>CM053581.1:275018357-275039521 GCA_028627135.1 Pseudochirops cupreus
GGCACAGCCGCGGCTTCAGGCCAGGCTGGTTTCGGTTCGCAGTGCTGATATGGTTCCTTGTAGCCGAGCTGACTTTAGTGGGAAGTATCTTTGTGTGCGTTTTGGAGTTCCAGGATTGGTTTAGAGTCCTATTTTATGGGTATTTTGGGGTGGCTATGTGAGAGCTGCGATGTGTTGCTGCTGCTACACCGCCATCTTGGCTCCGCCCCTCCTGTTCTTGATTTTTTGTGATTACAGCTTCCTTTTTCAGATGTTCATTAACCATCCCTTTAATACAATGATCTAAAATTGTTCCAGGAATTAAGTTAAGCTCCTCAGTCTAAAGTTTGTAGATTATATTCTCTTTTCTTTTTGGAAAATTAGGTTTTTTGTCTTTCTCTAGTCCTTCAGCACCCTGACTACTCTCTATATCTCTGTGATCTTTCAAAGATAACTGAGAATAGTTTTCTGAGTAGCTATCAGTGTAGTTCAACAGAGCCTGGTGCCTTGACTCTGAGTATCAAAGACAGCTAAATGGTCTCCTACTCTATAATGAATACCAATTCTATTAAGCATTTTATTGTTCTTTCCACTCCAGAGATGTCAGGATTAATCCGAAAGTCAACAAGAATTTATTAAGTATATACTATATGTCTGGAACTATGCTAAGAATTAAGAATATAAAGAAAGGTAAAACAAAAACAAAAACAAAAACCCAAAACCAGTCCTTAGCCCCAAGGAATTCAAATTCTAATGAGAAAGGCAATATTCAAATAACTACATATATATAAGATGTATAAAGATGGAATATAATCTCAAGATGGAAGTTACTTACAATGGGGAAAAGCCAGAAAAAGCCTCCTGAAGAAGGCAGTATTTGAGCTGAGTTTTGAGGGAAGTTGGAGAGGCCAAGGTGAGGAGGGAAAACATTTCCATGCATGGGGGACTAGAAGTGAACGCAGCTGGATTGTATAGTATATAGATTGTATAGGGTACAAAGAATGGAATGGTAGGAAGGGACAGGTTGTAAAGGACATGAAATGCCAAAGACAGCATTTTATATTGGATAATGGAGATAACAGGGAGCCACTGGAGTTTAATGAGAAGGGGGGTGATATTGTCAGACTTATGCTTTAAAAAAAAATCACTTGGGTAGCTGAGTGGAGGATGGATTGGACTTGAGGCAGAGAGAGCTTTTCGAAGGTTATTAGAATAGCCCAAGTAAGAAGTGTTGAGGAGTTGTATTAGAGTAGCTGTGTGAATAGAAAGAAGAGGACGTATACAAGAGTGTTGAGAAGATAGAAATGACATTATTTGATAATGGACTGGATACGTGAGGTGAGTGCAACTAAGGAATTAAGGATGATTCCAAAATTGCAAACTTCGGTGACTGGAAGGATGGTAGTGCCCCTTCAATAGTAAGAAAAAAGTTGCCAAGACAGAAGGGTTTGGTGACAAAGATAATGAGTTCTATTTTGGACATGCTGAGTCTGAAATGCCTTATAAGACATATGGTTCAAGATGTCTAAAAGGCAGTTGATGACATGAGACTCAAATTCAAAAGAATTTAAGGCTGGACATATAGTTCTGGGAATCAAGTGCATAGAAATGAGAGTTGAAGTCATGGGAGCTGATGAAATCACCAAGCAAGGTAGTAAAGAAGGAAAAGAAGAAGACAGTCCAGGACAGAGCCTTGGGGAATACCCATGGTTACGGGGTATGACCTGGACAAAGATGTAGCAAAGATGAATGAGGAGCAGTAAAGACATGTAGGAAGAACACAAATGTCTAATTGTGAAGGGACCTTGGAGATGATTTACTCCAACCCCCTTCATTTTTCAGGTCAGGAAACTTAGGCCCAGAAAGGCTATTAAACGGCTTGCCCAAAGTCCATAGCTATTAAATAGCGAGGGAAGGCTTAAAATGCAGCTTCTGTCTCTAAATCCAGGGCTCTTCCCACTACAACCTGCTACCTCTTTGGCAAAGAAAACTGAGACAAATTAAGAAGTGAGCAGTTCTGCCTTCTAACATTATCATGCTACTAGCTCACGGACCCCAAGCACTGGTCCTATCTCTTCTCTGATGCTTTTCTTTCCCCAATGTACCTAAGATACTGCTTTCTATTTCATTTCTCTGCTTTTCTTGCTAGTCTCAATCTAAAGCTTTTGCCTCTTGACAGTACTAGACTGTATTTTTGCATTCATCCTCTGGTACCTGCCCCAGCTTTCTAATGTAGTGACTGATACCATTTTTAAGCATGATCATCTCTACATAAGAGATGACATTTAAAGACGTTTTAAAGTTTGCAAAAGGCTTCATATGTATCGTGTTATTGGAATCTCCAAACAACCCTCTTAAAGTTGGTAGTATGGTTATGCCCATTTTATTGATGAGGAAATGGAGGTCAGGGAAGTTAAGTGATCTATCCAGCATTACATAGCTAGTACGGATTAGAGACAGGATTCAAACACTTGTCTTCCTTGCTCCAAGTTCATTACTAAATTCTTTTTCTCCTCATCAAATTATTTGTCTTTGTGGGTTTCAGAATTTTATTCTTGATAACTTCCTATCCTCCTTGGGCCAACTTCCTTTGTAGAATGAATGTAGGATGTGGAATCAGAAGATCTAGGTTCAAATCTCAATGCTGTCACTTATTGATTCCAGGCAGTAAGTATCTGTGCCTTACTGTCCTCATCTGTAAAATGAGGGGACTGGACATATGATCTCTAAGATTCTTTCCAGTTTTAAATCTATGATCCCATGAATTTTAGGGCATGAAAGCCTACCTCTCCTTGCTCTGAACCCTTTAAAATGTGATATCTCAAAATCTACAAGATGGATTAATCTATTCCTAGCTTTCTTCTCCTTGTATCACGAACAAACTAACCAGTAAATCTGTTTCAGGAAAACAAACCCAAGCAAAGAGAAATAGGCCTAGTATGAGAAAGAATGTTCAGCCGTTAGAGCCATTAATATCTCCAGGATAAAAGGAGTGACTGCAGGGTAAAGGAGGTAACTGCAGTGTCAATGTTGGACAAGCTGGATCTTAGAAGAATCTCTGAATACCAGAGAAAGACTTTCAACATTCAAGGAAACTGGGGTTTAGGACAGGATTTCAACAAGAGGCCCAGAGCAAACAAACTTAATAGCAAAAGACATCATCTTCCTCATCCACAGCTCTATTCATTCCAAAAATCCCCATTCTCTTCCTTTACTCTAATTTCTGCTAACGAACTGGCCATTTTCCTTGCCAATACTAACCCTTCTCCATGTGCCCATAGTCCAATCTTCACCTGTCTTCAAAAGATTATTTCCCTCAATCTTTCTTCCCCTCTTTATTTTCTAATCCCTCTCTATGTACTGGTTCCTTACCTAATGCCATCAAACATGCCCAAACCTCTCCAACTTGAAAAAAACTAAACTTCACTGGACCTCACCCTTCCCTTAAGCTATCATCCTGTATCTCTCCTTTTCTGAGCCAAAAGCCTAGAAAACGCTTCCTACACTTGGTGCCTTAAATTCTTTTCTCACTCACTTCTCAATCCTTTAAAATGTGCCTTCTGAACTCACCATTCAACTGAATCTGTCAAAAACCCTTATCCTCTTGTATGCATCCTAACTGCTGAAATTGATACTACCGACTACCTTCTCCTCCTGGGTTTTCTATATTTTCTCTCCCTCTCTTTTTCTGTCTGTTTCTCTCTCTCCTTCTTGGTCTCCTTTGCTAGCTTATTATCAATATCATGTCCCCTAACTAAGGGTGTTCCCCTTCTCTTCTCCCTCTATAATCTTATCCCATGAGTTTAACTATTATATCTAAGCAAGATGACTCACAGATTTATGTATGCAGTCCAAGTCTTTCCCATGAGCTCTAGTCCTAGCTCCCCAATCTCCTATTGGACATTTCAAACTGAACGTCCCAGAAACATTTAAAACTCAATATGTCCAAAATTGAACTTATTATTTTCCAGTATTCTCCTCCTCAAAACCATCCCATCTTCCAAATTTCCTTATTTCTATCAAAGGTAACACCATCCTACCAGTTTCCCCGGTTAGTAACTTCAACCTTATCCTGGACTTCTAACTCTCCCTCACCCCACATATCTAATCAATTGTCAAATCTTGTTGTTGCCAACAACTACTGCCACAAAATCTCTTCCACGTGATTGTACATGATCCCTTCTCTCCATACTCAGCTACCATCTTCAGGTCCTCATCACCTCTCATTTAGATTACTGCAACAGCCTCTAAATTTGATCTACTTGATTCAAGTCTCTCACCACCCCAATCTATCTTATTCAAATTTTTCTTAAGTGCAGATCTGACCATGTGACTCTCCTATTCAATCAATTCTGGTGGCTTCCTATTGTCCCAGGATAAAATATGAACTCTTCTGTTTAGCTTTGAAAAACCTTGGTCCCAATCTATTTTTTCTAGTCCCACTGTAGCTTATGACCCTAGCACGCTATGCAATCCAGCCAAATTAGCATCCTTTCATTTCTTCACATACCTCCCATTTCCATACCTTTGCAAAGGTCATCCTACATGCCTGGGATGAACTCCCTCTCCACTTCTGCTTCTCCATCTCTCTTCCTTTAAGACACACCTTAAGTGTCATTTTATACATATATGTGAATTCTTTCCTGATCATCCCAATTGACAGTGCCTACCCTACAGACCCTGTATTTAGTAACTACCTTGCATGTATTTGCATTTAGTTAACTGTCTATTTCTGCTGTATGTGTACACGTTTCTCTCCCACTAGAATAAGCTCCTTGTGAGCAGGGCTTGTTTCAATATTTGTGTTAGTATCACAGTGCCTGGCACATAGTAGGCATTTAATAAACATTTGGTGATTGAACGATTGCAAAACAGCTGCTAAGCAGTCACCGGTAAAAGGAGTTTCCCTGTTGTGCATTCACTACACCAGTGAAACCACAGGTCTGGACAATAAAATTCCCCTACTCTAACAGTTAGAAGCAGCAGTAGTGGAAAAGAAAAACAAATCTAGGAACTCTGGGTTTTGTGGTAGAAAAAAAGAAGGGGTCATAAAGGATACATTAAGCCCATGGTAACACAGAGTAACACACTAACAGATTTTTGGGGGTCCGGACCTATGATTTCATTCCTGTTCAGAAAGGGAGTGAAAAAACTCCTCTTAATGGAAATCTGCAGTTAATGTGCAACTTACTTTCAAAGAATTGCCCAGAGGACTGAAAGCTGAAGTGACTTACCCAGGGTGTCAAATCTAATATGTAACAGAGCTGGTACTTGAACCTTAAGTCTCCCTGACTCTTGATTCTAGTCCCAATATCACCTGACAACAATATTCTCAAGCCATCCTTCCAAAACATTTCACTTCCAAAGAAATATTTATGTATCTGGGAGGTTTCTGTACATTAATTACCTCACAATCAAGCCAAGAGAAGTAAGGAATCTAGACTAGTCTAATTTACAACTGGGTCTGAGATTCTAGACTATTACTTATATAAATTATTGCTTATAGCTAAAATCAGGCCAAATGTAATTGTTTCCCTTTCCTCTGGTTAGCAGTTCAATGACAAATTATTATTACTGCTTTTACCAGGATTTTTAAAATTCAAGACTAAATAAAGGGTGGCGGAGTAACAATCCTTAAAAAAAAACTTACAAAAATGTGTATTTACATATATGTAGATACACACATTTGTGTGAGGTTTTCACTCATGACTCTTAAATTAAGCACAAATATTTCTTTCAACATGAAAAGATTTTGCCTGGATTATCAGGATTCTGCCTATCAACACTCATTTTTCTTTCTCTTCTCTTTTGAAAGTAACCAGTACTCAACTTTAACCACTAGATCAGAGTTGAAAATAAACTACTACACTGATTTATTCAATCATTACTCTTTTTGTTAATATCGGCAACAAACCAGTCAAATAGTTCCACTGATTGATCATTTTAATTTTCCCTCCCAAGGAGAAACAAGATGGCTACATTCCCAACTCACTATAGGGTGGCTCAGGCCACTGAGTATGGTGTATTGTCTAGATCTATGAAGTTCCCAGCCTGGCTCTGCTATGAATTAGTACAACCATTTTTGAAAGCAGTGTGGGATTATGCAAATAAAATAACTAAAATGTCTATTCCTTTTGACCTAGACATTGTACTACTAAGCATATACTCCAAATAGTTGGAGGAAAAAAGTTCCATATACACCAAACTATTTTACAGTCCCATTTTTTTGTGGTAACAAAGAACCAGACACAAAGTAGAGGTCCATTGATTAGGAAATAGCAAATAAGCTGTGATATGTAAATGTGATGGAATATTACTGTGCTATAAAAAAAGTGTATGAAATATGTACACAGAAAATCATGGAAAGATTTATATGAACCGGTACACAATGAAGTAAGCAAAGAAAGTAATACATAGAATGACTACAACAATGCAAACGAAAGAACCACAACCATTACAAAATAATAAAAACTAACGTAAAATTACAAAGACCAAGAACGGCCCCAAAGAAGAGACACGAGAAAATACCACCTCTCCCTCCTTTGCAAAAATAGGAGTTTCAGGAGCAGAAAACTGCATACATTTTCTGACTTTCTGGATATATTCATCACTTTTACTAATTCCTTTTATTCCTTTTTTTCTTAAAAAAAAAAAGAAATCTTCTTTGTTACATGTGATAGGCCTCAGAGGGGAGGTAAGGAAAAATGCAAAGGAAATTTCGGCAATGTAAAAATAAAAGATAACAAAAATGTATTTTTTTTAAAGAGTGACTGCCAGATTTCAACAGGCTAACTAAGGTTTCAAAATACGATTGGGCCAGGATGCTTCCATTTCATATACTCCACTAAAAATCAAAGGTCCAGTTTTCTTTTGACCACAGTTAGAAGGTCCCAGTCGGGCACAAATGACCAAATCCTAGAATCAACTCATCTCCTCTAGAAAACAGCCACCAAAATGTCAGCAACTCACTCCCACCATAATATTTTGAACAAAAAAGCTCAACAACTTAATACCAAATACTAAATACGAAACCCTCATCTCTTAATCCCTGTCCACTCCAATCATTTAAAATTGTGAAACAAGAACCAAATACAAAAACAATGACCCATAATAGGAGATCGGGGCGGAACCACGTGGCCACGACTTAATCTTAGAGTGCTGCCCACAGGAGCATGCCCAGCTAATTCAAACTATAAAATTTTCAATGCAAACACACTCACACCTGAGAAACAGGTAAACTACAAATTAAAGCTTGATTCATCGTTTTGTTGATTATCTTTTGTCAATAATAAACAAATCAAACTTAAAAGTGTGTCAGGAATACTGGTTGTTAAACATTTAGCAGCATACCTCTGCCTAGAGCACAGCGAGGTAAAGGGGCTTGTATAGGGTTACTCAGCCAGTATGGGTCAGTGGCAAGATTTGAACCCAGTTCATAATGGTTTTAAGGCCAAATCTATCCACTTGTCAAGCTGCTTCACTATTAGTAATCATAATAAATAAGGTACATCTTACACAAAAAAGCAATGATATTTCAGTCAAATAAATAAAATAAAATAAATTCTTACTCAACTCCTTTTACTTTGTGTTATAATTCACAGTACATTCAGTTATTATTATCTTTCTACCCCTCCAAGGTTGTACTGAACAAAGGAGAAAATTACCCAGTGACAGACTCTCTAACCCATGGAGCTAAGTTTTAAGTCACTATGTAGACAGGGGGAACCAAGCAAGCAGGTAAGTTCAGAAATTTAAGAATGAATCCAATACTGCCAGCACTGATTCCCATTAATATGCACCTAAGTATTTTAGACAGTAATTCAAAGGAGATACAGTCACCAACCTGTTTCTCTTTCTTCTGTATTTTCATTATCATCAATTGGGGGGGGGAAAGCTTATTTCTGTAAAACAAAACAAACAACTCAAGGTGAAACTCAAAACATATTGTTAATTAAAAAAATAAAACTATTTTTCTCAGATCTGACTATACCACAAAGAAAATGTGGGATAATGAGAGATTATTTTATAGTGTATTTTTAGCAGTCTTAAATTTTATCTTTCAAGAAAAAGTTTAAAACCACAAGTGTTAAGTGAACAGTCAAGATTATATATTGTCTTTATATATATATAATCCTGCCCTCATGGAAATTGTAATCTATTACGGAAGATACAGCATTTCCACAAAATCACTATAAAGTATCACATTTGAAAGGTATAAAATGCTAATAGGAATTCAAGGGATGGCCTTAACACACCAACTGCTCCAGATCACTGAACCTGGCCATATTAGAAGGTCTTTTGAGAATTTTCCCCTACTGTTGTACAGCTGTTCATAACTCATCTACTCAAACGTAAACACTTGAAACCAACAAAATTTAGTAGAAAGAATTTTCATCTTCTAGAAACTTGATAAAATACATTATTAGGAAATGAGAGCCCCAAACTCACTTCTCAAATATGATTCAAAGTTAATCATTACTGGCATAAAGTGCTAAACACTACACTTAACGGCATGCAAAGTCAATTAAAGAGCTTACGTAAAACTAAAAAACTAAAAAACTAAAAACTAAAAATTTTTGAAGGAAAAACATGTTGTATAATGTTTTACAAAATTAGTAGAAGAGGAATAAATTAAAACCACCTATTCCCAAAGATATGATAGTGATGTCAAAACTGAAAAGTAAACAAAGAATAGTCAGGGTTTTTTTTTTTAAGAGACTACTGGCTGTAAAATGCTAGTTTACTTTCAGTAACATTACAAATTCAGAAGCAAAATAATTCAGTCCTTTATGGCACAGTGAAAAAAACCACTAGTTCTGTATTCAGAGCACCTGAGTCCAAATTCTACCTCTTATCATAACTACCTGAGCAAACCTGGTCAAGTAATGATCTCTTTGGGCCTCCATTTCCTCGTCTATAAAACTGGAGGTGGAAAAGGAGGTAGATGGACCTCTAAGGTCTCTTCCACTTTCAGAGTTACAATCCAATTATCTGTTACTTTTCCATCTGATAAATACTCCACCCCCACCCAGCCCCCAAATTCAAAGAGAGTTGTAAATCATATTTGATGAATGTATTCCTTTCTCATTTATTGGCTTCTATCATCAATGAGGGTACACTGTCTCTTTATCACAAACAAACATTTATTGCATGTCCCTGATATAAGAGATAAAAGTACATATCAAGGTCTAGGACATATTCCTTATTCTGGAGAAGCTTCCACTCTAGATGGAAAGAAATAACATATACAATAAAAGAGAAACATTTACATAAAGGTAAAATATGTTAAGGACCAAATGAAGAATGAACTTTCTTGCTTTCTATCCTGCTGAGCTGATGAGCATAAGTTTACCTACTGAGGAAGATGGAGAGTGTGTGTGTGTGTGTGTGTGCGCATACACACTGGCTGACTGGCCAGGGAAAGAGGGTGGGGAATGTCCTGAGTGGCAAAATCCTACAAATGAATTCAAAATCTTCTCCAGGAAGAAACAGTATTCTAAGTATAAAGTTGATTACATAGGATGGGTTTATGCAATAAACACCAGAGAATTAGCAAAGAAACAGATGAGGAACTACTTCAGTCACGGAGCAGAATACAAAATAAACAAAAAACCATCAGCATTTTACACATTACTTAAAAAAAAACTAGGAGGAACTATTAGAAAAAACAAACTCCATTCAAAATGATCAAAATACATAAAATATATGGTTGTTAAACTACCAAAAACACATTCAGGTTTACATATTTAAACACACACACAACTACAAAATGGCTATTACATAAACAAAGGTCTAAATAATTGGAGACAAATTCAATGTTTGTGACCTAGTTGCACCATAATAATGCTAGTAAATATTACTAAAAATGATGCCATTACCTAAATTAAATTCATGCTATACCATACTACCAATGGTTACTATATAGAACTAGACAAAATAATTACAAAATTCACTTGGAAGAACAAAAATTTTTAAATTCAAGAAAAAGAATAGAAAATGAAAATGATCTCACATCACAGTTATCAAATCTATCTGGCATTGGATCAAAAAAATTAGACAAATCACTAGCAAAAGCTAGTTAAGACTTTAGATACAAATTAACACGAATAAAATGAACAGTTTTTCAAAGAAGGATCACAAAATAATAAACATATGGAAAATTATATAGATCATATACAAAACTGAACTCATCAGTTTTTTGCCTCAAAATCAATCTTTTCTAACTTTCCAATTTCTATCAAAGCTACTACCATCTGTCCAGTCACTCATTTCCACAATCTCAGTGTCTTTTTTGACTCTTCACTCTCCTTACCCCTCCCCTCCTCCTGCCCCCATATCCAACCGATTTTCAAAGTCTTAATTCTGCCTCCACAACATTTCTCCCATCTGTCCTCTTTCACATTCACACAGCCACCATCCTGGTTCAAACCTTAGTGATTCTTATCTCTGCTAGTGTAAGGGCCTCCCCTTCTTCACCCTCCCAAGTTGCCAAAATGATATTTCTGAAGTGTAAGTGGGCCCATGTCACAGCCTTAAGAAGTTTCAGTGACTCCCTACTGCCTCTAGGATCAAATATAACATCCTCTGGCATTTAAAGTTCTTCACTTCTTCTCCATTCCATCCTACTTTACAGACTTATTAACATATTACTCCCCTTCACATACTCTACAATCCAGTTCAACTGAACTTCTTCCTGTTCCTTATACAGTATATTCATTCTCTTCCCCTATACCTTTATACAAGTATGGAATAAATATATATACTTCCCTCATCCACCTCTTTCCCCTCGCTTCCTCTGAAGCTTACTTAGCTCAAGCATCAAATTCTCCATGAGCACTAATATCTCCTTACCTGAAATTACCTTGTATCTACTGAGGATGTGTCCTATATCTGTTGACATGCATCTATACTGATTCCTCTGTAAGATGGAAGCTCCTCTAGAGCTAGGGCTTAGCAGAATGCAGAAATACAAATTAAAACAATATTCTGGCAGAACCTCATAGTTACCAAACTGGAACAGATGATAACAGATAGAAATCACACTAGAAGGGCTATATGTTAAATGATTTAGCAAAGCTCTGAACTAACTGGTTCAGCTGGAAAAGAATTTGGAATTAGTCAAGAAGAGTCATTAAACCATACCTTTCAGCTAGCAATCCCACTACTGAATATACATCCTGATGGAGTCAATGACAGAAAGAAAAGTCTCATAATGATCGCAGTATTCACAGTAATGCTTTTTATAGCAGCAAAAAGCTGGAAACAAAGCATGTGTCTAGGACTTGTGAACATCTTGGCAAATTATGTTCATATGAATGTGATGGAATACTATGGTACTTTAGGAGGAAAATATATATATGTATATATGTATATATATATATATACAATGACCTTTTTTTCTGGCTTAGACCTATGATTTCACTGATGTAGAAAACTCCCAGTGAGGAAACTCTACTAATGGCAAATCATCATCTGACTGGCAACAAACGAAAGAGGTAAATGTAGGCTATATTGGAAGGAAAAACTTGCTAAGAATTAAAGTGGGCCTAGCTGCAGGTCTTCAAGCAGAGGCTGGATGATCCTGGATCAGGCACATTATGGTACAGAAGTATGAATTGGACAGAGTGGCTAATGACTAGTCGTTTACAACTCTAAAACTGTTTCGAAAACGCTATGACAAGTTCACTGACAAAAGACAGACGTTTAATAGAAAATCTGTCTAAAAGAAATACCTAGACACAGAACAACTTACTCAAGAAGGAACCAAAACTTCCTTAAAAGGAACAACAGAAATGACCTGAGGAGGAACAGGTTTGAGTGTTCTCCAGGGAAATAGATGAAGGTATGGAAAACAGCAATTCCAAATGTAAACCCAAACAATATTAGATGCATTAAAACTATTTCTAATTCTAATGGCTTAAATTCAAAATTAGCAACTGAATTCAACAGATACTTGTACCAGTAAGTCCAAAGGTCCTGTTTTAGGCCCTGTGGAAGATATAAAATGTAACAAGTGGCCCATGCCCTCAAAGAGTTTATAATTTCATTAAGGAAATGAGGTGCAAGTTAACTATAACACAATATATGGCTAAGTGTCCCAGAAGTGGTACTTAAAGTACTATGGGAATCTGGAGGCAAGAGACATATCTGTGAGTGTGGTAGTCAAGAAAGCCTTTGTGTAGAAGGTGGGTACCTGAGTTCCACCTTGAAGACCAGGTAGGATTTGAAAAGGAGGTGGTGAGGATGAAGATATTGGGGTACTGTAGAGCAGCGGCTCTCAACCTGTGGGTTATGTTCAATTTATAACAATGAAAATGCATCCTGCATATCAGATAGATTCATAACAGTAGCAAAATTACAGTTATGAAGTAGCAACAAAACAGTAGCAAAATTACAGTTATGAATTAGCAACGAAAATAATTTTATGGTTGGGGGTCACCACAACATGAGGAATTGTATTAAAGGGTTGCGGCATTAGGAAGGTTGAGAACCACTGCTGTAGAGGAATGAGGAAGGCATGGTAGGGCATGAGGATACTGAGGACGGCACCTTGCTTGGAACACAGAAGTCTTGTGAAAGACAATATTAAAAACATTTTTAGGGTCAGATAATAAGAGGACTCTGAAAGCACTATATAATCTGGAAGGGAAGAGAGGATACAGAATTGCAGTTAGACATGGATTCAAATATGGCACAACAGTTGTATATGGCAGTTGTGTGACACAATAGTTGCACAACCATGGTCAAACTTTTTATTTATTTAATTTTATTTATTTAATTTCTCTAAGCCTCAGTTTCTTTATCTGTAAAAGTGATAATACTTGCAGAAAGAACAACATGGCATAGTGAATAGAGGGTCAGCTTTGTAATCAGAAAGACTTGGGTTTAAGTATTGCTTCTGACACATATTAGCTGTGTAGGCAAGTCATTTAGAGCTCTAGACAACTCTGAGAATAAAAGCTTCCATAGATAGAGTTGCCAAGTATCATTGGAGAGATGAGCTTCTACTTTGGAAATTTCCTACATGAAATCAAGAATCCAGACCAAAAGAAAACACAAAATATCTACAGTGCCCTGAAGAATACTATGTAAAGCTTCAAGTACCATTGGCTATTAATGGCAAGCTGAGATTCTTCTGCTTTATCATACAAGCAATAGGAGATTGTACTTATCAAAACTGAATCTAGTAGCAGAACGCAGGGTGAATGGATGGATGGTAGAAAAAGAGACTGGACACAAAGATTACAACAGTCCACAAATAAGATAAAAACCTGAATTAAAGCAGCAGCAAAAGAAAAGGAAAACAAGGGTTCAAGATATTTCAAAGGAAGTCGAAGCCAAAAGTAAGAGAATTCTGAAAAATCAATCAAAACAACAAATAATTACTGAACACCTACTTCATACATGGTGGATGGGGGATCCCATATAAAACCAAAGATGCTTCCAAAATTTCTACAAGGTTAGAAGAATGGTGGTAATGAGAGGGGAAAAAAACAAAAAGCTGGGAAGGTGATCAGACTGTGAGAGAAGATAAAGAGCTTTGTTTTGGTTATGCTGAATTTGAAATAACAAGCACATACAAATGGAAACATGACAGAATCTTAAAAATCAAAGAATTTTAGAGTGAATGGGATTTCAGGGGAATAATCTAGTCCATTCCCTTTATTTTATAACAAGAAAATTGGGGCCTAGAGAGGGAAGGAATTTGCTCAATGGCAGTAGAAATGCCAACACTATAACTCAGGTCTAGAGATAAAAAATTCCATCTGTCTACTATATGAGGTTATATTACAGATAGCTGAAAATTAGGAGAGCAAGCAAATAAGTGAGTGGGTCAACAATACAGATGCAGATCTGGAACACCTCTGTCATGAGAACAGATGAGATTTCTCAGGCGAGATGTGGGGAAAGATACGTAACTGGACTAGGTCACTCCATTCATAGCTTCCCTACAGCAGCCCCAGGTATCAAAAAGTATTTCTTATTAATCCATTGACTCTTTTGCTTTCTTGCATTTTTCTCTAGCTGTATTTCCTAGCACTTCGGTTAGAGAGTAAATGGCAGAAAACTGGGGAAACACATACAGAGATAACTCCCAAGGTAGGAGGAGATTTACATGAACCATTTTAGGGAAGACTGATGGAATCTTCTAATAAGATTGAAGATTAAGAATAATTTATAGGATAAACAGTTAAAAGTCTTGAGGGATATAACTAAAATTAATTCAGTTTAATCTCTATCTTCAAGAAGCATTAAATTTGATTCTGAATTGTTAAAATCTGCATAGAATATTTTTTGAGTAACATGCAAAGGATATCTAAAAATCCATGGGGTTCCACACATCACAAGCAGATTGTCATCATATCCTAGAGGCAGTATGATGTCCCATTAGATAAAGTGCTGGCTTTGGAAGCAGGAAGAGTAGGATTCAAATTCCACCTCTCATGCAGGGCAAGTCATTTATGACCTCTATGTACCTCATGGCCAATCCCTAGGATAGTAGGATGGACCACAGATTTCAAGCTGGAAGGAGTTCATCTAGTTCAACTCCTTCATTTTCAAGATGAAGAAACTGAGGCCTCAAAAGGGTAAGTGATTTGATAGCCAGGTGGCAATTTCTAGCAAGACAACTTCCATACCTTGAAGGCAGCAAACTGTCAAATCCAAAACTGCAAGAAATAAAATAGTCACAAGCAGAAACAAAGAAAAACACTGACTCCAAAACAGCAATAAAAGTTTTTGCTTTTTGCCTCTTTACCTTAAAACTTCTAGTGATGGCTAGAATGCCACAACTATTCTAGGGCCCATGTGATAAAGAATCTAAGAAGTATGGTCACCTCAAGAACGAAGAAAATTTAAGATCTTCCATTTCCACTCACAAGTTATGGGATTATTTGTAGATAGAAAAAAACATGGAATTTTGCTAGGAGTTTCTCTATTTTAAAATTCCATGATGAAAACCTGAATACAACATCTCTCTCATACGAGATCTCATGCTTCTGCAGGGAGATACTGCACTCTGTTGGCCTCCAAAATTATACTTTCTGAATGCGGTGTTCCACTTTGATCTTTGTACATATTCCCTTAGATGCCGAGAATTTTTGCTTACTGTTTTTTCTTTTGTTTATGTTTTGCTTTGTAAGCTCAAAATGTGAGGGAGAAACATGCAGTTCTCTCTGTCTCTATCCTTTTTTCTCCTCACAAGAAAAACAAGAGCTAGAAAACACTATAGTAGACGGAAAAATGGAGTCTGTGGGGAAGTAAGAGAAATAGCAAGATGCTGCATAACCAGGGATGGTGGTGACAGCAAAACAAGAAGCAAAGACTGTTCTAGATCAAAGATCAGTGAAACATTTATTAAGTGCCACTATGTGCCAAGAACTGTGCTAAGCACAGAGGATACTGAAGTGAGACAGTTCTGCCCTCAAGGAACTTCTGTTCTAACAGAGGAATACAAGTTGAGTATTTGCCAAGGAAGGAAGTTTTGGTTTAGAAAATCACAGGGATTTTGTGAGTCACACAGATGATAATTTTTAAGCTCCTTCCAATACCAACGACAGTACTGATTTTATTATTACTCCCAAAAAAAGAACAAGCTGTGGAAGATGTGTTTATATGGGGAAGGGAGGAGTGACGATGGTATTTACACAAGTGACAGTAGGAAAGATGGCAGGATGCATACGTTGGATGGGCCCAATGTCTCTGTAAATGGTTGGCTGAATGGGAAAGGACTAGCTGGGTAAGTGGACTGAGATGAGTTTTCAATCGTCCATCAAAGGTAACAAGTGTATCTTTCACATGAGGAGAGGAACAGAAAGCAGTTTCATTTGCACTGAATTGACAATGGGAATGTAACACCCTATAGTAAAAGAGTTTAGGTTCTAAGAATCTGGTTCTAAGAATTTGGCTACACCAGATTCAACAAATTTCACCTATTGAAATAGGTGAAAGCAATGACAAGAAAGAAGCAGATTAAGAACTAGCAGAAATAAGCTAACACTTCCCCAGAGCCTTTCCAGAGTTTCCATGATACAAAAGTGTATAAAACTAAAAGCAGGTCACTTTTCTAGTCTACCTTACAAAAGCTACACCAATAAGAAGACCTCACAAAGCATGGATCTCAGTTAATATCTGTATTTCCAATGCTCCAAAATAATTTTCTTTTTCCGAGAATACAACAATTCATGGCAAAAAGTTGTCTTTTGTGTCACAGAATTTCCAAAGCGTACCATCCTAACCCTGAGAAGTGGTTCTTGAACTTTTTCCATTAATGATATGAAACTGACACTTATACAACTCATATTTACTTGCACTTGGCACCCAAAGTCAATCTCAGGGGATCACAGAAACAGGAAAAATTCTTATGATGGGAGCTTAAAGTCTAGTTGGAGAAATCAAACAAAACATATAAAAAACATGGATACCATATAACTGAATCAACAAGTACTTGGGGATATGAAGACAAGAATTGATCAGCTCCAGCCTTCAAGGGGCCCACGTTCTATTGGAGGAAACAACATGGCTATACATAAGTATATATAAAATAAACACAAGGTAACTGGGGCAAGGTACTAACATCTGAGCAGGAGAAAGGCCTCCTAAAAAAGGTGTTTGAACATGGCTTTGAAGCAAACTAGGTATCCCAGGAGGGAAGGTAACTAAGAACAAAACTGAGCAAAGGCCCAGAAGAGGGAGATAGATGAGAGAACAGCAAGGAGACCAAGACCTGAATGTACATTGTCTGTGGGGATGGGGGTTAATGTGAAATCAATCAATGAATAAATATTCATTTATTAAGCACCTATTATGTGCCAGATGCTGTGCTAGTTGCCCTCAAGGCGCTTCATGCTCTTCATCTACCACCTTTCAAGTGAAAAAAGCAAAGTATGTTTCACTAGTAGTTCTCTAGAATCAAAGACTCAACCCTCTCATTTTGCAGATGGGGAAAGTGAGGCTCAGAAAAACATATCTTGTGGCAAAACTGGGAGTCAAACCAAGTCGACAAACTCCAAGCCCAAGGCTTTCTCCACTACTACATGATATCGCTTATAAGATTTCTTAGTATCCCTTCTATGGCAGATGGATTCAATTTCTGAACTGGCCTTTTGCTCAATTGGTTAATAATTAAAAGTGCATACTATATACTATGTGCAAAGCACTAATATGAGGATTTGAGGGAAATACAAATACCAAGTTTAAATTCCTGACCTCAAGGAGTTTGTTACCCGGAAGGGAAATGAGACAGATATATTACATAATATTACAAGGGAGGCGGTAGTCAACTGAGGCATCTGTGACAGATTCTGCAGAAGAGGCAGCATGTGAACTTGATTGTAATTCAACCAACCAACAAACACCTATGAAGAAACCATGTGCCAGGCACTGTGCTAAGAGCTGGAGGCACAAAGAAAAGAATGAAACAGTGCCTGCCTGCTCTCTAGAAGCTCCATCCTATGGAGGAAGAAATACACATTTAAGAATATACAGAATAAATCCAAAATAAACATAAGGTATGAGGTAGCTACTCAAGAAATACACTCCAGTCACCCCAGATTTACTCCACAGTGAGATTTCTGTTCACTGTACAGTACACAGCCTCCCTCTGAGAAACCTGCCCAAAGCTGAAGTTACCGAGTAAACACGAACTCTTATCATCCACAGACAATGGCATGCTCTGTTAAGAGCACTGCAGGGCACATCCTCTCCAAGTCCCCCCCCCCCAACTAGTTTTGTTGTTGTTCAACTTTGTAGTTGTTTCTAGGAGGAAAGGAAGAAGGACTGAGAGATGAAGACAAAGGAGAAACCATATTTGCTCAAGCTCTCAGAACTTGCTTAAGTCATCAGATACCCCCAAACTGTCAATAGTTTCCTTTGGGATTTGCTCACAATCATACAACAGAGTCTCGTATAGTGGCAGTCTTCTAAACTAAGCACAAACTAAACAGGGCTCCTTAGACCTCTCATAGTAATCTCTTGGGAGACTTCTCCTTTACCATCTTCCATGAAGTAAGTCTAAGTACAAATAGTTCTCTCTTTTGCTATTTTGCTCATCTGATTGTTAACGTGCTGTAAAAAAAAAATGTAAGCTTCATTTTCATCTTCATTTCCAACACTTCAATCTAATTTATCAGGACAAAAATTCACTTACTAAAGACACAAGGGTGTCATCTAGTGGCAAAAAGAGTAATAGCAGACTTCCTTATTTATATAATATAAATCCAATTGTATGGGGCAGTGGATGGAGAAATGGGCCACTGGACTTCACTACATTACATAAGCATTACATGTATGGAGGGAGGGGAGAGAGGAAGAATGGAGAGTTCAAAGCCTCACAGAATCTCAAAGCTGGAAAGGATCTTAGAGGCCACCCTAGTCTACACCATACCCAAACAAGAATTCGCCCCTACAACATACCAGAAAGGCAGTTAGCTAGAGTGTGCTTGAAGACTTCTCCAGAAGAGAAACCCAAACTCACGGAAAAGCCCATTTCACTTACAGATAGCTCTAATTCTTGGAGAAGCAGGTAGGTCAGTAGACTTGGGAGTGTGAAGAGACCTGGGATCAAACCTTGCCTCTAACCCAAACAGGTCACTAACTTTTTTTGTTTGTTTGGGGGTTTGTTTTTGGTGAGGCAATCAGGGTTAATTAAGTGACTTGCCCAGGGTCACACAGCTAGTTAGTGTCAAGTGTCAGAGACCAATTCCGAACTCCTGTCCTCCTGACTCCAGGGCCAATTCTCTATCCAATGTACCACCTAGCTGCCCCCAGTTATTAACTTTTCTAAGTCTCAATTTCCTCGTCTATCACTTCCTTCAAAATTCAGTTCAATGCACCACTTTTCCAAAATGCTTTCTGTTACTAACTTCTACCCACATGGTTCATCCTTTGGATCAATTTTCCTAATTCAGGAATCAAATCAACAAACATTTATTAAGTGCCTGGCACCATGCTAAACACCGGTAATACAAATATGATAAGAAAGACAGTCCCTGCCCTCAAGGAGTTTACATTACAACGGGGGCAAAGCAACACATAAAAGGAAGCTCAAAGGGAAGAGGGGGAGGGTAGGAAAGATATCTGACTGAGCAAGTGCTGGGAAGAGGAAGTCCAGAGAGTCAGGAGAGAAGCCTAGAGAGGAATCAAGGCATAGGTGGCCTCAGTGCTTTTCTTTAAAATAGGAGTTTCTGGGAGAAACCAGCCAATCAGAGGAAGGGGGTATACTCTACAAGGGTAGAGGAAACTTCCAGGGTGAAGATATGGTAAAGAAAGTTCAGAGAGTCAAGAGGGAAGCCAATATACAACATTTTGTACACTATCATTAATCCTTAACTTGTTTACGTTTGTGCTTTTTCCTTAAATGTTTGTTATTGTCTGTAGTTTAAGCATAAATCAAGGACAAAAGCCATATCTGACTTCTCTCGGAATGAGTTGAACTAGATGTTAACTGAGGTTTCTTCCAAGTTTCAAACTCATGGATTCTGCTCCTCTGGTATAATTCACAGGGCTGAGTAGAATCAAAAATCTGAGAGTGGCAATAAATATCCTCAGTCCACACCAATTTTCTCATGTAGAAATTAAGGCATTTTATTACTCAGGCTCTTAGTTTTCTCAGTGGTAAAATGATCTCTAAAGTCCCCTCTGACCTTAAATTCTATGCTCCCATGAGATCCAGAGAGACTGGATTTGATTTCTAATTGGTACTAAAGACTACGTCTCCTGGTTCCTGTCCAGTATTCATTACACTACACTATACTGCGCTTAATAAAAAAGCAGAGTGGAAATGGGAGGAGTTGTACAGAGTCTAAAATTTTAAATTATCTATGAAGGGCCTACTACGTACAAAGTATTGTGACAGGTGTTAACAATAAGAAAAAACTGAAGCAGGTCTTGCTTTCAAGAAGCTTGCCTATTCTCCTAGGACAGTGGTTCTCAACCTTCCTAACGCCACGACCCTTTAATACAGTTCCTCATGTTGTGGTGATCCCCAACCATAAAATTATTTTCATTGCTACTTCATAACTGTAATTTTGCTACTGTTATGAATCTATCTGATACGCAGGATGTATTTTCATTGCTACAAATTGAATATAATCCACAGGTTAAGAACCGCTGTTAGGAGAACACTAATATATATAGATAGATAGATAGATAGATATAGATATAGATATAGATATAAAAATACATACACACACATAAGTATAAGTGCAAAATAAATAAACAGAGAATAACTGGAGGGCCCAAAAAAGCTTAGAAGAAACTGATTCTTAAAGAAAAATGAGGATTCCAAGCAGAGATGGAAAGTGCAAACCCCCTTCCTCTGATTAGCTGGTTCCTCCCAGAAACTCCTTTTCAAGGAAAGCACTGAGGAGGTACAAGTGGGAGGCTTGTAGGAACTTAGAGAGGTGGGAGATGAAGACTCTAGTGAAGTACTGGCAATCCAATTTGGCTAGAGCAAGGATTTTATGAAGGAGAGCAACCTGATAGTCTGTAAAAACAGGTAGAAATCATATTATAGGCCTTAAAAGCTAAGGAGTTAATTACAGCAGAATAATAATGGTGTGACGTTAATGGTTTAAAAAAAAACACTTTCCTTTTGATAATCATATTTTATCCTCTCTGAGCCTTGTAAAGCAGGCAGGGCAGACATCATCCCTGAGTTAATAATCAGAAGACTGAAGCACTGAGAGGCTGACTTACTTGTAGAGAGAGAGGAGGTTGGAACTTAGGTCTAGGGATAACTCGTCCTAGATTTTTTTCCAAAAAATTGGATCTTCAATTTGAAGGAGCTTGAAAATGAGAAACTTCCTTTATCAATGCGGATCCATACCTTCTGGTTTTCAGTTTCCAGGGGCACTAAAAGGTTAAATGCCTTGCCTAGGAACATGCCCCCAATCTGTATGAGCAGGAGGGCTTGGACCTGGGTCTTCCTAGCTAAGGCCAGCTCTCTATAGATGCTGCTTATTTACTAGTAATAATATTAAACAATGAAAATACATCTTCAATGACACTAGGCTGCCTCTCATCGGTAAGATTATAGTGCATCGGGGGCGGAGCCAAGATGGCGGCATAGAAGCAGCAACACATCGCAGCTCTCACATAGCCACCCCAAAATACCCATAAAATAGGACTCTAAACCAATCCTGGAACTCCAAAACGCACACAAAGATACTTCCCACTAAAGTCAG
>CM053581.1:275040021-275076463 GCA_028627135.1 Pseudochirops cupreus
GGCTTCAGGCCAGGCTGGTTTCGGTTCGCAGTGCTGATATGGTTCCTCGTAGCCGAGCTGACTTTAGTGGGAAGTATCTTTGTGTGCGTTTTGGAGTTCTAGGATTGGTTTAGAGTCCTATTTTATGGGTATTTTGGGGTGGCTATGTGAGAGCTGCGATATGTTGCTGCTTCTACGCCGCCATCTTGGCTCCGCCCCCGTCAACATTCATTTTTTAAAAAAGATTTTGAGTTCCAAATTTTTTCTCCCTTTCATCCCCCCTCCCAAAGACAATCTGATATAGGTTATACATGTACAATCATGTGAACATATTTCCACATTACTCATGTTGTGAAAGAAGAAACAGAACTAAAGGAAAAATAAACAAAAAAGTGAAAATAGCAAGTGTCAATCTGCATTCAGACTCTATGGTCTTTTTCTGGATGTGGATAGCATTTTCCATCATGAGTCTTTTGAAACTGTCCTGGAACATTGTATGGCTGAGAAGAGCTAAGTCTACCAAAGCTGATCATCACACAATGTTGCTGTCACTGTGTACAGAGTTAGCCCTGGTTTTGCTCACTTCACTCAGCATCAGTTCATGTAAGTCTTTCTAAGTTTTTCTGAAATCTGCCTGCTCATCATTTCTTATGGCACAATCGTATTCTATTATATTCACATATCACAACTTGCTCAGCCATTACCCAAATTGATAGGTATTCCCTCAATTTCCAATTCTTTGCTACCACAAAAAGAGCTACAATAAATATTTTTGTACACGTGGTCCTTTTCCTTTTTTTATGATCACTTTGTGATACAGACTTAAACGTATACATGCACTTTGGTTGCCCTTTGGGTATAGTTCCAAATTGTTCTTCAAAATGGTTGTATCAGTTCACAACTCCACCAATAATGCATTAATGTCCCAATTTTCCCACATCTTCCCAATATTTATAATTTTCCTTTTCTGTCATATTAGCCAATCTAATAGGTGTGAGGTGGTACCTCAGAGTTGTTTTAATTTGCATTTCTCTAGTCAATAGTGATTTAGAGCATTTTTTCACATGACTGTAGGTAGCTTAGATTACTTTGTCTAAAAACTGCTTGTTCATACATTTTAACCATTTATCAATTGGGGAAAGATTTACATTCTTATAAATTTGACTCAGTTCTCTATGTAGTTGAGAAATGAGGCCTTTATCAGAAACACTGGCTGTAAAAATTTCCCCATCATTCTGCTTTCCTTCTAATCTTTGTTGTTTTGGTTTTGTTTGTATGAAAACTTTTTAATTTAATGTAATCAAAATTATCCATTCTGTATTTCATAATGTTCTCTATCTCTTGTTTGGTCATAAATTCTTCCCTCCTCCATAGATGCGACAGGCAAACTATTCCTTGCTCTCCTAATTTGCTTATGGTATCACTCTTTATATCTAAATCATGTACCCATTTTGACCTTATCCTGGTATACAGTGTGAAATGCTGGTCCGTGCCTAGTTTTTGCCATACTGTTCTCCAGTTTTCACAGCAGTTTTTGTCAAGTATTAAGTTCCTATCCCAGAAGTTGAAGTCTTTGGGTTCATCAAACAGTAGATTACTACAGCTATTTACTCCTCTGTCTTGTGTACCTAATCTATTCCACGGATCCATCACTCTATTTCTTAGTCGGTACCAAACGGTTTTTATGACTGCCACTTTAAAATACAGTTTTAGAACTCTTGGGGCTAGGTCACCTTTCCTTGCATTTTTTTTTCATTCATTTCCTTGATATTCTTGACTTTTGTTCTTCCAGATAAATTGTGTTATTATTTTTCCTACCTCTATAAAATAATTTCTTGGTAGTTTGATTGGTATGGCACTGAATAAGTAAATTAATTTAGGCAGAATTGTCATTTTTATTTTATTAGCTTGGTCTACCCATAAGCAATTGCTATTTTTCCAACAGTTCAGATCTGACTGTGCAGAAAGTGTTTTGTAATTGTGTTCATATAGTTCCTGGGTTTGTCTTGGCAGGGAGATTCCCAAATACTTTATACTTTCTACAGTTATTTTAAATGGAATTTCACTATCTATCTCTTGCTGCTAAACTTTGTTGGTAATACACAGAAGTGCTGTTAATTTATGTGAGTTTATTTTATATCCTGGGACTCTGCCAAAGTTAATTATTTCAAGTAGTTTTTTAGGTGATCCTTTTAAATATATCATCACATTATCTGCAAAGAATGAGTTTTGTTTTCTCTGTCTACTCGAAGTACTTCAATTTCTTTTTCTTTTCTTATTGCTAAAATTTAAATTTCTAGTATAATACTAAATAACACTGGTGATAATAGGCATCCTTGCTTTATCCCTGATCTTACTGGGAGGGTGTCTAGCTTATCTCCATTACAGATAATGCTTGCTGATGGTTTCAGATAAATACTACTTATTATTTTAAGTAAAGCTCCATTTATTCTTATGCTCTCTACTGTTTTTAATAGGAATGGGTACTATATTTTGTCAAAAGTTTTTTTTCTGCATCTACCGAGATAATTGTATTATTTATTTTTGTTGGTTTTGTTATTGATATGGTTAATTATGCTAATAATAGTTTTCTTAATACTGAACCAACCTTGCAATCCTGGTATAAATTCCACCTGGTCATAGTGTATTATCCTAGCGATAAATTGCTGTAACTCTTTTTCTAGTATTTTATTTAAAATTTTCATACCAATATTCATTGGGGAAATTGGTCTACAATTTTCTTTCTGTTTTGGCTCTTTCTGGTTTAGGTATCATATTTGTGTCATAAAAGCAGTTTGGTTGGACACCTTCAACTACTTTTCCAAACAGTTTATGTAGTATTGGAATTGACTGTTCTTTAAGTGGTTGGCAATATTCATTTATAACTCCATCTAACCCTGGAGATTTTTTCTTAGGGTGTTTATTAATGGCTTGTTCGGTTTCTTTTCCTAAAATGGGGTTAAGTATTTTATTTCCTCTTCTGTTAATCTAGGCAATTTATGTTTTTGTAAATATTCAACCATTTCACTAGACTGAAGGATTTACTGACATACAGTTGGGTAAAATAACTCCTAATTATTGCTTTAATTTCTTCTTCACTAGTGGTGAATTCACACTTTTCATTTTTGATACCGGTGACTTGGTTTTCTTTTTTTAAAATCAAATTAGCCAAAGGTTTATCTATTTTATTGCTGTTGTTGCTGTTTTCATAAAACTAGCTGAGTTTTACTTGTTAATACAGTAGTTTCCTTACTTCCAATGCTATTAATCTCCCCTTTGATTTTTAGAATTTCTAATTTGGTGTTTAATTGGATATTTTAAATTTGTTCCTTTTCAAGCTTTTTAAATTGAATGCCCAATTCACTGATCTCCTCTTTCTCTATTTTATTCAAGTGAACATTTAAAAACACAAAATTTCCCCCTAACTACTGCTTTGGCTGTATCCCATAATTTTTGGTATATGGTCTCATTATATGTCATTCTCTTTGATGAAATTATTGATTGTTTTTATGATTTGTTGTTTGACTTACTCATTCTTTAGGATTAGATTACTTAGTTTCCAACTAATTTCTGATCTGTATTTCTATGGCTCTTTATTACATATAATTTTTATTGCATCATGATCTGAAAAGGATGCATTTTTAAAATATTTCGGTCATTCTGCATTTGATTGTGAGGTTTTTATACCCTAATACACGGTCAGTTTTTGTGTAGGTACCACATACCACTGAGAAAAAAGTATGTTCCTTTTCAGTCTCATTTAATTTTTCTCCAAAGGTCTATCATATCTAACTTTTCTAAACTTCTATTCATCTCCTTAACTTCTTCCTTGTTTGTTTTGTAGTTAGATTTATCTAGTCCCAAGAGAGGGAAGCTGAGATACCCTAATAGTTTAGTTTTACTGTCTATTTCTTCCTGTAACTCACTTAACTTCTCCTCTAAGAATATGGATGCTATACTACTTGTATGCATATATGTTTTATTATTGATATTACTTCATTGTCTATGGTACCTATTAGCAAGATGTAGTTTCCTTCCTTGTCTCTTAATTAGATCTACTTTTGCTTTGTCTGAGATCAGGATTGCTACCCTTGCTTTTTATTTTTTACTTCAGTAGAAGCATAACAGATTCTGCTCCAGCCTTTTACCTTTATTATCTTTTATTTACCTTATTACCTTTATGTATCTCTCTGCTTCAAATGTATTCCTTTAAATAACATATTGTAGGATTCTGGTTTTTAATCTCCTCTGCTATCTGCTTCTGTTTTATGAAAGAGTTCATCCCATTTACTTTCACAATTCCAATTCACAACTAACTGCATTATTTCCCTCTATCCTGTTTTCTCTGTTTATACTTTTCTCTCTCTTCCTTCTCCTTTTACCCTGTCCCTCCTCACACGTATTTTGTTTGTAACCACTGCCTCCCTCAGTTGGTCCACCCTTCTATCAGTCCCCTTCCTTTTCTTTTTCTCTTCCCCTCTTACTTCCCTACAGGGAAAGATAGAGTTCTTTACCCAACTGAGTGTATATGTTATTCCCTCTTTGAGCCAAATCCGGTAAGAGTAAGATTCAAACAACGCTCATCCCTCCCTTTTTTCCCCTCTACTGTAATAGGTCTTTCATGTTTCTTCATGTGATATAATTTACCCCATTCTGACTCCCTCTTTCTTCTTCTCCTTTATTTTACCCCTTAGTTTTTTTTAAATCATCACATCAAAGTCAACTTATACCCACATCCTCTAAGTATACTCCTCCAAACTGTTCTAATAGAGACATGGTTCTTAAGAACCACAAATATCATCTTCCCATGTAGACATGCAAAAAAAAAATCTTATTTCTTGGTTTTTTTTCCTTTCTTGTTAACTTTTTAATGCTTTTCCTGAGTCATATTTGAAGACTGAATTTTCTGTTCAACTCTGGCCTTTTCATCAGGAAATTTTTAAAGTACCCCATTTCACTGAATATCTATCCTTTCCTCTGAAAGATTATGTTCAATTTTGCTGGGTAGCTGAATCTTGGTTGGAGTGGAAGTTCCTTTGCCTTCTGGAATATCACATTCCAAGTCCTCTGATCCATTAATGCAGAAGCTTCTAAGTCCTATGTAATCCTGACTGTGGCTCCTTGATATTCAAATTTTCTTTCTGGCTGCTTGCAATATTTTCTCCTTGACCTTATAGTTTTGGAATTTGGCTACAATGTTCCTTGAAGTTTCCATTTTGGGACATCTTTCAGGAAGTAACTGGTGGATTCTTTCAATGACTTGGGTTTAGGATATAAGAGCAATTTTTTCTTGAATATTTCTTGAAAGATGCTGTCCAGGTTCTTTTTTTGATCTTGGCTTTCAGGTAGTCCAATAATTCTTAAATTATCTCTCCTGTATCTATTTTCCAGGTCAGCTGTTTTTCCAATGAGGTATTAATGCCCTCTTCCTCTTCAATTTTTTTTGTACCATACTTCTGTTAAAACCTCACCACCACCACAAGAGTATAAGTTCTTTGAAGGTATAAGTGTTTCCATTTCGTGTTTATACCTTTAGCTCCTAGCACAAAGCCTCCCACATAGTAGGCACCTCACAAGGTCTGTTGAATTGGTAAGGTGACATATTACATAGGAACAAATGCTATGATACACATAAGTAATGGCTCTTCATATACAAAAATGAGCTGGCCAGATCCCATTTGTCAAATCAATGGTATGTCCAACACCAATCACAACTAAAGGAAGAGGAAGTTAACAGTGGAATGACATCAGTATCAACACTTATACCAAAAATAAAATAATGGTGGCTGTTTCATGGTTTCCTCCTGTATCATGTCCCAATACTAATATATGTATTAAAGGCTGTTTATTTTGGGTAAATGATACAAATAGTAAAAGTACTGATATTTATCTAAAAAGCCCAGACAACAGGTCTCCTAACTACATGAGAATTCCTGGTGGCTGAATGGCTAGAAGAGAGAATGCTTTAAAAACCCAATTCTGGAGGAAAGCTTCTGCGGGGAATAACAAGCCAAATACTATTCCATAATTATCATTAGAATTAAAATCCTTGAATTAAAAAAATTCTCAGCAGATGGTTCATCTATTTTAAGAATTATTTGTTACAACAAAATTCCAATACAGTAAAAGAATTAAGGAATTCCCCCACAAAAAAAATGGCTTTCTTTGTGTCAGCATTTTACCTGAATTTCCAAGTAAGTAGTATCAGGAAATTTAAAGACTGAAGAATGGCATTAAAAGGCAATTAAAAAAAACTAACCTCTTGAAATAAAATAACCTAAACAGTTTATTTCTTACCCCAAAGGGAAAGTATGAAGTGATTTAAATACTGCCTACTGGTATAACACTGGTCTTTTATAAGATGGAGATTAGCTGTTGTCAGTTTCTCCTCTACGAACATAATGTGGCTGGAAGGTATAAAACTGCACAAGAACAGTTTAGATTACACATAATAAAGAATTTTCTTATGGTGTGGGTTATTCAACAGTAGAAGTTATTACCAAGGGAAGTTAAAAAAACTATTCTCCAGGGGATCACTGGAGAAATAGCTATTTGACATCATTTAGATTCTTCCTTTATCTTTTTTTCCTATACAGAGGCACAAAATCCTGGCTTTAGAATTACAAGTGGTCTTAAAGCACAGTTCTATTATCTTAAAGAATAAGAAACTGAAAGAAGTTAAATGACTTTTCTAAAAATCATACAAATATGAAACAGGGCCAGAATTTGGATCAAGTCCCTATGATTCCAAATCCAGTGTTCTACCTATTAAATTCTACGCTGTATTCCTGTTTAAGGCTGGGTCATTTATAGGGTACATAGTAGAACAAAATAATCATTTCTTTAAACTAGCCCCTCCTCCTCCTAACTTTCCTATTTCTATTAATGAACTGGAACCACCACTCTACCTAGGAATAATGACTTGTACCTCAAATCCAATCAGCTGCCAAATCTTATCAATTTTTAAAAATTCATTTCCCTCCCAAATAATACAAATAGAATCTTCTTTCCCTCCAACTCAACCACTTTAAAACAAAAAAGGAAAGAAAGAAAAACCTTAAAACAAATATGGATAGTCAAACAAAAAAAAAATCCCTGCATAGGCCTTGTTTTTGGTTGGTTTCTTTTTTTGGAGGGAGGAAGGCAAGACAATTGGGGTTAAGTGACTTGCACAAAGTCACACAGCTCTAGTGAGTATCAAGTGTTTGAGGCTGGATTTGAACTCAGGTACTCCTGACTCCGGGGCTTGTGTTCTATTCACTGCACCAAAAAAGGGTATGGTGTTGATAAGTTTTATGTCTTTAAAAGTTCTTTGTTTTTATAACTTGTTCTATAGTTCACTTGAATTCGGTTTATACAAGTCTTCTCAGGTTTCACTGAAACTGTCCCCTTTTGTCCTTTCAGAAAAACTTGGAAAGACTCATATGAACTGATAAAAGTAAAGTGAACAGAACCAAGAGACCAATTTACAGAGTAACAGCAATAACTGTAAATATAATCAACTGTGAAAGTAACTCTGATCAACACAATGACCCACCAGTTTCAAAGTTCTCAAGACGAAAAATGCTATCCACACCTCCAGATGGAGAACCAACAGACTCAGAGTGAAGACTGAAGCATTTTCCCCCTTTTCTTCCTTTTTCTTGTTTACCTTTTTTTTCTTTTCACAACATGGCTAATGCAGAAATTTGTTTTGCATGACTTCATATTTGTAACAGGCTTTATATTTCTCGCCTTCTCAATGGATTAGGTGGGGGAAGGTGGAGGAAGGGAGAGAATGTGAAATTGAAAATAAAATTGAAGGGGGAAAAAAACCTGTCCCCTCCAGATTTTCTTATGGCACAATAGTATTCTATTCCATTCACATAACATAATTTGTTCAGCCATTCTCCAACTGATGGGCACCCCCTGAGTTTCCAATTCTTTACTCCTACAAAAAGAGCTACTATAAATATTTTTATACATGTAGGTCCTTTCCTCTTTCTCTGATCTCTCTGGGGTACAGGCCTGGTAGTGGTACTGTTGGGTCAAAGGTATACAGTTTAATGACTTTGAGGGCATAATTCCAAACTGCTTTCTAAATGGTTGGACCAATTTACTGCTCTGATAACAGGCATCAGGGCGCCTATCCTCCCACAGCCCCTTCAACACTGTTGTTTTCCTTTCTGGTCAACTTTGACAGTCTGATGGGTCTGGAACTTCAGGGCTATTTTAATTTGTACTTCTCTTCTTTTTAGGGATCTGAGGCGTTTACTTCATGTGAACAACACGCATTGCGGCATGACGGTTTTCAGATCCTTGCCATTTATCCTGAACTCTCATTTACTTATTATCTCCTTCAATGAGAGTGTGAGTTACTTGAGAACAGGGACTATCTTATTTTTCTATTTGTACCCTCAGTAATTAGCACAGTGCTTGACACAGTAAAAACTTAATAAATTCTTTTCCAGTTATTCATGCATTTAATAAATCCTCATACAACACGGACTCTATGTCTTTTGCCATCCTATCTGCCCTCCTCTGGATGCCAGTCAAATTCTCAGTGTCCTTAAAATGTGAAGCCCAGAATTAAACAAAACTATGGATCAGAGGTATCAAACTTGAAGATCTGAGTCCTGAGAAGCAAATTAAAAGGCAATTTGGAAATTTTAATAAAATTAAAATACAACACAGATAAAGCTAATTGTGATTTTCTAAGTCAACACATGACAAGCCGTGATTAGTTTCTGACACCACTTCTCTAAATGACGTCTTACCATTGCAGAGTAGATGGGACTATCACCTCTCTATCCTAAAAGCTATGTATCTCTTAATGTAGTTCAAGACTGTATTCTTTTAGTTTGGCTGTCAAATCCTTTTGCTGACCAAACTTAAAATCCAGTAAAGCCTCCAGAACTTTCTCAGAACAGAATTTATTAACTTGCTCAGAACTGTCTAACTGGGGTGGCTAGGTGGTGCAGTAAATGGGGTGGCTAGGTGGTGCAGTGAATGGGGTGGCTAGGTGGTGCAGTGAATGGGGTGGCTAGGTAGCGTAGTGAATACAGCACCAGCCTTGGAGTCAGGAGGACCTAAGTTCAAATGCAACCTCTAACACTTAACACTTACTAGCCGTGTGACCTTGGGCAAGTCACTTAAACCCAATTGCCCTACCTTCTCCTCTCCTAAAAGCAAAAAAAAAAAGAACTCTCTAACCAAGTCTCTACCATCTTGAACTTGCTGAGTTGATTTCAGGTCATTACTCCAGTTTGTCAAGGTCTTTCTGGATCTTGTCTCCAGCATCCAGTATTAGTCATTTCTCCCACTTATATGTCATCTACAAATTCAATAGCATGGAGTCAAGCACAGATCTCTGGGGTACACTGGAAACCTCCCACCACACTGACACTGAACTACTCTATGAATACCAACATCAAACCAGTTCTGAACCCATCTAACTGTATAATCACTAAATCTATATTTTTCCACCTTCTCCACAGGAATGGCATGATACAAAAGCTTTATGAAAATCTGGGTAAACCATTACCTACAGCATTCCTTCACCAGCTAATTTAATGATTCTCAAAAAAGAGAATGAAATTAGCCTGGTATGGCCTGTTCCTGAAGCCATGCTGGCTTTTTGTAATCTCTACTTCTTTTTCTATATGATCAGCAACTATCTCTTTAATGATCTATTCCAGAATTTTCCCAGGAATCAGAGTCAAGCTCACTGGCCTGGTGTGCATATTCTATTCTTTTCACTCTGAAAATCAGGACATCTGCCCTTCTTCAATTTTGTGGTATCCCCCCTATTTCCCAGGATAATTCTAATATCACTGACAGTGAATCACCAACCACACCAGCCAGAGCTTTCAGGACTTAAGGAAGTGGTTTGTCTGGGTCAGGTGTTTTGAATTCATGAAGGCCAACTAGGTGCCCTCTCTCCATTCTCTTACTTATTTTGGGTATCATCTTCCTGCTGATGATTTTTGTTGCCATTTCCAGTGCAAAGGTCATTGTCCTTATCAAAGAAAACAGAAGCAAAATAAGATTTGAGCAATTGAGCCTTCTCTCTGGTGTCAGCTGCTAGCCTACTCACTGCAAGCAAGGGTTCTGTCCTTTCTTTGATCTTCCTTCTGCCCCCAACATAGTTAAAACAACAACTAAAACCTTGTTGTTTTCTTTCTTTCTCTGATATCCATCCTCTTCATACTACTATCACTTGCATTCAGTTCCTTATTACCTCTCACATGGAGAAGTGAAATCTGTCTTCCAACCTTTAGTCATTCCCTGTTCGGATTAATCCTATAAACTACTGCCAAAATTCTTAGGACTTCTCTGAACTTCAGGTATCTTAACTTAAAAACGAAAATATTAATACCCTCAAAAGGGCAGTGAAGAGTTTTAAATGGTACCAGCCCTAAAGTGAGGAAGACCTGAGTTCAAATCTAGCCTCAGACATTTAATTAACACTTACTAGTTGTGTGACCTTGGGCAAGTCACTTAACCCCAATTGCCCTGCCCTCCCCCCTCCAAAAAGAAAAAAAAAATTGGAAAAAAAAGAAGTTTTAAATGAGAAAATGTATGTAAAGCACTTGGTAAGTAAGCTTCAAGATATAAATGTTAATTATTTTTAAACCATCAAATCTTCACTTTTTCCTTTGGGGTAGAAAATAAAATACTTTTTTAAAAAAAAAGTGGCCTATCAAATAAAAGACAAACTTTTGGAAGAGGCTGTTTGTAGTTAGAGGGCCTGGGTGTGAATCCAGCTCTCTGCCATGTGACAGTGTACATGTCACTTCTCCCTTCTGGGCCTCAGTCTTTCTCCTTTGCACTACCTAATCTCTAAAGATACCTTCCAGCTCTAAATATGTACTCCTATAATTCTGGCACTCACAACTGTATCCTCAAAACTTAGCACAGCAACTTGCACACAGGAGGTGATTAATATTTGCTAAATTGATGTGAATTTGGCTTTTCCAGATTTACCTAAGAGTCCAGCGCTCCTTAAACTTTGGGTCGCGGGGTCACAACCCATAGTTTGAGAAGTGCAAATGCATGGCAAGTGGAAAAAGTTTAAGATGCCCTGCCTTAGACTACACTATTTCACAGAAGTAAATACCACATGAAGTACCACTTTCTCCTATCAGTTCCTATGCATGTGGAGCTATTACACATCTTCTATACCTTTAACACACTCTTAGAGAATGTTCACAGTGCTTAAGGAGACATCTAAATCATTTTGATAACAAGGAAAAAATACCAAAAAACACAAGCTCCTCTATAGCTTTTTCTAATCTCCTGATGTCTTGGATTATCAACTTTGAAGTCCTATGAAAAATTTTCTTAAGTATATATTCCACCAAAATTCATCACTATTCTTGGCTTTCTTCATTACACATTTTTACAGATCCTTAACAAGTTAATCTCCAGAATATTCAGGATTTGGGCATTAAATAAGACTTCATACCAACCATTCTCCCAATAATTCTTTCTATGATATTTTGACATTAAGTTTCCAAGCAAAGGGAGCAGATAATTCTGACTCATAGTTTGGAGAGGTTAAACAATAAACTTTAGGACACTTATGGTAGCACAAAGAAATCTAGTCAGTCAGTCTGTATTAAATACCTATTAAATGCCAGGCACTGTGCTAAATGCTAGGGATATAAAGAAAAGCAAAAGATAGTTCTTACTTTCAAGGAGTTCACAGTGTAACAGGGGAGACAACCTGAAACAACAATGTAAAAACAAGATATTTAAAGAGAGGATAGACTGGAGATAATCAACAGGGGGAAGACACTAGTATTAAGAGAGATTGGGAAGGGCTTCTCTTAGGAATCGGCTTTTAGGTAGGACTTGAAGGAAGTCAGGGCAATCAAGTAGCAGAGATGAGGAAGGAGAGTGTTTTAGGAATGAGGAATAGCCAGTGAAAATGCCCAGAGCTGCAAGATTGTGTCTTGTGCAAAGAAATGGTGGCCTGTTATTACTGGAATGCAGAGTACATGGAGGAGGATAAGGTACTGGAAAAGAAGGAAGGACCAGGATGTAAAAGGCTTTGAATGCCAAACAGAAGATGTTATATCTGACCCTATTAAAAGGAGGGGGAAGTGATATGGTCAAATCTGTGCTTTAGAAAAATTAACAGCCGAGTAGAGGATGGAATGTAATGGAGAAACTTTTGTAAAAAGGAGAACCACCAGCAGACTACTGTGATAGTCCAAGTGTGAAGTGAAAAAAGCCTGTACCAGTGTGGTGGCAGTGTCAGAGGAGAGAAGGAAGAATATCAGAGAGATGTCATTATGTATGTAAAATCAACAGGACTTGATGAGTCACTGGATGCCAGGGATTGAGAGAGTGAGAGAGAGAGAGTCGTCAAGGATAACCCCCAGGCTATAGGCCTAGGTGACTAGGAGCATGGCAGAATCCTCAAGAGTAACAGAGCAATCTGGAAGAGGCGGGGTGCTGGACATGTCAAGTTTAAGATGTCCCTGGGACATCCAGTTAGAGACGTCTAATGAGAAGCTGGAGATCTGAGATTGGAGGTCAGGAGGAAGGTTAGGCCTAAATAAGTAAATGTGACAATCATCTGCATAGAGATGATAATTGAATCCATGGGAGCTGATGAGATCACAAGTTATGTGATACAGAGGGAGAAGAGATGATGGCCCAGAACAGAGCCACAGGAAGACACACCAGTAGTGAAGTTACTGTTCGTGGACATGATCTTGCCAAAAAAGCCAGCAAAGGAGCCACAAAAGGAAAAGAAACGTAGGACAAGAAGCAGAAGAAAGCAGTGTGTCAAAAAACCTAGAGAGAAGAGAATACAAAAGAAAAAAGGGTGAGTGACAATGTCAAAGGCTGCAGAGCTGTCAAGAAAGATGAGAATTGAAAAAAGGCCATTAAACATGACAATTAAAAGATCACAGGTAACTCTGGAGTGAGCAATTTTGGTTGAATGACGAGGCTGAAGTCACACTATAGAGCAGGGATAGAGAACCTGCAGCCTCAAGGCCATCACATGTGACCCTCACAGAAATTAAATCTGTGAAGTTTGGATCGAAAGGACCTAGGGAGCCACAAGTAGCCCTGAGACCAGAGGTTCCCCACCCCTGCTATAGAGAGGGTCAAGATGAGAGTAAAAGGGAAGGAAGTGGAGGCATGGATTGCAGACAGCCTGGTCAAGGAGTTTTAGTCACAAGAGAGGTAGAACAACTACAGGGAGGGATGGATCAAGAGTTTTATGGGGATGGAAAAAATATGAACATATTTATAGTCAAAGGAAAGCAGTAAGTAGACAAGGAGAGACTTATAGTGAAAGAATGGAAATGACAGAGGGAACAATCTGCTGGAGAAGATTGGATGGCATCATTTGTATATGTGAAGGGGTTTGCCTTGGCAAGGAGAAGGGCCACCTCTTCATGTGAAACACAGATGAAGTTAGAGACAGTGATAGATTGCTTAGACAACCATCAATGTCTAGGAAAAAAGACCAGAAACCAAGACTTTCCATTCACAATCAATCATTACACAATTGACAACTGAGATAAATGGTGAGATTCTTGAGAATATTGAACATATTTCCCTATCCCTGCTCTATTCTCAAAAAGGTTCATAATGACAAATCCAACATTAACTTAATAGGTACTTCCTTTGGTCCTGAGAAAATGAAAGAATCACATTAAATCAGAAATCAAATCTGCAGCATACTGGGCAACTGACATCTCTATATTCCTAAAAAGCGTATGCATCTTAAGGGGAAAAAAAGGTGCTGAAGTTGTCAAATCCACTGGCTAAACTGCTATGACGGAGTTAATCTGAGTCAGGGTTCAGTCTAGGGTCAAGAACAGCAAGCCAAATCATCAAGTATTAAATCAGGAATCAGGAGTCAGGGTCATATTACCAGGCAGGATATAGAATCAGAGAAGAGGAACTGAAGGAAAGCAAACACAGCCAACAGAAAACAAGGTCAAGAATGCCAGGTGTCACAATTGAGCTGTGTGTATATGAAGGGGGGCACAGGGAGACTCACAGCATTTGGGATCACAAAAAGTAGTAGGATAGGGCCAGAGAGGAAGATCTATGGCAGGTAAATATGCTAGATAGCCTTGATTTCAGTGATACACTTTGTGGTATCTCTTTGTCTACTATAATGGATAGCACTGAACCGGGAATCAGAAAGACATGGATTCAAATTCTGCCCGTGCCGTGCTATATGGCTATGGACAAAGCTGCTAACCTCTCTGAACTTCAGTTTCTTTTTCTGTAAAATGAAGATGACATTAACACTTAGAAGACAGATAAGGTCATTTTGAAGTTTAAATAAAATATACATGTGTGTGTGTATACACATACACACATAAAATACTTTCTTAAAATGCTATGTCAGATATTATTATTATTATTAAAGCAGATATTTCCTGCTGTCCTGTTACTCCACTAGATCTTAAGAGCAGGCTTTTGAAAACACTAGGTAAAAATATCAGTAACCACAACAATGGAACATCTTTGTAATACATTAAGATTATAGATAAACTAATATTAGCTTCAGGTAGTTATCACTAACCTCTTAAAATGGGTCATATTTTCAGGTCAGATAAGGTGTGCCTTCATGAACAAGGTAATGAAAAACATTTTAAAGATGATTTTCAGGCCCATGAACAAACAAAAAAGCCTTCTGTTTTGTACTTATGTACTATGTGCCAAATACTACGTTGTGCATTAGGAATATGGACAGAAGGGTTCAGCTTCAGGGCAGATGAAAAGGATGGGTAATACGTAGGATTCAGAACCAAGGCAGATGGTAAGGCCCAGTGGTCCTTAAGGTGGAGGGGCAGGTCAAATACCAAGGTCTAGGGAGTCCAGAAGGCAGAGTTGCAGGGCAGATGTTAAGACATAATTATCCTCCATCTTACTAGAATTACAGTTCATCTCTCCATGCTCATTTGAGCAGTTATGGGTGACCATGTCTGCCCAAAGGGGACATGTGAGAGAAGAGATAGAAAAGAGACTAGAGGGACCTGGCCCACAAACTTTGGAAAGGGGAAATAAGTCCAAGTGTCAGAATGGAGCAGGTTCTCAGGTTAGAGTACAGTTGGTTAGTGGTAAGGGGTACCCACAACACTTGCTTCTGTCAGGCCCTCTAGTACAAATATTAACAAATCAGCGTTGTGCCCCATATACTTTAGGGGTTAAATTTCATGTTACTAGGTTCCAATTTGTTCAACTCAAATGGATGTCTTATGATCATCAATTTAATTCTTTTTATACTGTCAGAAATGATAGGTTCACCCATTTTAAGGTCAGGTCTTGGAACATATGAATACCTATAATGTGAAAGTACAGGAAGGCCTATATTTACTGTAGTTAGAAAAGAGATCTTGTTTATTAGCAACATATGCACAAAGTTTATCTAGGAAGCCTTTTGCATTCAGGGCCTTTATGCTGCAAGTCTTAAACTTTATCCACAGATTTCTGGTAACGAGACTAACAGTGAGTAACACTCATCTAGGGTAGCCCTGCACCTGTTTGGTGCCTTCTGCTGACTACTGGTCCCATGTCTAAATGCCTCCCCTAGGTATTCTGGACCTTTATTTTACAGGGCTAAATCAGTCATCACTTGAGTAAGAACTCTAAAGTGCTGAAAAAGACCCAAGATCAACTAGACTTCATTTTACAGATAAGTAAAACGGCCAGAGGGTTATGTATCTTGCTCAAGGTAGGAGTATGATTATGATTCAAACCCAGGTTCACTGACTCCAATTCTAAGGTTCTTTCTGCTACATAGTTCTTTGTGCTAATAATTTCAATCCTTCACCTAAAAGTCAGAAGGCCTCTTAGAAGCCATCAAATCCAACTTCCTCATTTTGCACTTGAGGGACCTGAGACTACAGAAGTTAAGTGACTTGTTCAAGGTGACAATAACTGACAGAGGCTAATCAGATAAATTCCTGATGTAAATACCTTCCCAAATACCTTAATGTCTTAATCTAATCAAAATGTTAGGAATTTCAAGTTCAAAACAAGCCAAAGAGGAGAGCTTTGGGAGCAACAACTAAAATGACACAAAGACAAAGCAAACAAGGAACAGAAAGAGTCATAGGAAATAAAATGGACAATTTTGATTACATAAAATTAAAACATTTATGTAAAAGCAAAATCAGCAAAGTTAAAATCAGAACAGAAACAATTAAGTGATTAAAAAAAATCCATGCAGAAAGTTTAGCTGAAAAAGGTCTGATATCCAAGAGAGAGAATGTGATAGTCATGAAGAGAGAGCTGGCCGTAGCGCCAAGCAGGCATAGGCTTAAACCTCACATTATCTCCATACTAGCTATGGGACTCTGGAAAATCCACTTAACTTGTCAATGATGTAGGCAACTCTCTAAGATTATAAACTGCAGAAAAAGTATTTACCTCCATTGATAGAGGATTTTCATTATCTGAAAGTTCCTTACATAAATGAAATCACAGGTCCAGTCCCTATCCCAATCCCTATCCAAAACATATGGGAACCTATTCAAATGTAGAACAAAAGCAACATTTCCCAGTAGATAAACAGTCAAAGGATAGGAACAAATATTTTTCAAAAAGAAGACATGTAAACTACTAAAAATGCTCCAAATCACTAACAAGAAAAATGCAAATTGAAACAATTAAGAAGTTCCACTTCACATCCATCAGATTAGCAAAGATGACAAGGAAAAATGAAGATTGTTAGGTTTGGACTAAAGAACATCATGCACGCTGATATAGTGTTAGTGAACATGTGAATTATTTGCCCGGCCATTCCCAAAAAGAATTTTAAACTATCCAAAAAAAAATCACTGAATTGTGCATACCCACTGACCCAATGACACCACTACCATATATATACCCAAAAGAAACAGCAGAAAAAGGAAAAGGACCAATGTGCACAAAAATATTGAGAGCAGCACACTTTTGGTTGTCAAAAAGACCTGGAAACAACAGGGTGTCCCATCAATTTCGGAATGTCTGAACAATGGTATATGAATTAAGACGTGACAAAAACAACCGATTCAGCATAATCTGGAAATATCTGCATGAACTAATACAGAATGAAGTGAGTAACAGAACCTGAAAAACAATTTATACAAATGACTACAACTTTGTAAAGAAAAATAACTCCAAAAGAATTAAATTCTGATCAATGCAACTGAGTAACCATGACTCCAAAAGACATCATCAGGCATGCTTCTTCCTACCTCCTCACAGAGAGGTGATGGAATAAAGGGTACAAACAGGCAGTTCTCAAAAAGGAGACATGCAAATTATCATCAACTATAAAAAAATACTCCAAATAACAAAAAAGCAAAATGCAAATTAAAACAATTCTGAAGCTGCACCTGACATTCATCAGACTTGTTAAGATGACAAAGTGACTCAGACATTTCCAGACATGCCTAATATATGCTTCGTTTGCCTGACTATGCTTATTTTTTAAAAGTGAAAGTTTAGTTACCCTAAAAAGGAAAAAAAAAGCATCAACCTTTTTTCAAATGTGCAGAAGAAAACAGAAGGAAGTTCAAATGGAGGCATAAATGAACAGGACAGGTTTAAAATTAAAATGTTAAATCTGTAATAAGCTTTAAAAAACAACCTGTACATGAGAGTGACTTGTGTTTTTATATAAAAAAGATAAAACAGTGGATTGGGTTCGTTTTTTGTTTTATTTTTCTGCTGCTGTTCATCGATGGAGAATAATTCTCTACTACATTATGGAAAATAGTTCCGAAAAACTAGGGATAAGAAAACTTTATAGTTATTATAGATCTAGAATTAGAAGGATTAATAGAGATTTCATTTTTCTTGCTTTTTCCATGGGGGAGGAGAGAGGAAAAGCAGAAGGGAGAAAAAGTGGATCTTCATTTGCAAATAAAATTTAATTAGGAAACTGAAGCCAAGAAAAGTTGTGACCATCAAAATCACATAGGTAATAAAGATCAGAAGTGAAATTTGAACCTAAGGCACGTGACTAAAGAGGAAGTGCTCTTTAAAAAAAACCAGATTATTTTTGGTTTTTCATCTACTACATTTCCCAATTTTCCCTTCCCCTTCCCCAAAGTCAGCCCTTATAATAAAGATTTTGTTTTAGAAGGGGGAAAAACTTTACAAACATATCAACCAAATTCAACGTTACATGCAGATTTCCACACCATGGTCTCTGCCCTCGCCTTTCCAAAAAGGAGAAGCACCACCTTCTCACGGATCTTCTTTGGAACCCAGCTTGGTCGTTGTAATTTCAAAACATTTCGTTTCCATTTCTTTCTGTTGCTGTCCTCTCCGTTTACACTGTCACAGTCACTGTGTAGAGTTTTCCTTACTAAACTCTGTGTGAGTGCACACAAATCTTTTGATGCTTCTCTATATTCATCAAATTCAAGATTTCTCAATAGCACAGTAATATTCTATCATATTTGTATGTCACTTCAGCCATTCCCCAAGTCACTGGGTATCTACAATGTTTCCAGTTCTTTATCCTACAAAAAAGTGTTGATACAAATAGCTTCATGTGTATGAGTCTTGGGGACCCTTCTTTTTATTCTTGACCTCCTTGGGTTATGGGCTAGCAGTGTAAATATTTTACACTCTATCAGCATAATTCCAAACTGCTTTCTAGACTGGTTACCCTGATTCAGAGCTCCACCAACAGTGCATCAGTGTGCCTGTCTTTCCACAGCTCCTCTGACATCAACTATTTCCATGTTTTGTCATCCTTCTCAATTTGTTGAATGTAAGGTAGAAATTTCAGAATTGCTTTGATTTGCATTTCTCTTATTACAAATTTAAGGAATAATCTTTCTTTTATGGTTGTTAACAGAATTTGCAATTCTGTAGAGAACTGCTTGTTCATATCCTTTGACTTATTGGTTTTTGATGTAAAATATTTGTGTTAATTCCCTATATGTTTTAGATATAAAATCCTAATCAGAGACAGCAGATGCAAAGATTTTTTTCCCCCAATTAACCATTTCCCTTATCATTCTACTGCACAGTTTACCCATGATGCCTCCTGAAGAAAAATTTAGGCAGAGACTTGACCTGGCAGAAAAATGCAGTCACCAGAAGTAGTGGAGTACAATGAATAGGATGTTGGGCTAGATCGTATCAGTCATCCTGGATTCTGTTTCCAGTTCTGCAACTTACCACTTGAATGACCTTATGCAAGTCACAAGCACCTTACAACTTCTGTTTCGCACTGTCAAATGAAGGAATTGGTGTAGATCAGATGATCTCTAAGGGTCCCCTCTAGTTCTAAAATTCTGAAATTGAGATTTAACAAAGAAGCTTTAATTTGGGAGAAACTAAAGTTCTTATACTTAACTAAAACACTACTATGTTAATATACAACATTTTAAAAATGAAAGTAGCTGCCACATCAATAACCCAATAGCAGCATATGTTAATAGGTATCTTTCTGCGGACTATCTTCCAAATCTGGACCAGTTAAATAAAATGTTTCAGTAGTAAAGAGGCAGGCAAAGTATAGCAGATATGAATATTAAAAAAATAGAGCGTTTTTATGTGTAGAGCTTGTTGCAGTACTTGACATGCCATCCTGTATGGGTAACTCCTAGAATCAACGGCAGCTGCAGAGATAAGGTAACACCATAAAACCTCTAATAATTTTGGAACCAAACCTCTGTAAATATGTTAAATTCTAAACTCCTAAACAAGGAATTGTGCTTTTTTAACCCATGATCCCTCATAGTTCCAAGTTTATAAACCTAGTGGTATTTCTAATGAATACTCTTTACTGACTCACTGACAAATAAGAAATCTACCCATTTATTAGGACAAATGAGACAAAATGATAAAGTCTGAACAGTTAAAATTTGTTAAAAACAGTGGGTTTCTTGAAAAAGCAAAATTTGCCATAAAAATCGATTTCTGGCCCAGAATTGTTTCAGATGACCAAAAACCCCAGAGGCAACCTACCTCACTGATTCCCAGCTGCCAATGGAAAAAAAAAAACAAAAAAAACTTTACAAGAACTTTTTTACTCCAATGAGAATTATTAATTACAGTCAGAAACAAAGGAATAATTATTGTCAACATATAAACATGTCTACTACAGAAGACCCACTATGGTTATGTTTTAATACTTTTGATCTATGGCCTAGATGATCTTTTTTTCAAAAGCCCTGTAAGGCATAAATCAAATTTATTGATAGATCTCTTTTCTAGAGTGAAGGTAGAAAAGGGAATCCATTTGTTTTAGACACAGATGCACATTGAAGCATTTCCAGAAATTGTTACATAAAGTGCTAAAAATCATACCTTGAGGTTATACACCTGGCTATTCTCCAAAGCCTGTCTTTTCCTTATTTCTAACTATGGGAAAAAACTCTAACTTCCTGTTATGGGGAAAAAAGTGGAAGGGGGGGTGTTTTAAATTTCATTTTTAACTTGTTCCCCTTTGAAGCATTCTTACAATTGTATAGGTAAGTGAGAGACCACAAATAAAAACAATTTCTTCTACTTCCTTCCTCTGTTTTCACTTCCTCTTAAGGAATAAATGTTGATAGAAATTCCATTAACCAGAATATCTTACTCCCTCATGTATCAGTCACATACCAATTATCTAAAGTGATTCCCTATCAGATTTGTTTAAAACAGGGTACACCTAACTGTTACTATGGATTTGATTTCTTTCGGTGGCTTCACTTAGTCAAGTAGGCTGACTGAAGAAATCCTTAACTTTAATACAACATAGCTGGGTTTTAGATAACCAATATTATAAAAAATGTTTCAACCAAAACAGTTTCCGTTAATAAATCTGTTATATGAGATAGAATTTGGTAAATAAAACCTCTGATCTGAACCCAACTTATCATATCCTTAGATGATTTTTCTAATACTAATAATGATTTTCCTTGAAACCAAAGCAAACATAGTCTATAGTTATGTAGTAAATCAAATATCTTTATGCCCTGCTCCAAACTGACCAAAGCCCAGATATGTCAATGTGTACATCACGACAAACAAGAAATCTGCTCAGAACCAATAATTTTTTCTCGACTGGCAAGACCAACAAACAGATTTTTATAACTACTATAGGTCAAATCCCACTTCAACCCACTCCAAGAGACTACCATAATTCCCTTACTGTACTGGGATTTTGTTCTATAAAAAGTTGCCTGAACTATTCAAGTAACTGAGCCCTCGTAAAAATGTTTGTATAAAAATTTTCTTGGTGGGTAGGGAAAGAGAACCTCTGTGTGAAAATAGAATTATAACTGTATACATTTATTCTATAAAAGGAACTCATATACACATCTAGATAAACTCTCAAGAGTATCTTTATTTAGCAGAATATACTGACTGAATTACTTTCTACTGACATTAAAGGAATAGAAAAATTGAGGATTTCCCATAGAATCATCCTAAATATTATTACAAAAAAAACCCAAACCTAGGTATTTAATCAAGCATTATCAAAATTAATGTAGCTTTCAGTACAACATGGACAAGAGAGTTTAGTTAGTTGATCTTTTGGGAGAAGAGAAAGCTCAAGAAGTTTCTGCTGCCATGCACATCAACAGTGGGGAGAAGGCAAAGATCCAGAGCCTGGGATCCCTCCAAGACTGTTCTAATATTTCCCTAATCCTGACTTAGCCTGTCCTAGCTCTCCTTTCAAACTCTGTGAACAACGATAGGAAAGAACTATCCCATTATAACCAAAGGATGAATTTCAGGGGATGGCTCAGCCAAGAAGGGTCCACTGGAAACTCCTGAACTGTAAGTAGCAGCAGCAACACTGGTAACAGGAACTATAGGATAGATCTATACAAGACTGTTAAGAAGAGACCCTAGAGACCTAACTCAAATCACTACAAGGCTTTTCTCTAAGTAAAACATCAGAATTATGAAGAAATGACTTACTACTTTAACAGGGACAAAAGGTCAATATAACCACAGTAGTTGACAGAGACAGAGCACAAACCTATAGCCTGGTTCTTTTATACATGAAGTCCACGGTAGTGATGAACTGCACCTTCCAAAAGTCAATAACTTTGGTCAAATAATCAACAAGCATTCATTAAATGCCTACTCTGTGACAGGCACATATACTACAAAACCAAAAAAATAACTGTAAGTTATACTGTAAAAACAAACTGACCCTATCAAAGTAACACATGGATGTTTCCAGTGAAAGCAATGGGATAGAAAGTTTCAAACTGTAGATTTATGTGTACGTCAGATTATGCTGCATTACTAGAAAATTTAATATAAATTGAAGGAAGCAGAGTGTAGTAGAAGTAACTGGTTTTGCTGTAAGAAGATCTGGGTTCTCTTCTCAGTTCTATCACTTATTCCCTGTGTAACTTTGGGACAGTCACTTTTATTCTCTGGATCTCAGACTTCTCAACTAGAAAATAAGGGACACCGGTGTAGGTGATCTCTAAGATCTGTTCCCACTCTAGATTCTATAAGCATGTGAAATTTTTTTTTAATTTTGTATTACTTAACATCTCAGAAGGATTTTCTTAATGAAAACTCCTTTTATAAACTGAAATAATTATCCATTAATATCTCTATTTTAGAAATTTAACTTTTTATTTATTGGGTTATACCTGTATTAATGCTTGCTTTAACAGACAAAAATTAACTTGAAATCGTGCCTGTTGGTTTTCCTAAAATTTTTAAGTACTATCTTTAGGGTTTTCTTCCTTTTAAATACCTATCAGATAAGAAAAAAGCCAGTAGAAGGAAATTTGATTACTCCAGTCTTCCTTCTTTACTAAAAAGTTTTAGTCCTTCAAAATGACTTTCTTGTCTAAAAAAAAAAGAACAGTCTTCTAATTGAACTCAAGTTCAGTTATATGTGGCTGCTGTTAGAATACGATTATTTAGTCCATTATTATACATACTGTAAACATGTCTTCGATTTAGATACCAAAAATACACAAATCAAATCTCATTATAGCAAAAAATTTCTGAAATTAAAAAAAAATGGCCCCATCTCAATTATTTCAAGTAATATTCAATAATAATTCAGTAGGACAAAAAAAAATGTGGACTGTATTGGAATTCAATGTACATGTCAAAACATGTTACTAAACTGAAGCTCTGTATAGAGGAATGGAATTATAAACACATAGAAATTCAAAGACCTCCCAAATCAACAGGATCTATAAACAGATCCCTTAAATTCTAAAGCACTATCAAACTTGCACAGAACTTACGTGTACCATTTGTTTCTCCAAATTAGAAATATTCTAAGCTCAACGGTGTCAAGCTATTTGAGACCTGTATCTACTCTTCATAATCCTCACAATGCTCTAAGATGCTGGCTTTAAAGCCTCCAAATGATGGCAGAACCCTTTTTTCAGTATTGGTTAACATAAATTCAAACCACCTCTGGTGTTAGCACTGGCAAAGGGGTCATACTTTCCTAAAGGTGCTTCATAAAAACCTCTTATGTAGCAAAGACAAGCTCTATAGAACGCTGTACCTTAGAAGCTTTTTGTTATTGACTGGTCCTCTACAACATGGGAAAAATCTCAAACTCTTTGATTCCTACAAAAACACACTATTGTAGACTTTTAAAACTATTCAAAGTAGTTATCAGAAAAATAAATCAATAAATATTAGATATTCAATGCTAATTACCAAAAAATCTTCCGGAAATTCACAAGGGTTAGGACAGGAGTTTTCTCTCTTTTACTGTTTGATCTTTTAACCTCTTCCATGGCTTACCTTATTATTTTCAAAAAACAAAATAACAAAGAACAAGAGTAAAGGTGATTAGATTTAAGTACCTTGCAATACCACTACTTAATAGCTTATTATAAGATAACTTCATTGTATAAGATGTGATGGTACCCTACTGAAGCATAATTTCAATTTCATAATATCAATATTTGCTCTGTCCACAAGGGGGGAAAAAAACCAAAGTGTAGTAGCAGAAACTGTCACAGCAATAATAATCATTCAATGAGTTTTACTTTTAGAAAAAATTTGGCCTTTAATAAGCTACTAATCAATAATGGAGCATTTTTTAAAAAGGAGGGTTTGTAATCATCCTATGAGAGTTGCTCTAAAAAAGTATTCCTAAACTACTTTTCTTAAACTTATTTTGCTATTTTATATTTTATTCAGGCCTTTGATTGTAAGCACTAGTTCTGACACTACAAATCCAGATAAGATAAACCAAGTTATGGTACTTTAGCTTAAAGATTCATGCCTAACCTCTATCATGCATAGATTTTAAATATATTCTACGTTTCTGCCTGTCTCTCTCTCTCTCTCTCTCACTCACTCACACATGCACACACACTCACACACACTTGTGGTATAGTGAGAAAATCACTGTATTTGGGGCTTGATTTCCTTATCTGTAAAATAAGAGAGAACTGGACTAGAATGACCTTTAGGCTCTTTTTCCATTTCTATGTTATTTGAAAACATACAACATGGCAAAAGGAGCGAGGGCCACTGAAATGCATCATTCATTGGAAACACAGTTGTGTCCATTAGAAGAACCTTTATGAGGATTACATGGTTAATATGAAAATGCCTCTCCCACAGGGGATTGTTACGATCCATATACAAAGAGGGAGTCTGGCATTGACATCTGTCTTTGAAGCCAAGATTTGAGTTCAAGTCCCTTCCTGGTCACATATTGGCTGTGTGATCCTGGACTGGCTGTGTCACTTAAAGCCTTGGCACTCTAAGCAACTTTCTCAGACACGGGTTTTTTATGCTTCAGACCCCCTTGTCAGTCTGGTAAAGTCTACAGACTCCTCAGAATAACGTTTGTTGCCTACATTCACAGTTAAAGGGAATGCTAAATTTCAGTTAGAGGTTAGAAAAAATAAAATGGAAATTTTGTTCCCCATCCAAGTTCACCAAGCCCCTGAAATCCCCAGGTTAAGACCAAAAATCATAGAAAAGATGACAACCTGCATTGGGAGGAAGTTCCCTCACCAAGGAGTTCCCCAAAGCAAAGACATCATAGGTGCAGTGCTGTCCTATGCAGACAATAAATACATACACACACACACAAAGAGAAACTAAAGCATGTTCTCAAACAATTTTCGAACTGCCCAGAATGTGTAATTTCTTGATTTTAACTTCTCTATTCTTTTCCAGCTAATATCAATGTCCTGGAGCTCCACAAATATGCAGCAGAGATTACAGTGGCAGGGTACCCCCAAGAGGCAGGTGAGTAAGACAACACACACAGAATCCCCAGGGAATGGAAATTCGGGATGCCAAGCTTTCACCAGAAACCTTAGCCAGACTACTAATGGTCCACAGGCCCCAATTTAGAGAATAGAGGCCTACAAACTCACAATTGAATTATACTGCCTAATTAGATACTGCACTACACAAATCCCAGGCACATTCATCGTAACTGCGATTTTATGCACACACCTTTAAGTGCCGACTTATGTATTTCCAATTAGTTCAAATAAAATTGCGGCTGAAAACTCAAACTCGATAGGGAGATTTCCTCTGAACACCTTGAAAAAGGCAAGGGCCTGCCAATCATTCACCATGCATTCCCTGGGAAATTCGGAGGTGACACTTTTGCAACTTAACCCCAAAGGAAGAGGCCAGAAGAGTGGATTTTTCCCATCCTCCCCCCCTCTCCGGCACCTCAAAAAGCATGCAGCCCCATAGGACACGAAACTTGGCTCTGGGTTATCTCGAATGCTGGTTCCTAATCATTGCTCCCCATCGCAGCGAGGAACCCCAGCCAAGGCGTGAGCAAGGGTGGGTGGGGGCGACAGCAGCTGGAGAACTTGGTCCTCCGGCTGTGGGACCGCGGGGATGACAATCCGGGAAAAGCGCCTGGGGATCCTGAAAGCGCAGGAGGACCATCATTACCTGGGGCTCCCCCCCGCCAATACTGCAGGGGGATGGAGCAACTTCTCCGGGGTCCCGTGGGTGCCCCCCCTCTTCCCGCCAGCCTAAGAGCCCACGCGGAAGGGAGTCAGTCCCGGGGCGAGGGTCTTGCCCCGCAGCGCGGCCGGGGCCCGCGCCAGCTCCCAAGGACAGCGGCGCGCACCCTCCTGACGGACTCGGAGAGGCCACGGACGGACGGACTGACGGACTGACGGACTGACGGACGTGGGAGGGGGAGCGCGGCGCGGCCTGGCCCGGCCCAGGGAGGCCCAGCCGGGCTCGCACCGCCCCCCCCCCGTCTCCCCTCCCCCCTGCCACCTCTCCTTCCCCTCCCCCTTCCCGGTCGCCCGCTCCCTCCCTCCCTCGCTCGTTCCGCGGCCGGCCCTGCTCTCAGCCCCCGTCCCCAGCCCGGCCCCCGGCGACCGCGCAACCCTGCTCCTCCCGGCTTCATTCATATGGACAGACCGGCTGGACCCGAGGGGTGCGATCCTAGACAGGCGGGCACAGCCGGGCCGCAAAGACCGGGGCGGAAAATAAAAAGTTAAGAGAAGAACTTACCTAAAATGGCTCCTGCAGCAGCCAAAATACAAACAGCTATTATTTGGTGAAGTTTAGCTCAGACACCCTGCAAGGACACCCTAACCCGGATTGGGCCCGCCTCCCCCGCCACGCCATTGGACTTCCCTGGCTCTCAACATAAAGTCATTGGTCCCGGCAGCCATCGCTCAGACGGCAGCCCGTTTCAAGCTTGCTTGCAGGGGCGAGTGATGGGCTCGCTCCATTGTGCTCATATTTGCATGGATGTGATAGTGGCGCTGATTGGCCCGCGAGTGGGGCCGCACCGCCCCCCGAGCGCCTCCCCGGCGCCCCCGCGACAACGTCGCTCCCTCCCCTCTCCTCTCTTTTCCTTCCCCCTCCCTTCCTCCTCCCCCGGCGGGTTGCGCACCCCCGGCCCTGCAGAAGGAAGGAAGGGAGGGAGGGAGAGAGAGAGAAGGAGAGAGAAAAAGAGAGAGAGGGAGGGAGGGGGCAGCGTGACCAGCCCGACGGGAATCCAGCCCCTAAGCGGGGCGGGACCGAATTCCCCGCCCACAAACCTCGGAGCCTGGGCCTGGGGGAGGACCAGAGACAGAGAGCACGGAATGAGATTCTGGAGGGAGGGCAGGAGAGAAAAATGCACCAGAAAAGGAAGGGAAAAAGAGGAGAAGAGAGAAAAGCAGGGGAAAGGGAAAGCAGGAGGATAGGGAGGGCGAAGAGGGAAAAGAAAAACAAAAGAGAAAGGGGGGTAAGAGAAAAACGCAAATAAGGGAGGGGAAAGGAGAGAGAGAGAGAAAAGGCAGTGGGGGAGGGTAGGAGAGGAAAAATTAAAAGGGAGAAAGAGGAGGAAGTAAAGAAGAGGAAGAATAGCGGGGAGGGAAAATCAGAAGATGGGTCAGTGATGGGGTGCAGCTGTGGAAAAGGAAGACCTGAGCCCCCACACAACTGAGCCATAGCTCAGCAAATAGTTGGCAGTGCAACTGATGCCAGCCACCCTATGCTGATGTCCAGTATAAAGACCTCGCTCACAAAATATTGTGCTTCAGCCCTATTCAGCTTTACAAGGTTGACTACTCTTAATGACATCTTTAATACTGGATGAGCCAGATGGCCTTTCCTCCTAAGTCCAGTGGGTCCCCCAACCCTGGCAGGAATATGGCATTGGCTCCAAGGAGTTTTCAATCATATAAGCAGACTTACACATCTTGGGTGGGGCTTTGAGAATCCAAAGCATCATGCCAGTCCTAGAAGCTGTTAGTGGCCTGGCATCTTAGTAGTGTGCCCTGATTTGCTGGAGAGCTGTTCCTTTGTCTGCTTGTTCTCTTTTGAGCAGGTGTTTACCTTTGATTTCGATTGGATACTCCCTAAATGTTGATAATAGAAAAGTTGTTTAACCAATTTTTTTAATTCAAAGTAAGATGTAATTTAAAGCAATTGACTTGCCCTAGCCAACTAGATACCCTGTTTTTCTTCAGTAAAAATAGAAGTAATCTGAATCCTGTTCATTCACAGGCCATTTTTTTTCTGGTCACATGCATTTCAAATTAGCAAGGTTTTGGTTTATTAGTAACATCTGTTATTGCTAACAGCAAAAAAACAAAAATAAAACTTCCATTCTGAATAAAGAGGGATTTAAAAATTTTGCTTGAAGACACTCTCCACATTTTAAAATCTTTTCAATATCATTTTGGGGTATCAACTTTTCTCTTAACTAATGTTAAACTTTTCTCCAACTTCATACATTTTAAATAAACTAATGCATGTCTGTTGGTTTTAGCCCTTGCCACCTTTCTGCTCAACAATTGCAGATTTCTTCCTGCTGGCCAAACTTCAGAAATATCATAGATTTACAGGTATAAACAGCCTTGGAATGTAGCCTTCATGTATATTTTAAAATTTTATTGGAATCTTTCATTTTTACATCACCTACATTTCTTACTATCTCTTCCTCACATCTCTTTCCTTTCCAGGGACCCATCCCTTATAATAGTAATAATAATAATAATCCAGCAAAACCAACCAATATGTTGGCTAATTCTGACATATGCAATATTCTTCACCTGTAGTACTGCCTCCCTTACTCTGCTTTGGGGACACATTGGGTCATTATAATTTCGTAGCATTCTGTTCTATTATTTTCCTTTCTTTTTACATTAGTATAGTCATTGTGTATGTTCTGTTTCTAATTTTGTTTACTCCACTTTGCAACAGGCAATATATTTTCCCATACTTCTCTTGTAGTCATTTTATGTATTGTTTCTTGCAGCAAAGTAATATTTCATGATATTCATGTGCCACAGTTTGTAAAGCCATCCCCCAGTTGACAGACAATTACGATGTTTCCAGTTCTTTGCAAATGCAAACAGTTCTGCTATAAATATCTTGATGTTTATGGAACTTTTGTTTTTATCTCTGACCTCCTCGGAGTTCATTTCTAGTAGTGGGAGCTCTAAATCAAATGGTATGGACCTTTTAGTTACTTTGTTAGTGTAATTCTAAATGGTTTTCTAGGGTGGTTGGGCCATATATAGCTCTGGCAAAGGTGTGTTAATGTGCCTGTCTTTTTACAATCCTTCTGATATCAACTACCCCCATTATCATCATCTTTGCCAATTTTGGGGGGGGTCTCAGGTGAAACCTAAGTTGTTTTAATTTGCATTTCTGTTATTAGTGATTTGGAATAATCTTTCATATGCCAAGCCTTACATTTTACAGATGAGGAAACTGAGGCTCAGACTGGAGAAAAACAGCTTTCACCTGATAATATAGTAGAAGAGTCAGGATTTGAATTTAAGCCTTCTGCCTCCAAACCAAGTAAGTGCCCTTTCCATTACACATACATATAAGCCTTAAATCGAATAATCAAATAAAACACAATATGGGCACATGAACAGCAGGCACTAATGTAACATGTGAAGGACAAGGAAGGCATGATCATTTCTGATCCCAATATCAGTAAGTCAACCAGCATTTATATTAAGAAACTGTGCTGAGTACTGGCGATGCAGAGACAAAAAAATAGAACAGTTCCTGCTCTTGTGGAGCTTGCATGCCATGAGAAGAGGCAACATTTAATATATAAGCATATAAAGAATAAATGCAAAATAAATACGAAAGTGAAAACAAGCTAACTATGGAGGAGGGATTTAGCAATAGAGTATGCAGCTCAAGCATCATCTTCTGCATAAAACCTTTCCTGATCTTACCAACTGCTAGTGCCCCCCTTCCCGAATTACCTTGTATCGAGATACTTTGTATATATTTTTATAATCGTATGTTTATGCTACAGGTATTTGATGTACACTTGTTTTCTCCTCCATTAGAATGTTATCTTGCAAGTAGAGGCTGTTTCATTCTTTGTACCTATATTCTTAGAGCCTAGCACAGTAACTAGCATATAGTGAGCACTAAATAAATACTTGTTGATTGAATTGGGGGGATTGGGAAAAGCTTCATGTAGGAGGTGATGCCTGAGCTGCATATTGTTTCTTAAATTAAATTTTGTTTTTTTCAATCAGTGAAAATCTGCTTCTTTCTTTTCCATCCCATCCTACCCCCAAATTGAGAACAACAAAAAAAAACCTTTCTGTTAATAAACATGCATGGTCAAGCAAAATAAATTTCCTCATTGGTGCTGTCCTATACGTGTACATATGTATGTATAGATAGAGAGATAGAGATGTTATATGGAGACAGATATCTGTCTCTGTCCATTTATCTATATGTCTAATTCTGCACTTTGAGTCATCTATCTGGAGGTGAGTAGCATGGTTCATCATTAGTCATCTGAATTCATGGAGGGTTTACATTACAATGATCAGAGTTCCCAAGTCATTCAAAATTGATTGTATTTACAATATTGTCATCATTTTATAAATTGTTCTCTTGGTTCTGTTCACTTTACTCTGCATCAGTTCTTCCCCAATTTCTCTGAAACCATCCCCTTCATCATTTAGCACAATAGTATTCTATTACATTTATGTACTCCTTTAGATGCCAATTCCTTGCCAGTGAAAAAAAAAGCTATAAATATTTTTGTATAACCTTAGAATTTGTTTTGCTAAGCACTAATGCATCCTTTAATCTACTATCTCTCATTTCTCCTCACTCCTTTTCTCCTTTCCCTCTTATTTCTTTGTTGAGTGAAATGTATTTCTGTATGCAAATGAGTACGTGTATGTGTGTGTGTATCTATTAGTTTCTCTTTTGACTAGTTCAGATGAGAGTGAGGTTCTGAGCTGCATCTTGAAGGAGGTGAAGGATTGTGTGAGATGAAGGTGAAGAGGGAGTGCATTGCATGAATTATGAAGATTGCCAGGCTTGGAGGCGGGAAATTGAGTGCTTTGTGTGAGGAACAGAGAGGCCTGTTTGGCTAGAAGGGACATCAAGTACAAGTGGGAAAGACAAGTTGGGATCAGGTTGTAAAGGATTTTAAAAGTCACAGAGAGGAATTTATATTTGATTCTTGTGGCCACTTCAATTTGTTGAGTAGAGGAGCAAGATGGTCAACTATGTGTTTAAGGAAAGTCACTTTGACAGCTGAGTAGAGGATAGATTGCAGTAGGGACAGGTGTGAAGCAAGGAGAGCAATTAGGAAGCCATAGAATATTCCAGGTGAAAGATGATGAAGGCCTAAACTGAGGTGTTAACTGTGAATAGTGAGAAGGGAAGGATCCAAGAGATGTTGCAGAAGTAGGAACAGCCAGATTTGGCAACCAGCTGAATATGTGAGGTGATAGTGGAGAATTGAGGACAATGCAGAGGGTGTGAAATTGGGAGACACAAGAACATGGATGTCCTTGGCAGAGATAAAGAAGTTCCATAGAACAGTAGGCTTGAAGGGGAAGATCATGAGTTCTGTTTTAGACATAGGAAATTTGAAGAGTCTATGGGATGTCCATTTAAAAATATGTAGTTGCTGCTAGACTGGAACTGAAGAGAAAGATTGGGATTGGTTACATAAATCCATGCGTCATCTGGATAGAGATCATAATTAAACCCTGGGAGCTGATGAGGTCACAAGAAAATGGTATACAGAGAAAAAGAAGAGCCTTGAAGAACATCCACAGTTGGGAGGCATGATGTGGATAATGATCTGACAAAGGAGACTGAGAAGGAATGATCTGATGGGTAGAGGGAGAACCAAGAGAGCAGTATCATAAAAACCCAGGGAAGAGTCTCCAGGATCACAGTGTTCTTCTGGAAGAGTTGGCATTTCAGTTAGGCCTTAAAAAATGAATAGAAACTCAATAGATAGGAGTGGGGAGAGGCCATTCTAGGCACAGCTAACAAAATGAGCAAAGACATGCCAGAGATGTTGTAGAAAATTTAGGAAGGTCTTGAATGCCAGACTAAGGAGTTTATACTTTAGAGTTCTTGGCAGAAGAAAGACATGACCACATCTGCATGTCATTAATAAAGATTAATCTGTCATTTTTGTAAGGGATAGATTAGGAGAGGCTAGAGGGGAGGAGACTAGTTAAGAGTTAAGGGGGTGTTTTCAAGTGAGTAGTGAAGAGGAACTCTAATAGACCTTTCTATGAGGCTATAACTGGGCTGGAAGTTCTATAGGAGAGAGAATTGTAAAAACAGTTTTGGAATAAATAGAAAAAGGAGACAGCATTTCAAGACAAAGTCTGGGAAGCAGAATAGACAAAGACAAAGGGATGAGAACACATGCAGATTCAGGGGAAGGTGACCCATCTAACTCAACCCACGGTAATTTGTGGCGCATACAACCTAGTGTGTCTGCTGTCCCATCCTAGGTGCTGAAGATACAAAGATATACGTAACACAGACACTGTTCTCATGAAGGAGTTCAAAATGTTGAACAGCTAACATTTATATAGAGCCTACTATGTGCCAAACACTTTACAAATATTATTTCATTTTATATTCACAACAATTTTGGGAAGTAGGCGCTACTAATATCTCTATTTTATAGATGAGGTAACTGAAGTGAACAAAAGTGACTTGCCCAGGGTCACACAGCTAACAAGTGTCTGAGGTAGGATTTCAACTCAGATTTTTCTGATTCCATTTCCAGAGTTCTATTCACTGTGCCACCTAGTTTAGCCAGAGGCAAGGGTTTGAATAAGAGGTAATAGGAGGTAAGGTTGATAATGTAAGGAAATAAAAGGTAAGACTGGGGCTGAAATTAGAAGCACATTAAAATGACGTTAAGAAGTCTGGATTTTTTTCTATAGCTGTTAAGAATTTTTGAATAGGAAAATAATGTGACCTAAGTAGTATTTTAAGAAGAATAATTTGTGAAAGATATTACTATATTGTAGGGTAGATTAGAATGTATAGAGACTAAAAGGTGGAGACCAATTGTTGTCTTCCTCCATTAGATTCTAAACTCCTTGAGGACAGGAGGGATTGTCCTTGTTTTTCATGATTGTATTCCAAGTGTTTAGCACAATGCCTGATGCATAGTAGGCGCTTAATAAATATTTATTGATGATGGACTATAAAGGTATCACAGGTAGTCTCGATATGAGACAAAAAGGGTTTTTACTAGGGGCATAGCAATGGGGACTGAAAAGAAGAAAGACGGATAGCTGAAATATTTCATAGAAAGAACCAACAGAAATCATTGACTGACTGGATACAAGGAGTCAGACATGAGGGGGCAAAGATAAATCTGAAGTTTCAAACCCCGGTAACTGAGAAAATGGTGGAGTCATTAACAAAACTGGGGAGGGAGGAATAGGATTGGGGAGAGGAATGAAGACTTTGGTTTTAGGCATGTTAAATTTGAAGTGGTAGTAGAACATTCAGGTGGAAAAGCTGGAAAACTGGAAAATTGTAATCTCTGTATCCTTATATCTCACCCATTACCTAACCCAGTGATTTGTACTTAATAGGTACTTAATAAATGGTTGCTGAATTAAATTTAAAATATGTGGCATTTTACATGATTACACATGTATAACCTATAATGAATTGCTTACTATCTCAGCAAGGTGAGAGGGATAGGGAGGGAGGGAGACAAAGATTTTGGAACTTTAAACCTTAAAAAAAGTTTTAAAAATTATTTTAACATATAATTGGGGAAAATTTTTTTAATGTGTGACAGCCAATTGGAGATACAGGCCTAGAACCCAGAATGGAGGTCTAGATTTGAGATGGGGTTCTGGGAATCTTGGTTATAGATTTGATAGTTATAAAGGTATAGAACTGAAACATATAATGGCATAGTTTTCTTTTCCATGTCATGTTTTTCTAACCCTCTTCTGATTTCCCTGTTTTTGTTAAGGGTGCTTAATATTGTAGTATAGGGGTCTTGGGAACCCTGAAATGCAAGGGCAAAGGGTGTGGGTCCACCTCCAAAGAATTTGACCACTCAAGCCTTCTTTCAGTTCAAGTAGTTTATTAAAAACAAGATTGGGGGAAGAGGTCGAGATTCCTAGTGAGTCTATGCATTTGATAGGGACAAGGCTGATGTTTTTATAGGGAAAAAGATTGTGGGAAGCTTTGGATGGGATTAAGGAGTGGTGAATAGCCTGGAGTAGTCCAGAAGTAACAGAGAAGGGGGTCTGGGCTATATTGGAGGTAACAGAGAATTGAGGGTTAGGCTGGGGAGGTGGTACAACAATGAAAAGACAGTTGAAAGGATTACTGGGATGAAGATACCTCAGACGAATGCAAGGGATCTGGGTTCAGGGCCTGGGTTCCTGAAATTCATGGGAAAGTTCAAGGAGAGAGGCATCCCAGAGCCCAGATCCCATCATTTCTGTCCTCCTAGGTACACAGGTTTGCAGATCTGAAGTCATCCTCGGATCCTCATTCTCCTTCACCCCATAAATCCTAAACAATGGCCACATCTTGTCAATTCTTTCTCCAAGTATATTTCATACCTGTCCCCTTCTTTCTACTCACATGGGTATGACCCTCATCACTTCTCTCCCAGACTATTGCTGTAGCCTCCTTATTGGTCTCTCTGTCACAGGTCTCTCCCCTCTCCCATCCATCCTCCACACAGCTGCCAAAGTAATATTCCCAAAGACCAGATCTGGCCACATCACTCCCCTACTAAATAAACTGCAGTGGCTTCCTGTTACCTCTGAGATCAAATATGAGCTCTGTTTGGTGTTTGAAATACTGTACAACCTGGCTTCAACCCACATTTCAAGGTTTATTATCCATTCATCTCCTTCATGCACTCTCTGGTACAGCCAGACTGTCCTTTTGACCATTTTTCACACAGGATACTCTATTTCCCATCTCAGAACCTTTTGCTTAGACTGGCCGCATTCCTAGAATGCATTCTTCTCACTACCACATCTTATAACCCCTAGTTTCCTTCAAAACTATGTGCAAGTATCAGCTATGACCTAAAATCTTATCTATGCTACATACCCCTCTGCAGTGGATAGAGCCTGGAGTCAGGAACACCTGAATTCAAATCCGGCCTCAGATTCTTATTAGCTGTGTGATCCTGAGCAAGTCACTTCAATCATGATTTGCCTCAGTTTCTTATATTTGAAAGTCAAATTTTCTATTCAGCTCTGGTCTTTTCATCAAGAATGCTTGAAAGTCCTCTATTTCATTGAATGTCCATCTTTTTCCCCTGAAGTATTCTACTCAGTATTGCTGGGTAGATGATTCTTGGTTTTAATCCTAGCTCCTCTGACCTTCAGAAAATCATATTCCAAGCCCTGCAATCCCTTAATGTAGAAAATTCTAGATCTTATGTTATCCTCGTTGTATTTCCATAATACTCGAATTTTTTCTTTCTGGCTGCTTGCAGTATTTTCTCCTTGACCTGGGCAAGAAGTCTGGAAACTGTCACAGCTGCCCGCGATTCAGTCCCCTGAGGCCTGCTCCAACCCTTTCCATGCGGGCAGGGTCCACGTCAGACTGTGCTCTGCTCCCAGTTGGGTGTGATAGACCCTTCCTGTTGACTCTCCAGGCTGTCTTAGGCTGGAGATCTGTTTCATTCCATCATTTTGTGAGTTCTGCAGCTCTAGAGTTTGTTTAGAGTAATTTTTTAAAGGTATTTTGAGGGGCTTGGGGGAGAATTCTAGCAAGTCCCTGCTTTTACTCCACCGTCTTGCTGCCTCAGTTTCTTCACCTGTAAGAAGGGGCTAATAATAACACCTACTTTACTAGGTTGTTGTGAGGATCAAATGAGATAATATTTGTAAAGTACACAAACACAATGCTTGGCACACCTAGTAGGCACTATATAAATGTTAGCTATTAATAATGATCATGTATGTGTGTGTGAGTGTGAGTGTGTGTGTTGCCTTACCTGACTACATAGAAGGTCTTGGAGAATAGGGAAAGTTTCTTTTTGGTTTTGTGTCTCTAGTGCCTAACACATAAAGATAGGGACTGGACCTATGATTTCATTGGTATAAGGAGCTCTAGATAAGGAAACTCTTTTTACCAGAGCAGGTTAGCACCTTCTCTGAAACATGATTTTAGAGCATGGCCTGGAGCACTAAGAGGGTAAGTGAGGCACATACATAGTATGTGTCAGAGGCAGGCCTTGAAACCGGATCTTCTGCCTTCCAGGCTGGATCTCTGTTCACCATAGCATGCTGCCTTAGAAAGCTTGGTGACTGGGGGGCGGAGCCAAGATGGCAGCGTAGCAGCAGCAACACATCGCAGCTCTCACATAGCCACCCCAAAATACCCATAAAATAGGACTCTAAACCAATCCTAGAACTCCAAAACGCACACAAAGATACTTCCCACTAAAGTCAGCTTGGCTACAAGGAACCATATCAGCACTGCGAACCAAAAGCAGCCTGGCCTGAAGCCGCGGCTGTGCCCCGGGGGCAGCTGGACAGGAGGAGCTCAGGAGCCTCTCAGGTGAGCAGATTAGCGGCAGCTGTGATTGGGAATTGTGAAAGGGGGAGATAAGCAGTCCAGCCAAAAGGCCTCCAGAGCAGAAAATCGAAAGGCAGAGGTTTTGTACCCACCTCGGCGTTGCAGCTTCCCGCCCCGGCCTGCAGGCAGCAGGGGGACTGAGCGACTGTTCTCAGCCCAGAGCTCTCACGTTGAGTGGCCTGGACGGATCGCCGTCTTGGGCCTCGGTCTTGGAGTCCTCGCTATCCAGTCA
>CM053581.1:275076963-275098449 GCA_028627135.1 Pseudochirops cupreus
TTCACATGTTCAGCCTGTATTTGATTGCTTGTCCTTCCAGTGGGGATGGGTGGTGAGGGAGGAGGAGAAAGAATCTGGAATTTGGAGTTCCATAATCAAATGTTATGAATGTGTATTTATCTATCTATCTGTGTATACACATATATATATATATGCAATTATTATTATTATTATTGACTACATCCAACTGGAACTTGAGATACACAGGCACTGCAGTTGGGAGATCCATCCTGCCCTACCAAAAAGTGACATAGGAGAGAATAGACTGGGGGAGGAGGGAAACACTGGGATGGCTGTTTTGGGGTGGTGGGCGGGGGAAAGACGGGGAGAAAATATGTAACTCAAAAAAAATTTAATAAAATAAATTTTTTTAAAAAAAGAAAGAGATAGAAAGGCAAAAACAAAAAACAAAAAAGAAAGCTTGGTGACTGATTTATTCCAACTTCCATCTGCTTGTATTTTTATAGTCTAGGTTGGTTGGTGACTTTCTTGTCCATCTATATAGCTCATTCATCTGTCTATCTATCTATCTATCTATCTATCTATCTATCTATCTATCTATCTATCTATCTATCTATCTACCTATCCATCCATCTGCATAGACAGATAGATAAATAGATAGATAGATAGATATCTTTATATATCTTTTGATCTTTCTTTCCTTAGACCTTTTAGAGCACTTTGTCATACTTTGCAGAGTCTAGTACACAGCAGACACTTAATAAATGTTTAATAATTGATTGCTTTGTCCCCTTTATATTCACTCATTACAGGCTATTCTGCACTGTTAGAGTTGCATATATAGTATCGTGCATTTATCTATGTGGCTTATGCCCGCTGTTGCATTGTAAGTTTTATGAGGGTAAGGATCATGCCTTGAATATCGTTATTTATCCCCCTTCTACTACCTTGGAGTGCTTTGTATGGAGATAGAACTTACTAAATGGTTTTATGAGTGAATTAATTTAAAAGTCAATAAACAGTCAATAAGGATTTATTAAGTGCCTACTTTGTGCTAGGCACTGTGCTAAGTGCCAGTAATACAGAAAGAAGTAAATTACAGTCCCTGCCCTCCCTGAGCCTACAATCTAATAGGGGAAGGCAGCAAACAAATATAAACAAGCTTATTTATGGGATAAATTGGGAATAATTAAAACCTTAAAGGGGGTAGCTAGGTGGCACAGTGAATAGAGCACCAGCCCTGGAGTCAGGAAGACCTCAGTTCAAATCTGGCCTCAGACACTTAACACTTACTAGCCATTTGACCTTGGGCAAGTCACTTAACCCCAATTGCCCTGCCTTACCCCCTCCAAAAAGAAAAAAAAATGCATAGACCTGGGGAGGGGAATCTGTGGCCTGGAGGCCATGTGTGACCCTGTAGATCCTCAAGTGCAAACTGAGTCACATTTGAGGACTTAGAGGATCACATGTGGCCTCCAGGCCGAAGGTTTCCCACCCTTTAGACCAATGGTTCTCAACCTGTGGGTCGCGACCCCTTTGGGGTCAAACAACCGTTTCACAGGGGTCACAGGAGTTGCCTAAGATCATCCGAAAACACATATTTCGGATGGTCCTAGGACCCTCCTCTATCTGTCTCCAGGTGGGTCCACCCACATGCAGACACACCCACACATGAGTATTAAAGAATAGTGGCATTAGGAAGGTTGAGAACCACTGCTTTAGACCTTCTCTAGCTATGTCTAATAAGAGACAATCCTATAAGGACAGAAGCCTTGGGTGCTCTCCCTGTCAAACCAATATGGAGCCCCATAAATAAAGGCCTGAGTTCTTTGCTTGCCCTGGCGTTTGTCCTTTCACTTCAGGTGAAAGAGACCATTCTGGAGGCTCCAACTTTACAAGTTTCCACAGGTCAGGAGAGTGAGCCTCTGAGAGTGCAGGAGCCCAGAAATCAAATTCATGCTGAGTTTTACAGCCTGCCCAGTATCAAAGATTTTTAAGAGTGAAAAGCCACCCTTGGAACCTAGGCCATCACTGCCTGAGACAGACCTCACTGAAAATTTTTGGCATGAACTTGATGGACCAATGCTATTTAAAAATTATACTAAGTCTGAGCCCACTCTTTCTGTAGATCAAAGTGGAATAAGGGAGCATATAACCTCAAAGTGATGGTGGGATATGGGTGTTTATACCTTTGTCATTGCTATATCTTCAAAGTAACTCTCCCTTTGTAAGAACTGATTGATACTACTTTATATAAATGGGACTAGGGTGCTAGTCACTCACTGATTAATGGTAGTGGTGGTGGAGGAAACATACCCAAAATGGGAGCTCAAGCTGAGGGCATTAGAGAAAGATACCCCAACCCTTCATGGGTACCCAAAAAACTTGAGGGGGGAGATGCAGCAAGCCTCACTCTTGAACAGTGAGTGTAGTACACACTCACCACACACACTTACTTATTGTACCTCATTCCTCTTCTCACATGGGGGCAGCTAGGTGGCACAGTGAATAGAGCACTAGATCTGAAGTCGGAAAGAGGAGAGTTCAGATTTGGCTTCAGACATTTACTAGCTGTGTGATCCTGAGCAAGTCACTTAACCCCTGACTAAAACTGAAGAAGGAAATGGCAAACCACTCCAGTATCTTTGCCAAGAAAACCCCGTAGATGGTTGGTCACCAAGAGTCAGATATGATTGAATGACTGAACCACAGCAACAATAACCTCTTCACACAGTTGATGATGCTCCAGCCAAATCTACCTACTCGATGTTCCCCATCCACAACCTTCCATCTGCCATCACTGTGCCGTTATATGGGCTTGGCCCTCATGCTTCCTCACTTAGGCTTTCTTAAATGCTTATTTCCCTTCAAAGCTCAACTCAAGTGCCTCCTTCTACTCCAAGCTGTTCTTGATTTCCCCTCCCACTTGTCAGTCCCTTATTCCCCTGGAATGAATTGACATTTACTTGTATGTGTTTTATATTCAGTGTACACGTTGTTTCTACTCTATTAGTATGTTTGCTTTCTGAGAACAAGAGCTGTCTCTTTTTTGTTTTGAACCCTCAGCATCCAGCAGGATGTCTGGTGCTTAATAAATGAGGACTTCTTAACATTTTTTGTGTTATGGACCTTATTGGTAATCTGGTGAAGCCTATGAACCCCTTATCAAAATAATATTCTTAAATGTATAAAATAAAAGGTATAGGATTACAAAGATGATCAATTATGATGAGTTTTCAAAATATTTTTGAAAAATACGTTCATAAACTGCAGGTAAGAACCCTTGTAGTAAATGCTTATTGAAAGAAAGAGCAGGGAGGAAGAATAGACAGTAGGAAGGAAGAGAGGAAGAACAGAAGAAAAGAAGGAAGGAGGGAAGAAAAGAAGGAAGGCAGGCAATCAACAAGTTGACTTTTAATGGCAGTACAATTGCCATTGCTTGACATGTTACTGGGACTTCTCTTTGAAAATTATGTGGTAATTGGCTGTGTTTTGAGCACCAACCTTTCTATCCTGAATAAAAAGAATATTCCTCTAACTACAGCATGCCCTGCTTCTTTAGCCCTAGATAGACATAGTTTTGAATACATAAATTTGATTAATCTGAGGCTTCTTTCCAAGTCTGAACTTGCTGTGGAATTTTTTGCAGATCTGCAAAGTGTACCCCATTCTTAAGCCTCATTGCGTCAAACTGTGATCAGCATTACTGATCAATTCTATCAGCCTGCACTGTCTTGCTGCAAAAGTGATTTCTCATTTTTGCACTATCAAAACAATACAAAGTATACCTAGTCATTACTGTTCCTATGTTTTCTTCCTATTATAAAGTGATCCTTAGTTTTCATTACAGGAACATATGTGACATTTGTAATTAGTACTCAGGTCTGCATTGGGATGTATGTTAGTAAAACATATGTAATCATCTTGTTCTCAGCACTGATTCTAAAATTTCCACAATCTCAATACATCAACGATCTATAACTTTGTCAGTGTCTAGTATCCCTAGCCTGATGAAGATCAGCAACCTCTCTATAACTTAATGGATGAGAGGCAGCCTCCAATAATGGATAGGGTGCTGGATTTGGAGCCAGATAAATTCTGAGTTTGAATCCTGTCTCAGATACTAGCTGTGTGACCCTGGGCAATTCACTTGCTCTCTCTCAAGCTCATTTGAATCCTGTCTCAGATACTAGCTGTGTGATCCTGGGCAATTCACTTCCTCTCTCTCAAGCTCAGTTTCCTGATCTGTAAAATGGGCATAATAATACTTGTAGTACTAACCTCTCAAGGTTTTTTGTGAGGATCAAATAAGATAATGAGTGTAAAGTACCTGTTATTGCTGTTGTTATTATTAATCTTCGAGAGTTGCTTTAGCCAAAACAAACACTCTATCCCAAGAATTCATAATGGTTTTTTGTGACACTTACCTCTAGCAGTATGGTGAATCCAAAGGAACCCTTCTCAAAATGTTTTTAAATGCCTAAAATAAATTACATAGAATCACAAAAACCAATTATATTAAAATACAGTTATCAAAATATTATTTTTTAAAAGTTCATGAACCCCACGTTAAGAAGTTCTGCTTTATGGCTGATCTGGGAATGAACCTCTCCTAACTTAGGTTGGTCACTGGATAGCAGAGACACAAGTTCATCACTGGTCTAGTCCTGTCCTTGGAATTTTCCCAAGGTGATAGAACCTGCCAGGACAAGGGCTCTGCCAAGACTTTGATAAGTCAGGGTCAACTCTATTTCATGATAAAACATCAGACGAGAGCTTTAGTTCATGTTTTGTTAATACATGAACTAAATGTTTTCTCCATCATTTCTTTAATTACCATGTGATTCAGTCCAGTTCAATTCAACAAGCATTTATTAATAACCTCTCTGTGACCTCTCAATTATAGAAAGCCCAGATATTGACATTCCATTGTCATTCACTTGAACTTTGCTATGAGCCAGTAAATTGTTTCAGTGTCTTCATCGACCTGCATTTCTCCATTTGTATCTTGTGTAACTATTACTTTAACTACTAAAATGAGATATTTGTCAAGTGCTTTGCATATAGCAGGCACCGTATTAATGTTTATTCCCCTCCACTCAGTGAAATAGCTATTGCCACAATGTCACCTGGGCAAGGCTGCCTCATTATTTCTCTCTCCTTGATATAAATATCTGAGAAGTGTGAGAAAAGGGGTCTATGCTGGCCTCAGACCTGGCTTCCACACATGAGGCCACCAGCCCTGCTCCCATCAAACTACTTTTCTTTGCTCTTGGATTGGGCTGTTCCTCCAGTAGTGCAATATAGCATAGCGATGTTTGGGGGAGGGGAGGAGGAGAAAAGAGAGCAAGAAGGGGCAGAGAATGAAACCTGAGAGGCAAAAGAGCTCACCTCAGGCCTTTCTTTAAGGGCAGAGACCTGTGAAGAAAAGGCGGGGAGGCCTTCTGGTTCATTATATTGTATAAAACAAGCAACTTTTTTAATGGTCAACAATATTGTGTGCCTTGTGATGTCCTACATACTATGCACACATTAAGCTAAAAATACCCTCAGGTCCATGCAAAATTCACAGTCTAAAGTTTAAAGATGATAAAGCTGAGACCCATGCATGACAAAATACATCCACATAAATGCATTCAAACCCAGTTCTCCTTATGCACTAGGGGGAATTGGCTCACATAATAACGTGTGCTGACATGCCAGTGAATGTTTACAACAGGAAAAGGGGATGGAATGCTCTACTTAACTCAACATGCTTTCATGCACGCATGAACACACACACACACACACACACACACACACACACACACACACACTCATACTCCTGCAGCTCTAGGCTACTTACCAGAGCTAGAGCATGGCTCTTTTGGAGGTTTATTACTAATCAGAATTAAAAGTAGGAAGGGGAAGAGCTGGGATGAGGGCAGATATGATGATTAAGCAGAATGGGAGAACTAGTAAGAAAATTTTGAGTATTGGTATTATTCCCAGAGTTAAAGTTAAAGTTTAGATGTCTAGGTCCATGGCATGAAGAATAATAGCCATATCCTTCCACCACACATCCCTAGATGTCCCTGCCAGAGCTGTTTCTAAAGGATATCGCTTTTTTTTTTTACAAAGTTCTTTAATCATAGTAAACCTATGAAGTAGGCAGAGCAAGTATGACAACCCCTACTTTACAGATAAAAAGCTGAGGCCTGGAGAAACTGAATGACTTGCTTATGGCCATGTAGTTAATGAGTATCAGAGCTGGACTTGAACCCAGGTCTTTTGGCATGAAGTTCAGTGTGTGAACTTCATACGCTGACTTCAGAGTTTCTTACAAAGCTTTGCATCCTATAGAGTGTTAAATTAGCAGGACTTGGACTTAAATTCTATCTTAGTATGGTAACTATAATGTACTTTCTAGTCCTTCACAGAATATTGGTTAGATGGATCCTGGGGGTGAGTCAGTGTAGATGTTTGGCTTTTTATGAAACAGGAAGATAATATTCATACAGATATTTTTAAACTATGGTTTCCCTAACTCACCCAGGCTGGTAGTACGGTGACTGCTCATAGTCTCAATCCTACTGCTGATCACTCCTTTTTCAGTCTGAGCTGGTTCACCCCTTTTTAGTCAGCCCGATGGTTCCCTACTCTCGGGGACTCACCATATGGGTGCTGGACTTAGTGCAGACAATGGATCAGTTTAGCTCACTGTAGCTTGGAACTCTTGAGCTCAAGCTGTCCACATGGCACCCAGAATCTCCTCTAACTCTTGAGGAGGCATCAGAAGAAGGCTTTAATAGAGGTGACTTTTTGTGGCTCAAATTGCATAGCCTTCAAGTTCAAGGTCCATGAAACTCCATGCAACTTCCTAGGTTGGGGCATTGGGGATTGCCATGCTACCTTTCCTATGGATATTCTTGTTTGGTTTCTTGTCCTACTGAGCCTTTCTCCATAATCTCTAAAACACTGGCATTAGAATGCTTTTCATTAAACCTTTCGTGGCTTTTTTCTGTTTTTTAACTATTCTTCTGGGAGGAATACTTTTTGAATATTCATGAACTGCATCATGAAACACCACCTCTTACTTCCCACATGACCCTCACAATATAAATGAGTGCTACACCACAGATAACTGGACAATCCAGACTTGTTGGAGCTGGTTTGTACTAGTTTATCACTGATGAACTTCATTTTAAAACAGAGAAAAACCACATGGGGCCTCTGCTTTGGGCCCTGCTGCAGACTATACTTAGGTCAATTTTTTTTTTCCATAGGTGGTTGGAATTAAGACAGTTATCGTGTATTCTTCCTTTTATAGCTCTAACACCTTTGAAGATCCCTTGAGAAGTCATAGGAACATAGGATTTAGATGTGGAAGGGACCTTGGAGATGGCTTGGTTCAACCTTCTTATTTTATAGGGGACAAAACTAAGGCCCAGGAAGGAAAAAGGACTTAACTCGAGGTGATAAAGAAAAGTTAACAGTAACTCACTTTTTTGTTTTAATAATTGAGGTGGGTTTTCTTTTGTTTGTTTGTTTGTTTTGCTTTTTGGAGGGGGGGAAGGCAGGGCAACTGGGGTTAAGTGAGTTGCCCAAGGTCACACGGCTAGTAAGTGTTAAGTATCTAAGGACATATTTGAAGTCAGGTCCTCCTGACTCCAGGGTCAGTGCTCTGTTCAATGCACCAGCTTGCTGCCCCAGCAACTCACTTTAAAAAAAAAAACGAATTGTATTCCTGGAACTATCCTGGCTCCAGCAGGTGGACTTTTGCTTTATTTTTGCCCAGATCCAGGCCTTCATTTTCTGACCATCTCTACACCATGCTGCCTCTACTCTCGCCTTCCTTTGCACTGGAAACTGGGACACGTTCCTGGGCCCTTCTTCCCCCTTTCAGCTCTTTTTTATATATTGCCTTCCCTCTTATTAGAATGTAAGCTCCTTGAAGGTAGGCACTATCTTGCTTATTTTTTTTCCATATCCCTATCCACTAGCATAGTGCATAGTGAGTACATAATACATGTTGCATGAATGTATATATGTATGTATGCATCTGCCTGCCTATCTACCTACCTATTTTATCTTTATTTACCTATATCTATCTATCTGTCTTTGAGGTTTTTAATATTAAAGGGCCCCAGAAGAATCCAGCTCTTATGACACTAAAGTTCCTCTGCTCTTTTTCTTTTTGGAAAAATGAAAACTATAGTTTAAAAACTAGAGATATGTTAGCTCCACATATTTAACACAGGGTAGCAGCTTAAGTAAAGGTAAACCACTTAAAAACTAACAATACTTATGAAATTTAAGTCACTACCTTGAACTGTTAAGTTCCCTCTACTCTTAAAGGATATATCACTTCCCCTGTGTGATTCTGGGAGCTCCTCCCTACCCAGAGCTAAGTGACTCCTATAGATGCAACCCTACCCCAGTTTTAGGTTGGAGTATTTGAACTCTGATCTGGGTGACCTTCAATGTATCCGTAGCGCTTAGCAAGGCTTCAAGAGACTGCCTCCAGCAGATATTCCCAGCTCTGGCCAGAGGGACTATCAATTATTCCCCTTCACTTTTTGCATTCTTTTTCTTTAGTCTCACTCTGCCTCTACCTTTCTTTTCTCTCTTAATTGTTCTTTCTCAATCTCATGTAGCCATAAATTCAGGCCAAAAACATACAACCTTCTCATTTGATATGGTGACTGACTTTGGTTTTTGGGGGGCAGGGCAAGAGAGGGAGAAGGTAGGAAAAGGGAGGAGTTAGGGTGGTTTTCTAGCCCCCAAGAACTAACCCAGGATGTGTGTAGGAAGCAGTTTTTTCAACCAGAGTTCCACCAAGGGGGTGGAGCCAATATATGTGAGCCAGAGGTCTGACAGCTACTCAGGAGGGCACTAGACTTTGTCAAGAACGTTTTTTCCAGGGAGCTCTCCAGTGTACTGGATTACTCTTGACTGAAACTGTCTTACCTAATGGACCAGAGACTTCTGTCTTGTGTTGCTGATCCTTCTGACTGGCTACTCTTGACACTAGCAGTCTACTATGACTTGTATCTGACTTGACCATGACTAACTCTTATCTCTGCCTTTTTTACCATGCCTACTAGGATCTCAATTACCACCTGTTCCTCCAAACCTCCTCAGCACCCCTGTGCCTAATTCTCTAGCCATGATCCTCACAACTTGCCCAGAACAAGTGAACTGAATGGAGTTCAATTTCCTCATTTGGTCCAACATCTGGAAACTAACTATACTTCCATCCAGTTACCAGCCACTAGGGGCCTTTCATTTCTGCCACATCTGTTACTCATTCTGGTATTCTTTCTCCATTACTGTCCCTTCCAGTATCCAGTTGGCACCACTTTCTGCACTACTTTCCCCCTCCCCCAACCTAGTTTTCTTGGAAACTATTAGTCTTTGAAAACCTGTTTGGTTTCAGCTTGTGGTTTGTCGTAGCCTATTTTGCAAAGGTCTTTTTTCTTTTCTCTTCCTTTTGCTCTTTGTCTTTTATTTTTCTTCTGTTGTCAATAATATGATCCTTCTTTCTACTTTTCCATCATCTGTCTTTACAGCATTTTCTAGGCGCCATAAAATAGTACTACATAGAACTGAATTGTACTCTATTTTCATGTGCTCTAAATACCACAACTCAATTATGTGTTGGTCATATTTAGTTATTCAGGCATTACTAAAGCATCTGAAAGTACTAAAGAAAATTCTTCATTCGCATTGAGAATCTAAAAAGCCAAAATCCACACTTCAGAAAACTGTAAGGAAAACACACATCCTCCCCAGAGCCAAGATCTCATGCAACAAGCATCAGCTTGCAACTAATTCCTCCAGTCAAGATCCACCCTTGTAAGAGATTGTTTATGGTAGAAATTCAGCACAAATGGAAATAACTGCAGCATTGTTATTTTTTGTGTGGGTGGGTGGGTTGGTGGGTATGGGGAGTGATGATGTTTACATTTTCTGAGAAATTATTTTCTCTTATCATTCCCACTTCTCCCTTCTCCCCTGGGTCACAATCTTCCTAACTTAAGAGTGGGGTCCTTTCAGATTTTCTCCCAAGCTCGGTGCCAGGTTCTGCTGCTTCATTCACATCCCTAAAACAAGATGGTGAAGATTGGAGTCGATGGATTTGGCCATATTGGGCCAACCTGATGACCAGGGCTCCATTCACCTCAGGTGGAGTAGACTTTGTGACCATAAGTGACACCTTCATGGACCTCAACTACATGGTTTATATGTTTCAATATGATTCCACCCATGGCAAGTTCAAGGGCACTGTCAAGGCTGAGAATGGGAAACTGGTAATCAATGGAAAAGCCATTACCATCTTCCAGGAACAGGATCCCACCAATATTAAATGGGGAGATGCTGGAACTGAGTATGTTATAGAATCCACTGGAGTCTGTCACCACGGAAAAGGCTGAGGCTCACTTGAAGGGTAGAATCAAGCAGGTCATCATCTCTGCCCTTTCTGCTGACCCCCCAATGTTTGTGATGGGAGTAAACCATGAGAAATATAATTCCCTTAAGATTGTCAGTAAGGCTTCCTGCACTGCCAACTGCTTGGCCCCCTTGGCCAAGGTCATTTATGACAACTTTGGCTTTGTGGAAGGACTCATGACTACAGTCCATGCCATTACTGCTACCCAGAAGACAGTAGATGGTCTCTCTGGTAAGCTGTGATGTGATGGATATGGTGCTTCCCAAAACATCATCCCTGCTTCCACTGGTGCTTCTAAGGCTGTAGGCAAGGTCATGCCTGAGCTGAATGGGAAGCTTACAGGCATGGACTTCTGTGTTCCTATTCTCAGTGTATGTGTTGTGGATTTGACCTGCCACCTAGAGAAACCTGCCAAATATTATAATATCAAGAAAGTGGTGAAGCAAGCATCAGAGGACCCTTGAAGGGCATCTTGGGCTACACAGAGGACCAGGTTGTATCCTATGACTTTAACAGCAACACCCACTCTTCTACCTTTGATGCTGGTGCTGGTATTGCCCTGAATGACCATTTTGTCAAACTCATTTCCTAGTATGACAATGAGTATGGTTATAGCAACCATGTAGTAGACCTCAAGATCTATGTGGTCTCCAAGGAGTAAAGTGGAAAGCCGTGGACCTTCATCCCCAGCCAAAAAATAGAAATCCACCACTGGGGAGCCTATATTCCTAATCTACATCCACATACTAGGGATCCCATGTCCCCATTCACATCCTTGTCCCAAAGCACCTCTGTAGTAGGGGGGAGAAGCCTAGAGTCCTGTACTGTGCACCATCAATCAAGTCATCACATTCAGTGAAAAATAAAAGAGTGGGGTCCTTGATGCATAGGAAATGTAGGTAAAATACAAGGAAATCCTTGAGAAATCCTAAGCTCTCCTAACAGTTCTCTGCCTCATTTCTTTACCCCAAATATATGTGAGTAGAAGTTCTGGTTATGACCACTTGTCAACTATATTAAAGAGGGTATTCCTTTAATGCATAAGTTGAGCTAGATGATTGCTCCATTCTAACTCTCATAATTTTCTGCTTCCCTCTGGGCTTTCTCTGGATCTTAATTTCCTTATCTGTAAAATGGTATTAATGATACTTGCAATGCATACTTCACAGGGAAACTGTGAGGAAGGAACTTTACAAATTAAAAAGTGAGCTATCATAGATAATAATAATAATAATAATAATAATAATAATAATATCTCGGAATGCCCTACAAATCCCCTCAAACAAGAAGGGGACTATTCATTCTCCCTACCTCCAAGGAACATCATGATAGATCAGCATGGGAACCTTAGAGTGGTGGATGGCAGGAAGAGACAAGTCAGTGAGAGATAGGCAGGCATAGCCATAGTCTTTACTCCCAGCACAACATGCTATGGGTGTGTCTAATAGTGTCACCCTAAGCAGTGAACCCCTTGGTGACCATAAAACAGTTCCCCATGAGACCCATGTCAGATAACTGTTCTTTTGTTATATCACAAAGCCAGGTATTTGTCCCACTTTAGACCACCTCTGAACTACAATACTTGAAGAATACAATTTATTTCTTCCCTAAAGCCTCATTCCTCATAACCTTTATTTTCTTCTAAAACACACTTCTGAACCCTGTCAAAACCAGGAATGAACAGATTATTGTATCCAAAGAGGTTGGTTACCTGTTCTTGACACTGTCCTCCTCAAAAACCTTCACCAGCTCCCTTTTGCCTACTAAATAATGTCTGAGCTGTTTGGTATAAGTTTCAAGGTTCTTTTCCATCTAGCTAAAACCTATTTTTCCAACTTTGGACTTTGGCTACTCCCCAAAGTCTATGTGCTCTAGCTAAATTGTACTAGTTACTGTTCCCCCAACACAGATTATACTTTCCTTCCTCTATGTTTTTACTCACATCTAGAAATGTGTGAGCTGCACTTTATGAAGACTGATCTGCTACGTATGAAGGCTGGGTTGGAGAGGGAAGATTTGTCCTCAAGGAGACTAGTTAGCAGGCTATTGCAAAAGTTTAGGCAAAAGATAATATTGGGAATTTATTTTTTTAAAGCACCTTCAAGGGTATGTCTTGCATGGAAGTTAAAATTTATTTTCATTTCCTACATATTTTGTTTTTATATGGTATGGTGAATAGAGTACTAGATTTGGGTTCAGGGTCCCTAGGATCAAGTCCTGGTTAATACCTTAATAGCTGCAGCTCACTTTTAGTTTCAGTTTCTTCACCTGTAAAACATTAATAATGATGCTTACATTACCTACCTCATGAGAGTATTGTGAGGAAAGCACTTGATAAATTCTTAAGTGAAGGTGTCATTATTGCCATAAAATGTGATTAGCAGCCATGCTGTTATCTCTGCAGTTCCTTCTATTATGGAATCTTTTTTAAATAGTATTTTCCCACAATTACATGTCAAAACAATTTTTAGCATTCAGTTTTACAAGATTTTGAGTTCTAAATTTTTCTCCATCCTTCCCCTTTCCTCCCCTCTTTCTAAATGGTAGGCAATTTAATATAAGTTATAGATAATGCTGTGATTTAAAACAAATTTCCATATTTGTCACAACTGTGAAAGAAGAAACAGATCTAAAGGGGAAAAAAACCATGAAAAAGAATAAAGTAAATGAAAAGGGTGGGCTTCAATTTGCATTCAGAGTCCATCAGTTTTTTGTTTGGATGTGGATAGTATTTTCCTTTTGGAGTCCTTTGTACTTGTCTTTGATCATTGTATTGCTGAGAATAACCGAGTCATTCATAGTTGGCCATCATACAATGTTGCTTATATTGTATACAATGTTTTCCTAGTTCTGCTCATTTCACTTTGCATCAGTTTGCACAAGTCTTTTCAGGTTTTTCTGAAATCTGCCAGTTCATCATTTCTTCTTTCACAATAGAATTCCATTACATTCGTATACCACAGCTTGTTTGGCCATACTCCAGTTGATAGGCATCCCCTCAATTTCTAATATTTTGCAACCTTGAAAAGGTCTACTATAAATATTTTTGCAGATATGTCCTTTTCCCTTTTTTATGATGCATATTTTATATGGTGCATATATGTTAAGTATTGGTATTGCTTCATTGTCTGTGATACCTTTCAGCAAGATGTAGTTTCTTTCCTCATCTCTTTTATTAGGTCTATTTTTGCTTTTGCTTTGTCTGAGATCAGAATTGCTACCCCGATTTCTTAATTTCAGCTAATGCATAATAGATTCTGCTCCAATCCCTTAACCTTTACTCTGCGTGTCTCGGCTTCAAGTGTGTTTCTTGTAAACAACATTTTGTAGGATTCTGGTTTTTGATCCATTCTGCTAACCATTATGATTACTATTACTTCCCTTCCTCCTATTTTTCCTCCTGTTTGTCCTCTTTCCTTTTACCCTTGCCCTCCTCAACAGTGTCTTGCTTCTGTCTAGTGCCTTCTTCAGTCTGCCCTCTCTTCTGTTGGTCTCCCCACCCCTTACTTAATCTCCTTCCCTCCTACTTTCTTGTGGGGTAAGATAGATTTCTGTATTCAACTGACTATATATATATTATTCTGTCTTTGAGCCAATACTGGTAAGAGTAAGTTTCAAGTAATGCCCGTTGCCATCCTCCCATCTTTCTCTCTACTGTAATAGGTTTTTCATACTTCTTCATGTGAAATAATTTACCCCATTTTACTTCCCCCTTTCTTCTGCACCCAGTGTATTCTTCTTTACCATCCCTAATTATTTTTTATGTCATTCCCTCAAATTCACCTTATAACTGTTTATGTGTATTCCTTTTTAGCTGTACTATTAGTGGTACAATTTTAAAGAGTTATAAATATCATCTTCCCATGTTATAATGCCATGCATGAGCAGCTTTCCAGAAGAATGCTACTGTGAATAGCTTTTTTTTTTTGGAGGGCAATTGGGGTTAAGTGACTTGCCCAAGGTCACATGGCTAGTAAGTGTGTCAAATTTCTGAGGCCAGATTTGAACTCAGATCCCTCCTGACTCCAGGGCCAGTGCTCTATTTACTGCACCACCTAGCTACCCCTTAGCTTTTAAGGTTCTGATCACACAGTATAGTGAACACTCTATTCTATAACAAATCAATGCAAAACATTCTCAGAAAATTACAATATAGTGTTCACAACAGCTTATCATTAAAATGGCCACATAGTTTTCACAATGTTTAGAACAAAGAACAAAAGAACAATCATCTAGTATCCCTAAGGATGTTTGCCTCCTTAGTCAATCATTCAGTCATCTCAAAATATAATAGTCAGTCTTCCACTCATGGGACAAGTAGGTTAACTTAATCAGTCACTTATCTAGCCATCAGTTACTAAGTATTGTTAATCACTAAATACAATCATTAGAAAATACACAAACCTTCCACCAGTTAACTCAATCAGTCACTTATTTAGATTCACAATTACTAAGTATCATTAATCACTAAGTACAATCATTAGAAAATACACAAACCCTCCACCCCTAGGTCTCTAGTAAACTTCAATTTCATCACAGCATTCGATACCCAAGGAGAGATGTTTTCTTCATCTTGACCCAAGGCAAGTTCTCAGCAATCTCTGTTCCTGGGGAGACAAAGTTTAACAAAGCCACAATATTCATTGCCAGTGTCCTCATCAATTCACTCTCTGCCTGCAGAACAGTCTCAGGACCCCTGAAAACATCAGCAAGACCCTCTTCCACGATTTCTGTAAACATACATCAAGAAAATCCTTCTTCAGGGCTTCTGAGCAAACAACAAGGTTCCAGGATCTCTGCAACAACAGCACTGTCCTTCAAACTGCAGATGAATCTGGCAAAATAACACCAAAACAGAGAGACAGAATACTGGGACCACAACCATGCCTCCTCAGTCCTCCAGCAGTTTGGCTGGCCCTAGCACCCAGAAGAAATCTCAGCTGGCTCCCAGAATCAAAATCACTCCTCCCAGGTTTTCAAAATCAAAATCATTTTCTCCAGTCTAGGTGGGGCTTTCCTCTTCAGCCTTCCAGGTGGCAGCAACCTCAGCCTTCACCAGATTCTGGTCTCAAGAAAATCCTGACTCTGTTCTCAGTCCAGCAGTATCAGCCCAGCTTCCAGATGCTCACTGAGAGAAATTCTCTCTCTCTCGCTCCAGCAGAACTACTTCTTCCACCAGGATCTCATCAGGAGAAAATTTTTACTGTGTCTTTCTGGAGCTTTTCTTATATATACACACACAGCATTGGCTTCCTGTTTCGGCCAACCCCTTCCTGTTATGTCAACAACAGGAGATAGAGTTCACACTTTCTGTTTCTTTCACAGAGGTTTGATTAGTTACTAAGGGCTAAGTACCTGCTTACTTGACATAACAAAAAGGGGTCTTCAAATTTAAATTAATTACCACCTGTAGGGATGTAAATCCTTTGACTTCATAGAATCTCAGATGTTTTCTTTTCTCTTTTTCCCTTTTTAGGTTTTTCTGTGAGTTGTGATACTGTAGATAAAATTTTTTGGTTTACTACTGGTCTTCTCCTTATGAAAGCTTTAAATCCTTCTATTTCATTTTTCCCCCCTGGAAGTATTATGCTTAATTTTGCCATATAGGTGATTCTTGGTTGTAGTCCTAGTTCCTTTGCCATCCAGAATATCATGTTCCATGACTTCTGATTCTTTAATGTTGCAGGTGCTACAGTCTATGGTTCCCCGACGTTTGAATTGTTTCTTTCTGACCATTTGCACTATTTTTTCCTTGACCTAATAGTTCTGTAATTTAGCTATAATGTTCTTTGGAGCTTTTATTTTGGGATATCTTTCCTGAGGTGATTCATGGATTCTTTCAATGCCTATTCTGGTTCCAGGATGTCAGGACAGTTTTCCTTAATAATTTCTTGAAGGATGCTGTCCAGTTCTTTTGGTTATGACTTTCATGTAGTCCAATAATTCTGACATTGTCTCTCCTGGATCTACTTTCCAGGTCAGTTGTTTTTCCAATGAGATATTTTACATTTTATTTTTTCATTCTTTTGAATTTGTTTGCTTGATCCTGGATGTCTCCTAGAGTCTTTAGCTTCCATTTACCCAATTTTAACTTTTAAGGGGTTGTTTTCCTTAGTTACCTTTTGTACTTCCTTTTCCATTTAGCCAACTGTACTTTTTAAGGAGTTGTTTTCTTCAGTGGATTTTTGTTTCTCCTTTTCTATTTGGCCAGTTCTACTTTTTAAGCAGTTGTTTCCTTTTTCCAAGCTGTTGACTCTTTTCATAATTCTCTTGCATCACTCTTTTTTTCTTTTCCTAAATTTTCTTCTACCTATCTTATATAATTTTAAACTCCTTTTTGAATTCTTCTATGAGTTCCTTCTGGGCTTGAGACCACTTGGAAATATATATCATATATTTAACAAATAATACCATAGTGGGAGTTTGTGTTCTCTATAACTTTCAGCCTGTGAAGCTATGATTTATTGTAGAAAATTGTAAAAGCATATCATTTCCTTCTCATGTTTTATCTAGGACACCATTACTATGTGTATAGATAATTCTAACAAACATTTTATAGAGATGAGATGTTAGAAATACCTTTCAGTAGTTACTCATGTCTCAATTTACTTTTTTTTTCTAACTTTTTGGAGGGAGGAAGGCAAGGCAATTGGGGTTAAGTGACTTGCCAAGGTCACATGGCTAGTAAGTGTATGTGTCTGGATTTTAACCCAGGTCCTCCTGACTCCAGGGCCAGTACTCTATTTACTGTACCACCTAGCCACCCCACAATTTCCTTTTTAAAGTAATAATACTGTCTGTGTTTTTCTCCAATCATTTGTTATATTTCTCTCTTTGATATATTATGGAAATCATAATCTTGATGCTTTAAAAAAAATGTGTCACTTCCAGAATAGATTTCTTCTGTGTGTATTTATTTGATCTAGCTGCTCCTCCTGCCTTCTTTCATGACATTTCCACTTCTTTATCTAGAATACTGAGAACTGAGGTATTATTATTCAAAGGTAGTGGTTCCATTGCTATTGACAATGAAAATGTTTTGTTATAGATAGGTCTGTTCTAATTTTCATTTCTTTTTTGTCCTTCTTACATTTTCACCTATGGAGTCCCTTAGGATGAATTGGCTTAGAGCTCATGTCAAGTTTTCTGAAGGCTCATTTTCCTCTTCCTTTCCCTGTTCCAAGATAATTTAAAATGCTTAATGACTTCTCTTTGGATCCTTACATTCACTCAGTTTCAACTCTGTCTAACTATGCTATTGTCTAACTAGATGGATCTTTCCATTTTCTCTACCAGAATAACATGAGAAGCAGAGTCAAATTCCTTGCTAAAATCTAGCTAAAACTGTTTTTACAGCATTCCTCTGGCCTATCAGTCTAAAAAGCCTATCAGAAAAAGGAAATAAGATTAGTCTGACATAACCTTTTTTGATGAAACTATGTTAGCTCTTTGGGCCCATCACTTCTTCTTCTAGGTGTTCACTAATCATCCCTTTAATAAGATGTTCTAGAATTTTTCCAGGAATAAGCTCACTGACCTATGGTTTTCAGACTCCATTTTTTTTTCTCCTTTTGTGAGAATTTTCTCCGGTTCTCTTCCAATAACCAAAAATCTTTTATTCTTCCTGGTTCTACTTACTTTGCTCTGTATCAATTCACATAAATCTGTCACTGTTTGTCTGAATTCAGCATAATATTATCCTATGACATTCCCATGCCATAGCTTGTTCAGGTATCATCCAATTGATGGACACTCACTTTGTTTCTTTGTTTTTTTGCAACCACAAACAGTACTACTAAGACTATTTGGGCATATATGAGAGCTTCCCCCCTCCTGAATTTGATATCCTTAGGGTAGTTCCATCATTTTCAAAGATCCTGACAACTGCTCAGCAATCACATTTATCAGTTGTTTCAATATCTTTTGGCTTGATGATTTAAACTCATTAGGTGTAACTAGATAGTTCCTTAGTGATTCTCTTTTTACCTTATGTCTTTACTTCTCTTTAAGAATTTTTGTTCTATCCTTCCCATTCAAAAATTCATTCTTCTTGGCAGAGAAGCTTCAGTTTCTCTCTATCATCAATTAGCATTACCCGTCTACCATGAGGAGTGGTCCTATCCCTTCTTGGTCTTCCTTTTCTCCCAACGCTGCTGCTTTTATCTTCCAATACTTGACTTTTTCTTCCATCTTATGTATATCTTTAGAATCTATGTTGGTTGTTGAGTTTTCTGTGTTCTCTCATTCATTTCTTTAGGTAACTCCTTCTCACTTGAACTGTTTCTCATTGGAGCTTCAGGACTCCATTTCTGTGCTCATTTTCCCTTGTAGAATTTTAGGTCATAGGATCTTTCTCTGAACCTTTTGAAATTCATCCTCTACAAATTTAGGGTATTTGTCAGACTATACCTTTTCTTTCCTTTTATATCACAATTAATGTGATAAAGTAATTATTTCCCTGCAATATTCCAATCATTTCTGCCCCAACAACCAGTTCCTCTTTATTGGTGAGAATCAGATACATTTTGACAGTTCCCCTTGTTGGTTCCTCTACCTTTAGAAGGAGGAGATTATTGTTAAGGCAAGCAAAGAAATTACTAGCCAATTTGCTTCTGGCAGAGAAAGAGCTTCAGCAGATGTCTGAATAATTGAAATCTCCCATTGCTACTATATCCTGCTTTTGTGCCAGGATCTGTTTCTCAAACTCTTTATTTCTTCTTTCTGTCCAAATTGTCTGAATGAAATCTGATGACAATATCACTTTTGTTTTTGTTTTTTTGATCTTTATCCTTATGTTCTCCACTATTTATCTCTCCTCTGGTTCCTGAGATTCCTCCTGCGGAGGCTATCTGCTTACTTTTAAGCTATTAAAAGTTAAAACAGCACTAAGACTTTTAGGACACCCTATATAACACTCTTCCATACCTTCTTTGGCTGTCTTTTTTCTTTTTGTATTGTATATATTTTTCCAGAGTTATATTCCAGTCATGAGTCTCATTTCACCAAGGACCACTTATACCTACAAGGTCATATTTGCTTTTTTATTAAGATATTTGTTTATATTGCCTGTTATTCAAACTTTGTACATTTGTATATAAACAGTTGAGGCCTTTAGTCTTATTGTTGGTTCCCCTTTTGGATGTTGTTGAATTTCTGAGTAAGACAGTGCTATTTTTCTTCCTATATTATAGTTGCTTTCTATGGTATCTAGTCTGGTAGATACATGTGAGCAATTGGGCAATTTTTTCTCTCATCCTTTCTTTTTAACTCAATGCCTTCATTAGATTACTCCATTCTTGGCCAGAAGTTCCTATCATTCTGATATTTTAAGCTGTAGTCCAAAAATCCAAATTCCATTCTCAGACACCATCTTCTTAACCAGAAGTTCTCTAAAGAGAAAATCAATAAGAAAAATTATAAAAAGAGGCAGAGGAGAATCTTAACCTGTGGTAGAACTTCAGAGGGTAATAGAATGCTATTTGGGGAAGAAAAAGGACAACTCAGTACCACAGACCATCTGGATAGAAGAACAAAATAAATAACTGGTGAAGCAGTATGGTGTAGTGGTAAGAACAATGAATGGATTTGGAAACTGGGAACTTCTGATTAAATTCCAGCTCGGCTAAGAGTGTTGCTAGGATCATAGATCAAGGACTAAAAGGGACCTCAGAGGGTACTTAGTCTAATCCTTTCATTTTACAAATGAGGAAATAGAGGCAGAGGGAAGTTAAGTCAATCTCCCAAAATCACACAAGTACTGTCAGAGGTGTGATTAGAATTTAAGTCCTCAGACTTTAGATTGAGTACATTTTCCATGGACCACTGCTGCCTCCAGACCTAATTTTCCTTATATGAAAAATGAGAGGATTAAATAATAATCTCTAAATTCCCTTCCTTCTACTAATCTGTGTTTTATGATCCTATGAGATTAGAAGCTCCAGAAATAGATCATCAATTTGACACAGAGTCATGATTTCATTATTATTGGGGACTTCAGCTCTCTGGATATCTGATGGTGCTTCCTTTCAACCAAAAGTGAAGCAGCTGATAAAGTTTTGACTTGCTATCGTGATAGTTTCATTCTTTAAGGGACTGCAGAAACAATGAAAGGTACACTTATTTTGAACCTGAACTTTAATTTAAAAAAAAAAAGAATGAACATGTTAATTAAGTAGGAATTATAAGAATATTGGGAGCAAATGAGCATAGAATTTGGGATAGAGGAGAAGGAAACCAGGTACAGTCTGATATCCTAGATGTGTGGAAAAAGAGATTTCAAAAGGTTCAAAGAAAAAGTAGGATGATAATAATAATGTTAACAACCGAAAAATACTGATATTTGTATATTGCTCTAGTATTTACAAAGTACTTTACACATATTATCTCACTTGATCCTCACAACAACCCTGTGAAGTAAATGTTGTTATACCTTCCATTTTATGGATTAAGAAAAGGGTAAGGTAGACCAAGGCCAGGATATTCTCAAGAATTAAATTTTAATGACACAAAACCAAATGATTCCATTGAAGAAGAGATGGGGGAAGAGACATGGATACAGATGAAACTCAGTCTACTTGGTCTTTAAAAAAATAGACGTATATAGAAGGAAGAAATAAGTGTAGCTCATGCAGTAGAATGGTTTGTGGTAAGAACAGTATGAGGAACACTAAAATGTAATATTAACAGGGGCTGGCAATGGGGGTAAAGGATAAAAAAGAGGAATTAGTGGGGGTTCTAACAATGTTGGGGGCAAGAGAAAGAGGAAAAGATCTCTGCTGAGATTGGATGGAGTGATAATAACAAAGAGAAGGCAAAATTATTCACCTTTTATTTTGCTTCTTTTTGCCAAGGAATATAATCTTAGGACTGGGCATGACAAATTAACAACTGGTTAACAAAAAATTATTAGAAGCATGGATTTTGCAACAGATGGTACCTTAAAAGTAATCTATTGTACCACATCTCACCAGTCAGATTGGCTAAGATGACAAAACAGGAAAATGACAAATGCTGGAGAGGATGTGGAAAAATTGGAACACTAATGCATTGTTGGTGGAGCTGTGAATTGATACAACCATTCTGGAGAGCAATCT
>CM053581.1:275107861-275118033 GCA_028627135.1 Pseudochirops cupreus
TGGAATCTTTGGAATGGAATGTATTATCAGATTCTCTGATAAAGATCTGATATCAAGTATATATAAGAAACATTCAAATATATGAGAAGAGTCATTCCTCAATAGATAAAGTATATGAATGATTAATTTTCAAAGGAAGAAGTTCAAACTATCAAAAGTCCTAGTTTTTAAATGCTTTAAATCAATAACAATTAAAGGAATTAAAATTAAAGCAACTCTGAAATTCCAACTCACTTCCCATAGATTGGCAAAAATAACCAAAAAGGAAATTTGCAATTGCTAGAGGAAGTACAGGAAAACGGGCACAGTGATTAAGTATTGGTGGAACTATGGGCGGCAATTTGGAATCATATCCAAAAAGTCACTAACGTGTTCATACCCTTTGACCAGGGATACCACTATATCTCAAAGAGATCAAAGAAAGAAGAAAGGGACTCATAATTGATTCATTGGATTCCAATGGAATCTATTCAATGGATTCAATATTCAGTTCTTTTTGCAGTAGCAAAGACTTGGAAACTAAAGGATTGTCCATCAGTTGAGTAATGGTTGAATAAATTATGTTAAATGAATGGAATGTATTATAATTGCATCACAAATACAATGAAAGGAATGGTTTCAGAGAAACCTTGGGAAAACTTGTATTAACTGATGCAAAGTGAACAGAAACTAGAGAAAAATTTGTATAATAACAGCAACGCTATAAAGAAAAATAACTTTAAAAGACTCTGATTGAGAAAATGACCAATCATGATTTCAGAGTATCCATGGTGAAGCATGTTACCCACTTCCTGGCAGAGAAGGGATGGTCAGGGTGCAAAATGAAATGTATAATTTCGGGCATGGCCAATGTGGGGAATTTGTTTCTCTTGGTAATGCTTATTTGAGACAGGACTTTTTCACCCTTTTTTTGGAGGCAATTGAGATTGTGACTTGCCCAGGGTCACAAAGCTAGTGTCTGAGACGAGATTTGAACTCAGGTTCTCCTGACTCCAGGCTCAGTGCTCCATTTACTGTGCCACCTAGCCATCCTTGATTTTTTTTTTCTTAAAGAGAGGGAACTAAAAATGGAGAGTAATTAGTAATATGGTTGCCAAATAAAAGAAGAAAAGACAGAAAAGAAAGTCATTGAAGTATTTTTAAAATATGCAGAAGACAACAAAATTACATATTTAAAAGAAAAAGCAAGCAGTACATATAGAGATTTGTGATTTCATGTACGATCATTTTCTATTTTACAAGATTGAAAAAAAACCAACACCACCAAAACACTGTATCATGCCACCTTCTGTATCTCTTTATCCTCAAATTTTCCTAGAGCCTTTTGCTTAAAGCTTTTTTTTTTCCTTATTACTTTTTACTTATGTATGTCCATGGCATAATCTACCCCCTTCTCCGGTAGAATGTGTAAGCTTCTTGAGAGCAGGAACTGTGTTGTTTGTCATCTTTGTATTCTCTGTACCTAGCATTCTTGCCCACTTAGAAAATGTTAGTTGAATGTGTGATGTCTCTTTTGGACCCCGCCTTTGGAAAGACCCTTTTCAATCTGGAAAGATTTCTCTTGTTTCTGAGCCATGTTTTGAATGTAACTCACACTATATTTGGAAGCCCATAGCTAATGGCTGCTCTGTTCTCCCTTCTTTGCTAAAAGCAGAGGACTGTCCTTGAGAATGAGATTAATGAATATTATAGGAGCAGTCACTAAGAGTAATGTAAAAACAAACAAAAAAGTGCCTAACAAAGTCAGGGGAGTAAATGCTATAGAGGTCTCCTTCCAGGGAATAATGAGCTACAAAACACATGGATTAAAAAGGACACTGGAGTTGGATTCCAGTTCTACCCATAGAAAAGAGTGAATGGGGTAGGGCAGGCTGATGTCCTCACAACTCTCTCTGCCTGTTGAGCTGTAATAGTTCTGACTGGCTTAGCTCTCTGTCTCAGCATCACTCTAGCATAGCTGGATACCTTCTGGCCTAAGGGATTTAGGACCGATTCATCTTCAGGCAGGGAAGAAAGCTTTGGTTTCTTAGCATCAGTTCAGGTGCTCCCCATTGCTGTTTCACCAGGATTCTAACAACTAGGCCTTGGATTTGTTTTTCTTCTTTTAAAAATACATTTGGTGGATCCCTTTTGTTTTTATATCCTGGTTATTTCAAACCTCCCCCTTTTCAAGCTGAACCTTATGACAAAGGAAAATGAGTAAGTGAAAACATTTGATATGCTGATTGCAGCTAACAATGTATTCTATGCCACCTCTCTTCTATGAGAGGAGAAGAATATTCTTCATCATTTTTTCTCTGGGACTTTACTTGATTTTTCAGTTACCCAGAGTTCGACTTCCTTTTCATAAGCACTTCATCTGCATTGTTGCAGTCATCATGCAGTGTTCTCTTAGTACTACTTATTTTATACAGCAGCAGAAAGTGAAATACAAATCTTTACAATCTGAACAAGTTTTCTCATACTTCTCCAAATTCCTCATATTTGTTATTTCTTACAGTGCAATAATATATCAACAAGCATCTTAAACATATCTGTTATATTTAAAGAGAATAAGCCCTTGCATAGATATATAGGGAACACACTTAAAGCAGATACTAAGTAGTCAGAGACCGGAAAGGCACTGGAAACAAGGAAAGGTCTCATGAAGCAGACAAGTACCTCTTGAGCTGAGACCTGAGGGAAACTGAGGATCCCAGGAGAGCCTAGTGAGAAGAGAATACATTCTAGATGTGGAAGGCAGTCAGCCTGTATGAAAGCACAGAGATGGGATGAAGTGTCTGTGAGAAGCAATAGAAAAACTGGTTAGATTGGATTGTAGTGTATATGGAAGAGAGGAATGTATAAGAAGTCTGGAAAGGTAGATTGGAGTCAGGTTTGGAGACCTTTAAATATCAAACAGCAGTAGCTAGGTGGCACAGTGGATAGAGTGCTGGGCCTGGAGTCAGGAAGACTCATCTTCCCGAGTTCAAATTTGGCCTCAAACACACACAAGCTGTGTGACCTTGGGCAAGTCACTTAACCCTGTTTGCCTCAGTTCCTTATCTATAAAATGAGCTAGAGAAGAAAATGGTAGATCACTCCTGCATAATTGCCAAAAAAAAAAAATCCCAAATGGGGTCACAAAGAGTCAGACACCACTGAAATGACTGAAGAACAACAATAAAATACCAAACAGAGGATTTTATAATTGATCCTATAGATAATAGGTAGCCAGTGGGATTTATTGAGTGGGTGGTAGAGGGGGAGTTTCCATGGTCAGATATACGTTTTAGGACAATCACTTTGGCAACTGGGTTGAGGATGGATTGGAATGGTGAAAGATGAGATGGGATGAGCAGCCAAGAGGCTAATGCAATAGTCTAGGGCCTGAACTAGGGTGGTGGTTGTGCGAGTGGAGAGAAGGGTAATGTGAGTAATTCTGGGAAGGCAGAACCAGCAAATCTGGCAACAAACTGGATCCATGGGATAAATGGGAGTGAAGTGTCAAGGATATGATGATGAACATTTATTAAGAGCCTACCAAGTGCCAGGCTCTGTGCTAAGCACTGGAGATAAAAATAAGAGAAAGACAGTCCCTGCCCTCAAGGAGCTTAAGTCTAATATGATGCAGCAACATACAAAATGAAGCTGAAAAGGGGAGATAAAGGGTGCCAGAGAGTACCCAGTGTGGGGGCATTATGAATAGATGGAAACGAAGCAGAACAGCTAGCAGAAAATTAAGAGATGACTGGCATTTTGACTCCTTTATAAAGGGAGGCTTTGGGAGGAGGAGGGTTTTTTGCTCTGCTTTCCAGCCCTCCAATCAGAGAGGCAGAAGCAACTGAAGGCACAGATGAGGTGTGAATAGCAAAGCTGAAGCCATCTCCATGACGAGTTTTCTGGTGATGAGTTCATCGTGGGCAGGACATGAGGAAGATGATGGTAGAGTTGAAGAGCGGAACAACTGGTAGTGAATAAAGGATGATATTGAGGTTAAGTGACTGGGATGATGGTGGTACCTTCAACAGAAATAGGGAAGTTTGAAAAAGGAATGGATTTTGGTGAAAGACAATGAGTTCTGTTGGAGACATGCTGAGTTTGAGATGCCTGTGGCACCTTTACTTCAAAATGTCCAGTAGGCAGTTAGTGATGCAGTACTAGAGATCAGGAGAGAGATTAGGGCTAATTATATAGAATTCGGAGTAATTTGCAAAGAAATTGCCTTTAGATCCATGAGAACTAATGAGGTCACCAAGTGAAAGATTGTAGAGAGAAAAGAGAAGAGAACCCAGGACAGAAACTTGGGGGACACCATTAGTTCATGAGTGTGATCTAGATGAAGATGGGTGAAAAAACTGATTATCTGCAGCATTTGATGCTGTTGACCACTTTCTCCTCTCAGCTATTCTCTCCTCTCTGGGTTTTCATGACACAATTATCTCTTGATTCTTCTGAAATCAATAGGCACCCACTTTGTTTCCAGTACTTTGCTACCACAAAGAGTGCTATTATGGATATTTTAGTATATATTGGACCTTTGTTTCCATCTTTGGCTTCTTTGGGATATATGCCCAGTAGTAGGATTGTAGGGTCAAAGGGTATGGAAAGTTTACTCACTTTTTATGCATATTTCTTTTTTAAATTATTTTTTTTACAAGAAAAATCATACCTGCCTTTTCGCCTCTCATTCCCACCCTCTCTCTACTGAGAGTGAAGGAAAAACAAATTGCGTGTTACAAGTATGTATAGACTGGCAGAACAAATTTCCATGATGGTCATCTTTTCTCTCTCTCTCTGTCTCTGTCCCTCTGTCTCTGTCTCTGTTTGTCTGTCTGTCTGTCTGTCTCTCTCTCTCTCACACACACACACACACACACATACACACACACCCCTTCATTCTGTAACCTGAGTCCTTCATGTCTCTATCAGGAGGTGGGTAGCACATTTTGCTATTGGTCTTCTAGAATTGTCATTAGTCATTATGGTGATTGGTGTTCCTAATTCTTTCAAAGTTGTTTGTCTTTACCATATTTTTTAAAAAAATAAATTGTTCTCCTGGTTCTGTTTACTTCACTTTGTATCAGTTCATACAGATCTCCCCATGTTTTTCTGAAGCCATCACCTTCATCGTTTCTTATGACACAATAGTATTCTGTCATTTTCACATACCACACAACTTGTTCAGCCCATTGCAGCCTCTCCAATTCTCATTCTCTGCAGCCTTAGAAAGCTATAAATATTTGTGTACATCCTTAGAGTTTTTTTTTTGCTTACGACTAATCCTTCCCTTAATATGCCCTTCCTCTAATTTTCTCTTCTCTGCTTTCTCTTCTATATCCCCGTTGAGTAAACATTTCTGTACCTAACCTCTGGTGTGTGCGTGTGTGTGTGTGTGTGTGTGTGTGTGTGTGTGTGTGTGTATTCTTCCTTCTTTTAACCACGTTAATAAGAATAAGGTTTGAGTGTCACATGTTTCCCCTCATCCCCTCCTTGTTTGTACAGATGTTTACTTGAATACCCTGATTATTTCTCTCTAACATTCCTCTTCCCCTTACTTTCCATTCTTCTCCGAAAATCATCAAGTCATAACAGAACACTCCCAGGCGCTGATGATGATAGAGTTCAGAGGGGGCACACGTATCACATTTTCATGTTAGAATGAAAGCAATTTATTCCTGTTTAGTCCTTTATGATTGTTTGTGTTTCTTAATTCTTATGTTTGAACCTCAAAGTTTCTAAGAAGCTCTGGTCTTTTCATTAAGAATGCTTTGAAATCCTCTATTTCATTAGCGATCCATGCTTTTTCCACTAGAAAGCATCATACTCACTTTTTCTGAACAAACTGTTCTTTGCTGTAAGCCTACATCTTTGCTTTCTGGTGATGAGTGACTCTGACCGACTCCATAGTACCTGAATTCTTTTTTTTAAGCTGCTTGCAGTATTTTTTCTTTGACCAAGAAGCTCTGGAATTTGCCTATAATGTTCCTGTAAGCTTTCATTTGGGGTTCACTTTCAGGAGACGACTGGCATATTATTTCTGTTTCCAGTTTGCCCTCTGGCTCTATGAGAGCTGAGTAGTTTTCTTTTAAGAGTTCTTGAAAGATAATGTCTAGATTCTTTCGTTCAAGGTGTTCAGGTAATAAAATGATTTTTGAAATTTTTCTCTCTTCAATATGCTTTCCAGGTCGGTTGTTTTTGCTTCGAGTAGCCCAGGCTTTTAGCTTTGTTTTAATATTTCTTGTCTTATGGAGTCATTGGCTTTTATTTGGTCCATTCTAATTTTCAGGGAGTTTGTGGCTTGGGCAAGGTTTGTACTGGTCATGACACACCATTAATTCCATGTCCAATTTTTTCTTCCATAGTTCTTATTTCTTTTCTAATTTTTTACTCTAGTGCTCTCATTTCATTGATAAAAAACATTTTTAGCTCTTTATTTCTAGCTGCATCTATGCCAAATCTGTGTTTTTATTTGAAGTTTTTACTTATAGATGTTTTAGAGGTCATTCTCTTTTTCTGGATTGAACATCCTCACCACCATAATAGCTTTTTATGATAGGAGTCTTTTTTGTTTGCACAGTCTTCCAGCCTGCTTTCTTGGACTTGATGTTAGGGCCTGGCTCTGTGGAACTTCTGGAAGGAAGGTCTAGGCTGGTCCTGCTGCTGCTCTCTTGGAATATTGAGTGTTGTGTTACTCCAGGATCTCAGAAACTTCTCAGACTAGAGACGTGAAAGTTTTCAGTGCTCACCATGTCCAGGGTAGAGTCTGATCATGCTGCCAACCCAGCTCTGAGTTCTGCAAGTTTCTGACCTGGGTTTAGTTCTGAGTAAGAGTAAACTGTTTTTGGATTCAGTCACTATTATCCCTCTGGGAATCTCTGTTACTTCAGAGTGATAGAACTGCTAGCTTCCTTGTGGTCTGAGATTCCTGCCCTTTGTATCCCTCTGAAGGCTGAGCTAGATGCTGGAATACCCTCTCAGCTCTGCTCCTGCAATGTGAACCACACAGCTGCTGCATACTTCTGAACTTCCTCCTGTCTCTGGAATGCCTTTTCCCTCCTCAGTTTGCCCTGGATCTGTGACCTGGAACTGGGTAGTGGGTGACAAAGCTGCCATTTGGCACCTGTCCCCATTGTGGTGCCACAGTATAGGGTTGGGGCTACTTTAGATGGGCATGGGACCTCCTCCTGCCTCAGTGCACAGCCTGTCTTTAGGTGCTAAGTATTCTTTTCACAGCCATTCCTGGCCAGACCACATCCCAGTGTCCATCCTGATCTGTCTGTCTGTGCAGACTTAGGCTAGAAAAGTGACTTGCTTTGACTTTTTTCTTGGATTTCCTCATCAGAATTTGGTCTGGTACATTTTCTGGTTCTATTTGGAGGGCTTTTGGGATGGTGGTGAGGGAAATCACTTCATCACTTCCTTGTTCCATAATCTTGGTTCCACCTTCCTCACATGCCCATTTCTAAATTGATATACTGAGCTGTTGTCGTAGTCCTATTCTTGGAGAAATAATAGTTCATAATTCATACACAGTGTGCCTATCTTCCCACAGTCTGTTCAACTTGGACTGTTCCTATTTCTTATTTTTTTTTCCAATTTATATAATGTGAGGTGAAACTTCAAGAGTTGTTTAAGTTAACATTTGTCTTATGACTTGGAACATATTTTCATGTGGTCATTTGTTATTTTCAATTTTTCTTTTGAAAACTTCATATTCTTTTCTCTCTCTCTCTTTTTGTCTCTCTTTCAGAATTTATTTATTTTTAGTTTCAACATTCATTTCCACAAGATTTTGAGTTTCAAATGTTCTCCCTATCTCTCTCCTAAAACTTCATATTCTTTGACTACTAATCTATATCCTATTGTCTTCAGGAGCAAATACAAAATGCTTTTTTTTGACATTCAGAGACTTTCATAACATTGCCCTCTTCTACATTTCCAGTTTTCTCATGCCTTACTCAACACTTACTCTTCAGTTCAGTGACACTGGTCTCCTGGCTTTTCCACAAACAAGACACTATCTGTTGGCATTCCTTCTGGTGGTTCCCATGCCTGGAATACTCTCCTTCCTCTATCCCGACTACTCACCTCCTTGGCTTCCCCAGCTAAAATTCCATCCCCTATAGGAAGTCTTTCCCCAATCCCTCTTAATTCCAGTGCTTTCTCTCTGTTAATTATTTTCTATTTATCCTGTATATAGCTTGCTTTGTATATATTTGTTTACATGTCATCTCCCCCATTAGACCGTAAGCTCTAGATTGTAAGGCAGGGACCTCTTTTTGCATCTCTAGTTCTTAGTACATTGCCTGGAACATAGACACCTAATAAATATTTGCTGAATTCAATATTATGGAATGATACTTGATACTATTTACTTACGTTAATTCCCATCAGTCGGTCAACAAGTATTTATTAAGCACTCATTATGTAGCTGTGGCTGCACTGTACTATGTGCTGGGAATATAAGGAAAGACAAAAATGCAGTCTTTACCCTCAAGAAGCTTACATTCTAATGGGGGAGACAACATGAAAAAAAAGTTATACTTACCAAATATATACAGTGTAAATGGAAGATAGTCTCAAAGGGATGGCACTAGTAGCAGGGGAAATTGGGAAAGGTATTAAAAAGACAGAATTTGAGCTGAATCTTCAAGCAAACCAGGGAAACCAAGAGGTGGGGGTGAGGAGGGAGAGTATTCTAGGCATTGGTTTGGCTGGTTGTTGTCCTTTAATCTCAAAGAGGACCAAAATGACATCACTATATTAAAGTCAAGTTGTAGTGCTTCTGATTGTGGCTGATTAGGCCAATATGAGCTCAGACTGATCTACCACAGGTCAGGCACAGATAGTTCATGTGAACATTTGGTGGATTCTTGAAATTTGCACATCTTAGTTTCCCTTGAACTCCTTTAATTCTGCTTTGCTCATAGAACACATCAACTTCTCTGATGAGCACATGTCATGCTGGGCAGTCCTGTGCCAGTGTCTCCTGTGTCATACATTCAATTCCGAAATTCTTAAGAGAGACCTTGAGAGTGTTCATGTATTGCTTCTTCTAACAACCATGTGAATGCTTGCCCTGTGTGAGTTCTCCATAAAACAGATTTGGTTTTTTGGGCAAGTATTCATTTTGCATTTGGACAACATGGCCAGTCCATCAGAGTTGTGTTCTCTACAGTAGAGTTTGAATGCTTGGCAGTTTAGTTCAAGAAAGGACCTCAGTATCTGGTTTCTTATCCTGCCAGGTGATCTTCAGAATCTTCCTAAGACAATTCAAATGGAAGCAATTCAGTTTCCTGGCATGGCATGGTACACTGTCCAGGCATGGGAACAGCTAGAACAAAAGCAGAGAGTCAGGAATGGAATGTGGTATGTGAGGAACAGCAAGAAGTCATGTCACTGAATCACAGAGTAGGGGTAGTAGTAAAGTAGAAGGAACCTGGCAGGATAAGAAGGAACCATATTGTGAATGGCTTTAAAAGTCAAATTGGAGGAGCTTATATTTGATCCTCAAGGTAAAAGGGAGACATTGAAGTTTATTGAGTAAGGAAGTGACATAGTCAGGCTTGCCTTTTAGGGAAATTGCTTTGATAGCTAATAGAGGATAGAATAGAATAGGGACAGACTTTAGGCAAGGAAACCATCCAGAAGATTATGGAAATGGAGGGTAATGAAGCAGTAAGTTTCTAACAAGAGTAGTGGTTGTGTGAATGGAGAGAAGATATAGTAGGAAATGTTGATAAGGTAGAAGTGCTAAGATTTGGCAATAGATTCTATTTTCGTTGATTTTATTCATGCAAAATTGACTTGTTTCTTATGTAACAGTGTTGTTATTCGGATCCTACCCACCACACAGCACTTTACCCCTCACTGTTATTTCCTGGGCTCTTTATCTAGGAATGTTTCAATAATGACATCTGTAATGGTAATGAAATTTGGAGATGCCCCTGTATTGGCTTCGTTTTTGGGTTGAGTGTTAAAAACTCAGAGCTTGTGAATCCCACTTGTGGGATGGACTTGTTGAAGTGGAGAGAGGGCTGAACTGGGAGGAGCTGTGAATTGAGAGAGAGGCCCAAGCCTAGAGAAGGCCAGAAGGACTGTGGGAGAGCAGCATCCAGTATTGTGGAGCCTGAGTTGCTGAGAGAAAGACTGCTAAGAGCCCGTTGGAACTGTTACCTGGAACTGCCACC
>CM053581.1:275118533-275187398 GCA_028627135.1 Pseudochirops cupreus
AACTGGATTCTTCACAGCAATGCACAATTATAAGACATCTCTAAAAGTCTTAGGATGGAAGGAGATACCTACATTCAGAGAAAGATCTAGAAAGAACAGAGTTTAAATGGAAACTGAAGCAAACTACACGCTCTTGCTCTTTTCCATGTTTGGTTTTGTTTCTTCTTTCCTGTTGTTCACTCCATTGGTTATAACCCTTCTTTACAACCAGATTAATGTCCAATGTGAAAGTATTTGCAGATTCTATACTTGATTGCAAGTCACCATGAGAGGGGGAGTGGAGAGGGAGGGGAGAAAATTTGAAACTGAAGAGACTGTGGAACTGAATCTTGTAAACTAAAAGTAAATAAACAAATCAATGTAAAAATTAAAAAGAAAAAGAATTAGAAGTTGAAGGGATGCCCATCAAGTGGGGGAATGACTGAACAAGTTGTGGCATGTGATTATGATAGAATACTATTGTCCTATAAGAAATGATGAGCAAGATACTCTCAGAAAAACCCGGGAAGACTTGCAAGGGCTGATACAAAGCGAAATGTACTGTGTATAAAGTTAACAGCAGTATTATAAAAGATCAGCTGCGAATGTCTTAGCTTTTCTCAGCAATACAATGGTCCAAGACAACTCTGAAGGACTTAGGATGAAAAATGCTCCCCATCCCCAGAGGAAGAACTGATGGTGTCTGAATACAGATGGAAGCGTACTTTTTTTTTTAAGTTTATTTTTCTTGAGTTTTTTTTTTCTTTTCTGTTTTCTTTCACAACATGACTGTGCTGGATATGTTTTGCATGACTACACATACATAAAGTATACTGAATTGCTTGCCTTCTCAATGAGGGGGGCAGGGTGAGTATGGATGAAAGAAGGGAATTTGGAACTAAAAGTTTTAAAAAGTTATAAATCGTTTTTACATGCAACTGGGAGAAAATAAAACAGTAAGAAACAAAAGATTGTGAGTTCCTTAAGGGTAGGGACTGTCATTAGAATGTTGCATTCTATAATCAATATCTTGATTTTATTGTGATTTCACTAATTTTTTTTTTACTTTTTTTTTTGCTCTGTTCCTGTGGTTTTGTCAGTATGGAGAATTCCTGGTGAAAAACTCTCTTGACATATATATTTGTATGTTTTTAAAAAAGTTTATATATGTATTTACACACGTGTGCAGCTTTTATGCAACTTATTTGCTTTAGATTATTGCCTGGAAACACAGAAGGACTAATTGACTTTCCCAGGGTCACACAGCCATTAGTGTCAAAGTCAGGTCTTGAATCTGAGTCTTCCTAACTCTGAAGCTGCTTCTCTAGCCACTTTACCAAACTTGCTTGTCTCCCTCTAGTAGTCTAAAATTTTAATTTAACTATTAACTTGAAATCTGACCAAATGTTAACGTCTACATTTATTAGAGTACCTTCCCAGTGGGGATGTTTGATGAGGAACCCTAGATACAGAGCATAGTATTTAACAGTCTGATCCAACAGGCACCTGGAACTTGGGATAGTCTGCAGAAGTCTCAGGGTGTGTCATTTAGCTCATAGACTATACTCCTAAAGAGACAGTACAGCATTGCTTTTCTACTGTAACTTCTCTATCTGTATTATAAAGATTTTAGGAAAGTAAAATACGTAATTGTGAGAACTGCATTGGAAGAAGAGGCTGTATTCAAAGCAATAAAAATAGTAACAATAACTAATATTTCTATAGTGCTTACAGTATTCCAGGCACTATAGTAAATAAGCATTTCACAAATATTATCTCATTTCATTCTTGTCACAACCCTGAAAGGTAGCTGCCATTATTATTGCTCATTTTACAGATAAAGAAACTGAGGCAAATGAGATTAACATTTCCTCCTTTGGGGGAAGAATGGGAATAGACCCTCAGTTGCCCTCCAGAAAAATGAGGCTTCTAACTTCTTAGGAGAGATTCCTATAATTTCTGCTAAGCTAGTATTGTATTTTTCAGTAGAGTATTTAACATACTGAATCCCATTATATATACTTTATAAATTTTCTCTTTTAATAATGTGATCTAAAGGCATGTTATATTGTCAGGATTTTTAAAAAAGAAGTGTCAGGGCCAATTTTTCTGCTGGTAGGAATATATCTGTGAAATGATGTCAGTCAATAGGAAAGGACAGTTTCATTCATACATACAGCTTTGTAAGACTGCTTCTATCTGTCTTCTGTAAGAACAAGATATGTGAGAGGCATAGTTAACACAAAGTGCCCCAGGCTTGGAAGAAGGAGATAGCCAGTTTTCTGCTTTGGGCACTTACCTTCTATGTGTCTATGGGCAAGTTGTTTAACTTGCCAGTTCGTTTCCTCATTTGTAAAAAAAGTGATAATGGCATCTGTACTTACCTCAAAAGGCTATGGTGAGGATCAAATGAAATGTTTAAGCCCTAGGTGGCACTGGCAAGCAAGGCAAGCTGAACTATCAAATCATCTCTGAGCTAAAAGACCTTTTTGATCAAGTATTTCTGGACAAATTGTTCCCCCACCCTCCACGTGGATTGAATGTCTCTAGCAGCTCACTCCCCTGAAGGGGTATGGCTTTCTCTTTCCAAGCAGTTCATTCTTTCTCTTTTCTTGGGGGATGTGATTTTCTTTAAAAAAAATTGTTTTGCCATTTGTCAGCCCTTGGGGGAAAAGGGAAGTTTAAAATGCCTTTATTTTGTTCTCTACTAACCTAGGGTACTTATCAGTCTGCATGTTTTATTTCAAGGATATACCTGAAGTTTTTGAATTCTTTATTAGGCTTATTCAATTCATTACTAGTTTTCCTACTTTGCCTTCATATCTCTAACCCTAACCCTAACTCTAGTAGTCAATATATTTCTTTGAAAATGTGAATTTGTCCTGTGTCTCACCCTCTCCTGATCTGTATCTAGAAGGATGAACTAAGAGTAATGCACATCAAGAGTTTTATCACATTTACTTAAGAAACTAAGTAAATATTTAGAACAAAGGTTAATGCTTCCCAAGCACAGAGAGAAGCCGGAAGTTTAAACTGAGTGAATAACTCATAATATATTTGACCTTCTCTGGTAAGTGGGAAAGGAGAGTCCCATGTCTCTTTCTGACCTGAGTAGGAACATCTGTTCAGATTTTCCTTACCTCCCTGGTTTGGGACTTATTAAAGCCAATTATTTCCTATCTGTTCTCCATGACCTATGGCTCCTTTCACCTCAATTGCCTCCTACACTCTCCTGCCCACAAGCTTCTTTGCCTATAGGTCTGAGTCACAGGTACTCTGGGAAGTCTGCCTTCAGGTCAAATCTGATCTCACCAAAGTCATCAAAGATTTTTTTTCCCCTCTCTTTTTTTTAGTTATTTATTTAGTTTACTTTTCAACATTCATTTCTACAAGATTTTGAGTCACAAATTTTCTCCCTATCTTTCCCCTATCCCCCACCCCAATATAGCAAGATTACTGAATATCCCTTCCCCCAATCTGTTCTTATATCCTCCTCCATCCCTCCCCCCCCCCACTCTCTAGTAGGGCAAGATGGATTTCTATACCCCAGTGCCTGTATATCTTATTTCCCAGTTGCATGTAAAAAAAAAAACAATCAAAAAAAATTTTTTTTTACATTTGTTTTCAAAACTTTGATTTCCAGATTCTTTCCCTTCTTCTCTCCTCACCCACCCCCCACTGGGAAGACAAGGAATACAATATAGGTTGTATGTGTGTAGTTACGCAAACCATTTCCATAGTAGTTATATTGTGAAAGACTAACTATATTTACCTCCATCCTATCCCGCCCCCCACTTATTCTATTTTCTACTTCGACCCTGTCCCTTTTCAAAAGTGTTTGCTTCTAACTACCCTTTCCCCCAATCTGCCCTCCCTTCTATCATCCTCCCTCTTATCTCCTTCTCCTCTACTTTCCTGTAGGGTAAGATACCCAATTGAGAGTGTATGTTATTCCTTCCTTAAGTTAAATTCAATGAGAGTAAGGTTGACCCATCCCCTTTCACGTTCCTGCTCTTTCCCTCCATTGTAATAGTTTTCTCTTGCCTCTTTTATTTGAGATTAATTTACCCTATTCTATCTCTCCCCTTCTCCTTCTCCCATAATATATTCCTCTCTCACCTCTTAATTTTATTTTTTAGATATCATCCCTTCATATTCAACTCATCCTGTGCCCTCTGTCTATGTATACATGTACATACATATATATTTATATACACATATACTTTCCTATACGTATATATTCCCTTCAACTATGCTCATACTGAGAAAAAGTCTCATGAGTTACAATGATTGTTTTTCCATGTGGGAATGTAAATAGTTCAACTTTGATAAGTTCCTTATGATTTCTTTTTCCTCTTTACCTTCTCACGTTTCTCTTGCTTCTTGTATTTGAAAATCAAATTTTCTGTTCAGCTCTGGTTTTTTCATCAAGAATACTTGAAAGTCCTCTATTTCATTGAATAGCCATATTTTCCCCTGAAGCATTATACTCAGTTTTTCTGGGTAGGTTATTCTTAGTTTTAATCCTAGCTCCTTTGACCTCCGGAATATCATATTCCAAACTCTTTGATTCCTTAATGTAGAAGCTGCTAGATCTTGTGTTATCCTGATTGTGTTTCCACAATACTCAAATTGTTTCCTGAATGCTTATAAAATTTACTCCTTGACTTGGGAACTTTTGAATTTGGCTATAAAATTCCTTGGAGTTTTCTTTTTGGGATCTTTTTCAAGAGGTATTTGGTGAATTCTTTCAATTTCTATTTTGCCCTCTGGTTCTAGAATATCAGGGCAATTTTCCTTGAGAATTCCTTGAAGGATGATTTCTAGGCTCTTTTTTTTTGATCATGGCTTTCAGGTAGTCCAATAATTTTTAAATGATCTCTCCTGTATCTATTTTCCAGGTCAGTCATTTTTCCAATGAGATATTTCAAATTGACTTCTATTTTTTCAATTGTTTGGATCTGTTTTATAGAATCTTGATTTCTCATAAAGTCATTAGCTTCCATTTGCTCCAATTGAGTTTTGAAGGAATTATTCTCTTCAGTGAGCTTTTGAAATTCCTTTTCCATCTGGAAAATGAAATTTTTTTAAAAGGCATTCTTCTCCTCATTAGCTTTTTGGGCCCCTTTTGCCATTTGGGTTAGTCTGGTTTTTTTTTCTTTTTGGAGGGGAGAGGGCAGGGCAATTGGGCTTAAGTGACTTGCCCAAGGTCACACAGCTAGTAAGTGTTAAGTGTCTGAGGCTGGATTTGAACTCAGGTCCTCCTGACTCCAGGGCCAGTGCTATTTACTATACCACCTAGCTGCCCCCTCTTACTTGATTTTCAAAATCCTTCTTGAGCTCCTCCATGGCCTATAATCAATTCATATTTTTCTTGGAAGCTTTTGATGTAGGAGTTTTGACTTTGTTGACTTCTTCTGGTTCCATGTTTTGGTCCTTTTTGTCCCCCAAAAAGGATTCTATGCTCTGATTACGCTTCCTCTGCTTGCTCATCTAGCCAGCCAATCACTTGACTTTTGAGCTCTTTGCCACAGTAGAATTCTGCTTCTGGAGTGGAGAGAGCTGTGTCCCAAATTGCTGGGGTTTTCACAGTTGCCAGAGCTATGAGGAGGGCACACTCTTTACAGCCATCACAAGCTCTGGCACACTGGCCATGCACCTCAGGACCACCTCCCAAGACTGTGGCCCAGATCCAAGCAGGCCAAAGCAAGAGTGATTACCCTCTGAATAGCCACGTGATCCCCCTATGTGGTCTGCAGGCTAGGCACTCCTGAGGCAGCCATGGGGCAGCAGCTGTAGCTGCCACACCTCTGCTACAACTTGCCCTGGGGGTAGGGGCCAGACTTCACTCTTCTATCACTCAGTTCCAACAGAGTTGCCCACTGACCTTTTATTTTTTCTTTGGCGTTTATGGGTTGAGAAGTCTGGAAACTGCCATAGCTGCTGTTGGTTCACTCTCCTAAAGTCTGCTCTGGCCAGTCTATGCCACTGGTCGGGGCACCCCAGGTGTGGGCCCCCAGGGCTCAAACAGGAATGCACTTGGCTCCCAGTCTGGTGTGATAGACCCTTCCTGTCCACCTGCCAGGCTGCCTTCAGAGAGAGATTTGTTTCTCTCTGTCACTTTGTGGGTTCCAGTTTTTCCACATCCTCTAAAATTTGTTTAGAGTTATTTTTTTTTTTTTACCATTTTTGGAAGTGGTTGGAGCAGGAGCTTGTGTGGGATGAAAAACCCTATTCAAAATTTAACTAAAAATTCAGAGGTTTCCCAAGGTAGGAACGGAAAGCATTAATTGAATTCTTGCAAGAAAGGGGCATCACCTCTCCTAGGACCACTAGTGGAAGGAGGCCAGTAACAGAAAAAAAAATGTGGTTATATACCTGAAAGCAGACAACCCCTCCCACTGACCTTGCCTTCATTGGTTGAGAGCTTGGCCTCACAATCTAGCCCTAGAATCTACTCAGATACAAGTAACAAGGAAACAATCTTCAACCAATGAAAACTGATGAAAGCATTTAATACCTTATTTGGCAGTAAGTTTCAGTTAGGAGAGTAGAACTTAGGCCTATCTGTGGCAGGAGCCCAACTTGAGTTTAGAGCACTGTCTCCATTTTATGAGAATACTTTTACTTACTCCACTCATAGTCCTATGAGAACAAGCAGATATGATGATCCCACAGATTGAGTATACTACATGAAGATGTGCTTGCATCTCGTGTTCCCATGCTTTCTCCTGGAACACCTTTGGGTCAACAGCTTGTTTTCACAGAAAAAGCGAATTGAAAGCACAGCCTTAAATTTTATGAGGAGTCTTCACCATACCCCACACAAGCTAAAGCAAGTTCCTGCTTTTTTGCCTCTCCCCCCTCAAAGATTTCTTAATTGCCAGATCTGATAATAATTTCTTAGACTTCACCCTTATTGACCCTTCTGTGGCATTTTATTCAACCCTTTCCTCCTGGACACTCTCTCCTCTCTGGCATTTGGTGATACTGCTCTCTCTTCTTTCTCTTCCTATTGGTCCTTTTTATTCTCCTTTTCTGGATCTTCATCTAGATCAGTGGTTCTCAACCTTCCTAAAGCCACAACCCTTTAATATGGTTCCTCATGTTGTGGTGACCCCCAACCATACAATTATTTTCATTGCTACTTCATAACTTTAATTTTGCTACTGTTATGAATTGTAATGTAAATATCTGATATGCAGGATGTATTTTCTTTGTTACAAATTGAACATAACCCACATGTTGAGAACTGCTGATCTAGATTATGCCCTGTATTTGTGGAGGCTTCCAAGATTTCTGACCTAGGCTCTCTTCTCTTTTCCCTATACAATCTTCCTCTTGGTGACTTCATCAGTTTGCATGGTTTAACTGATATATAGATGACTCCAAGATCTATATATCAAGCCCCAGTCTTTTCCCTCATTGGACATTTTAAACTGTATGACTTTGACACATCTTAAATTCAACATGTCTAAAACAGAACTTATCTTCTCCCATTCTTTGCCCCAAATCAGTTCAAATCAGTTGCAAACTTTCCTTTTTTAAAAAAATTTAATTTACTTATTTAAAAATTTTACTTTCAGTTCTAAATTCTCTTCTTCATTCCTCCCTACCTTCCCTCCTCCCCCTCACTGAGCATAGGAAAACAATACACATTATACATATGCAGTATTGCAAAACATATTTCCACATTAGCCATGTTGCAAGAAAAAAAAGCAAGACAAAATAAAGTAAATAAATAAAGTAAATTAAAAAAAATATGCTTGAATTTTCACTGAGTTCATCAGTTCTTACTGGAAGTGGATAGCATTTTTCATCATAAGTCCTCTGGAATTGTTGTGGATCACTGTATTGATAGAGTAACTAAGTCTTTCATAGTTGATCATCATTACAGTATTGCCATTACTATATGCAATGTTCTTCTAATTCTGCTCATTCACTTTGCATCAGTTCATATAAATCTTCCTAGGTTTTTCTGAAACGATCCCTTTCATCATTTCTTACAGCACAGTAGTATTTCATTACAAATCACATACCACAGTTTGTTCAGCCATTTTCCAATTGATGGGCATTCCCACAGTTTCTAATTTTTTACCACCACAAAAAAACTGTTATAAGTATTTTTGTGCCTATGAATGCTTAAAAGTTTCCTATTTCTATTGAAGGTGACACCATTTTTCCAGTCTCTCAGGTTCATAATGACCTTGGCATTATCCTCTTGATTCTCTATACTCACAAGGTCATGATATTATCTCAGGCCTTATCACCTCTTAACCATATTCTTACAATAGTCTCATAATTGGGAAATATATATGCATTGGTTCTTTCTACATGTGTTCAGTAAATATCTTTTTGTAAAAGGTAATTGATATTAACAGGGTAAATGATAATGTGGCAGTAGTCACTGGTGACTCATATTTTGGAAAACACACTGGCATAGGGGCGTGTTTATAGTATTAGAAAAACATCTCTTAACTCCTCAGTTATCCCTAGAAACTGAGATATATAGCCAGCCACCATCTGGATATGAAATTTACTAGTATGAGTACGAACTGGAATCAGGACCTCCAGAGTCTTACTACATACATATTAAGCAAATTCAAGGACATCTTAGAAGGGAAACTAGCAGCTGGAGGATTGAGCAAAGGCCATATGAGGGGAAGTGATGCTTGACTTGAATCTTGAAAGAAATCAATATTCCAAGAGAAGGAAGTAAAGAAGGAATATTGACCTGATATATGGAAGAGAAACCAGACAGAAACACATGGAGATGTAGGACAGACTTGTATTTAAAGTAGATTTTAAAATCAGTATCTTTGATATCTTTAGGTATATATGGAGTCATTCTTTTCTGAGTTAATGACTTCTTTAGGGAGTTTGCCTAGCAGTGGAACCTTTGGGTTAAAGGATATGGACATTTTAGCCTTCATTTGCATAGTGAACAGGGCATTATTCTTAACTCTTCATTCTCCTTTACCTTTATCCTCTATTTTTTGTAATTGTACCAGTTCTTTTTGGTTAAAAATTAATTTTCTACCCAAATAGTTTCTGCTTCCTTCCTTCTTTCTTTCTTTCTTTTTCTTTCTTTCTTCCTTCTTTCCTTCCTTCCTTCCTTCCTCTCTTTCTTTCTTTCATAATGATCTTTGATATTCAGGTCACATACCCATTTTGATTTTTTTGTGGATACGGCGTAAAATATTTTTCAAAGTCTAATTTCTCCCAGACTGTTTTCCAGTTTCTCCAGAAGTTCTTATCAAATAGGGAGTTCTTTCTGGGTACTCTACATTTTGGGGCTTATTGAATGCTATGTTATTGTTTAGTTATTCCTGAATCTTCCCTTTTAAATCTATTCTATTCAACTACTGTTCTATTTCTTAACTTAAATAAATGGTTCACTCTGATAATGGATGCTTTATATTATAGTTTAAAGTCTAGAAGTGTTATTCTTTCTTAATTCCTACCCTTCTTCATTTCTTCCCTTGCGATGCTATTTCCTTAAGGAATATTTTTGTCGCTGACTCTATGTAAGTACCAAATGTGCTCCAGTAGGCTGACTCCCAGTATTTTATGTATTTCATAGTTAATTGAAAGATAGTTCTCATTCCAGTATTATTTGTATTTTGTTGTGTAGAAACATTATTGCTTTTTATCTTCTAGCCTACAATTTTGCTAACACTATTGTCTCAGTTAGGTACTTTGCAGATTATCTAAGATTCTCTAAATAAACCATCACATTATTGGTAAACAGGGATAGTTTTTTCTACTTTTTTCCTGTCTTTGTACTTTTAATTCCATTCTCTTTTTAATATTGCTGGCATTTTTAGAATTGTATCAAGCAATACCAGGGAGAGAAAATGTCCTTGTTTTATTCCTTTATTTACCAAGAAGGCTTCTGGTTTAATCCCATTGCAAATGATGCTTGCTTTCACTTTAGATCATATTTTTAAAAGAGATATATCTATAGCTATACTTTGTAGGGTTTTAAAAAAATATAAATGGATGTTGTACTTTTCAAAGGTGTTTTCTGTATATATTGAAATAATCATACGGTTTTAGATGTTTTTGTTTTGAATATGATTTTGTCTTCCTAGTGCTGAACCATCTTTGTATCCCTGACATAAATCCAATTTGGCAATACTTAATTATTTCTTGAATAAATTGCTATCTGATAGAATTTTATTTGAACATTTTAAATCAATATACATTAGTGTTCTAACTATTGTTCGTAGTTCTTTATTTCTTCCTTCCCTGGTTTAAGATTTGTTTCATAAAAGGAGTGTGGTAGAGTGCTTTCTTTCTCATTTTTTGAGAATAACTTTGTAGTATAGGTAGTAGCATATATTTGTAGAGAAGGCAAATTAGTCTGGTTGACTGGAGGTCTGCTTGGACCCTTTAGCAACAATAGGTAATGATTCTCCTGACCACAAAGTCTCTGATTGAGTTGACTATTGACTCCTGTTGACTCTAGGTTTTGCCTAGTGATTGGCTGGGAAGCCAGTCTCATTCCTACAGTTATTCCACTCCAGAGAAAGATGGCATGAGATGATTATTGGTGAGTCTAGAGTTCTGCATAACTCCTTTGACCTTTAAGCCCTCAAATGATAGAAGAATAATCCTTTTACCAATATAGTCTGTGAGGGCACCTATGGAAACACTAACCACAGATAGATATAGACAAAGTATTTGCTAAAAGTGCCTACTATTGTGAAAGTCACTGTGCTAAGTGCTCAGGACACAAATAAAAGCAGGCGGTTTCTACCCTCAAAGATCATACGTTCTAATAGGGAGAGTGGAGACATATGTACAAGGAAGTATAGTATGGGAATGTCTGGAAGCCAACCCAGGGAGACCTGGTTCCAGCCAAGATAAAGGGAAAGCTCATCAATTAGAGAGCCCAGAGTGGTTCCAGAGCCAGAGGTCAAGGTTCTGTTGAGGAGAAGAGTTGAGGCTGTTGGCCAGAGTGATGTAGCTGACATTTTGTATTCTATAGGGAGGTTAGTTACTGCTATGGAAAAAAAAAATCAAAGTGACCTTGTTTAAACTTATTGCTGTTTTAGTCAGTCAACAACGAATCCATATGTAAATCGGTAGTTTTTTTTCAGGTCATGCAGTATTGAGACGATTAGAAATTTAATGCAACTGGGAGTGCAAGTCATTTTGATAAATTATGAATTATTGTTGGAAATGTTGAAATTTCATACCTTCGACTAGATGAGTCAGAACCTGAACCTTGCCACTAAAAAGAAGACAATTTAACTCTCACTCACCAGTGTGGCATTTTAGACTCATAGGCTTTAAAGGGAGTGAGCTGGGGCAACGAGCCTAGTTTGCCACCTAGTGGCATACTCAAATATGACAATCTTAGTGCTACCTTCAGCCTCGCTCCTAGTACTCTTCACAGAAAAAACACTGGTTCTGTCTTTGTCAAAGTGAAGTACAGTGCATTTTACGAGTGTTTCATATGAAATAGGGACAATAATATTTGTGCTATCTACTTCATAACTTGCTGTGAAGAAAACACTTTGTAAACTTTAATGTGTTCTACAAATGGACTGTATTAGTTATAGTGGTAATAATGATATTTGTGGCAATTACATTTGTAGCCTGCTGTCCCAACAGCTCTGGATCCTTATGGTCCCAGGTTCAAATCATGGGGGATTTTGAGAGGTATTTTATGTCTCTGAGTCACTTTTCTCCCTTCATAGTTAGAAAACTTAGAATTTGCAAAGTTAGCTCAGGCCTAAAGAAATAAGTTGATTTAGTGCTAATGCTAATGGACTTGTGCATGAATAGCATAAAAAGAATAAAACCATTTAGCTGGTTAATTGGTAATTACCAGGAATTAACAATAAAATAACAGAAACTATGAAAGACCTAAGTACTTTGATCAATACAATTCCAAAGAGCTCATAAAGAAAACTATTATCCATCTCCAGAGAGAGAACTAATGACCTCTGAATGCAGATTGATTTTTTTACTTCATTTTTTTCTTTCCTTTTTTGGTAACATGGTTAATATGAAAATATATTTTGTATGACTTTGCATGGATAATGGTATATTTCTTGCCTTCCCAATGGGTGGGGGAGAGGTTAGAGAGAACTCAAAATTAAAAATAATAAATGTTAAAAATAAATAAATAAAATAAATTTTGCATAGCAATTAAAAAAGAAGAGTAATAACTCCCAAATTATTAACAATATATATTTTACCCATTTTAATAATTTATCTTCTTTTTAAACTTGTTTTTATTTACTCCATTAAATGTTTCTCAATTATATGTAAATTTTTTTAACAATCATTGTTAAAAATTTTGAATTCCAAATTCCCTATCTCCTTTCTACCCCTTCTTCCCTCCTTGAGAAGGCAGGCAATTTGATTTCGATTATAAATGTGAGGTCATGCAAAGTATATTTCCATATTAGCCTTGTTGTAAAAGAAAATACAAAGTAAAACAATAAAAATAAAGAAAGTAAAAAAATATGCTTCAGTCTGCATTCAGAGTCCATCAGTTCTCTCTGGAGGTGGATAGCATTTTTCATCATGGGTCCTTTGGAATCGTCTTGGATCATTGTCTTGATTAGAGTAGATAAAGTGTCTCATAGTTGATCATCCTTAAAATAATGCTGTTACTATGTTCAGTGTTCTGGTTTTACTCACTTCACTTTGCATGAGTTCATATAAGTTTACCTTATTATATTACCTTATCATGTTGTTTTATTTTTCTTTTGGGTCTTGTATTTGAAAGTCAAATCTTCTTTGTTCTGGTTTTTTCATCAGGAACATCTGAAAGTTCCCTATTTAATTAAATATCCATTTTTTTAAAGGATTATATTCAGTTTTGCTGAGTAGATTATTCTTGACTGTAATGCCAGCTCTTTTGCTTTCCAGCCTATCATGTTCCAAGTCCTTTGATCCTTTAATGTGACAGCTGCAAAATCTTGTGTGATCCTGGCTGTGGTTCCACAATATTTGAATGATTTCTTTTTTGTTGCTTGCAATATTTTCTCTTTGACCTGGCAGCTCTGGAATTTGATTATAATATTCCTGGGAGTTTCCATTTTGGGATCTCTTTTAGGTAGTGATCGGCAGATTCTTTCAGTTTCTATTTTACCCACTGGTTCTAGGATACTGAGGCAGTTTTCCCCAAGAATTTCTTGAAATATGATGTTGAGGCTCTTTCTTTGATTATGGCTTTCAGGTAGTTCAATAATTTTTAAATGATCTCTTCTCAATTTACTTTTCAGGTCAGTTGTTTTTCCTATGAAGTATTTTACATTTTCTTCTATTTTTTTTTCATTCTTTTGATTTTGTTTTATTGCTTCTTGACGTCTCATGGAGTCATTAGCTTCCACTTTCCTAATTCTAATTTGTAAGGAATTATTTTCGTCAGTTAACTTTTGTACCTTTTCCCCCTTTTGACCAATTCTGTTTTTAAAGATTTTAAAATTTAAAAAAAGACTCTAAAAGATTTTAAAAAGAAATATCTTCAGTATTTTTTGTGCCTCTTTTTTTCTTTTTTACCAAGTTCTTAATTGTCTTTTCATAATTTTCTTCCTTTGCTTTAATTTCTTTACCTAATTTTTCCTCTACCACTCTTATTTGATTTTTGGAAATAAATTTTTTTTAGCTCTTCCAGGAATTCTTGTTGGGTTTTCATCCAATTAACATTTTTCCTTTGAGGTTTTGCTTGTAGCTGTTTTGACTTCATCGTCTTCTTTTGCGTTTGTATCTTGATCTTCCCTGTTGCCATAGTAGGTTTTTATAGTTAGATTCTTTTTTCCCCTCATTTTTTCAACCCTATTTCTTGATTTGGAACTTAGTGTTGGGCTCTGTTCTTGGTCTGGGGTAGGGAGGGGTTCTGTCTCAGGCTTAGGCTTTTTCAAACTGCTGTTTTCAGAGCTAGTTCTATGGGTTTGTAAGTTTTTGGTGCTTCCCGGATGGTATGATCTGGGGCAAGGCATGGTCACTGCTCTCTTGGTTTTCACTCTAAGGGTCCTTAAAAGCCTCTAATCCCTTGGGATTATAATCAGTACTGCTCCTCAGGTCCTCTCCACCCTTCAGACAGGAAATGATATTACTCCTCAGGGCTTTCACTCCCTCTTGACTGAAAGTGTTTCTCTCTGCCCTTGACCTATGACCTAGAAGTTAGTATAGGCAATGGAGTTGCCAAACAGGGTTTGGTTCTGCATCCAATACTAGTACAGGGGTGTCCTATAATCTTTTTCTTATCAGTTTCCAGGTCCTCTTACCATATCTGGCTTGAGAACTCTTGAAGCTGCTGCCACTTCTGTCAGCACCACTTAATCCAACATTGGTGTTCCATCCCTGTGTGCTCTGGGCCAGTCTACACCATGTCTCAGATAACTCCTTCCAAACTTCTCACTTGTGTTGGGTTAGAAGAGTGTCTCATTCTGACCTTTTGTTGGCTCTGTCATTCCAGAATTTGGTTTGAGGCTCATTTATTATTTTAAATAAAAAAGTTTCTATTGACTAATTGATTACTAAAGCCAATAAAACTACTCAACACACACACACACACACACACACACACACACACACACACACAAAATGACAGAAAACAGTCAGCCACATTCCCAGACAAGTACAGTTTTCTCTTCCTTCACACCCAGAGAATTTGGGACTCTTGGCTTTGATAGGGAAGGCATTGACAAAATCTCAATAGCCTATGACATATCCTGGTCTGCCTTGAATTTAGTTAGTGACTAAAGCTATTGATGCCTAGCGTGATTTCAGGTCACCATTGTTAGGGTGCAGCCCCCAATTTGGCTAGCCTCAAGCATTGCTTGTCATTCCCAATCATGATGACAGTTCCAGCTTTTCCCTAGTTGGTAACCTTTCCATTCTTGCTTTGTTTCAGTTAGGACTCTCTGTATAGGATCTAACGACAACAGCAACAAAAATCTACTGTTGTTGCTATTCATTCTCTGAAGTCTTCACTGTTCTGCATGCCAGGTACCTGGCAGTGACCTCTATTCTTCATGCAGTTTCCCCTACAAGTCTCTTATCTCAGTCCCCAGATGTGCTGTGGGCACATGGCATCATGGGAATTAAAGTCCTAATTCTCTTGCAAAGAGAATTTTGTGTTCTGGTCTCAAGCATCCTTGAAAATGTGGACCTTTTCTACCTCAGCCATATTTACTGCATCTTATTACAATATGGTGTACACCACAGGTGGGGAACCTGTGGCCTCTAGGTCCTCAACTGTGACCCTTTGACTGAATCCAAACTGTGAAGGTTACATGTGGTCTCAAGGTCACAGGTTCCCCACCCTGGTGTACATGATATTAGTAGCAATTATTACGAGGTTAGTAGTAATCATATTACTTCCTATATATTAACTAATATCTAAACTGTCTTCTTATAGATAGGCAATGTGATGTAGTGGATGGAAAATCAGCCTTGGAAGCAAGGGGATTTGTATTCAAATTTTGCCTCTGTTAACATACTAACTGCATGACCATGGGCAAGTAATTTAACCTTCATTGCCTCCAGAAAATTCTTCAAGAATATAACTTATAGATGAGTTACTGATATGCATAAATAGAGGAAGTTTCCACACTGGGAAGTCCTCACACTGATTAAATCACAGGTTTGGACCAAAAAATGCTATTAATTTTAATCAGTAATACTTATGCTAGTAGTAATGTTGATGATGATAATGATTGATGATGATAGTAACAATACTAATAATCCGGATTGGATCCTGTCCATGCCCTAGTGGATTGTTTTGTGAAAAAAATTTCATTATGTGGTGGCAAACTTATGATGAGCCTCTCTGAGCTTAGCCAGGATGGGCCTCTGAAAACACACACAGAATCTGCCACCAGGCCTGCATCTGAAGTCTTGACAGCTTGCTAGGACCTGCCAGAGTTGCATTCTGTTGACATGATTTTCAGGAATCCAAGGTCATTTTCATGTTCACAAAAACAAGAACTAATGAATTCTTTAAGAACCAACGTTCTCTCTTCCTCTTCTCCATCTCCCTTACCTTCCCCATCTTCTTTGTTTATCAAATTTTTGGAGAATATGACTATAGGAGGGATAGCTAAATCAAGAGAACCACTGGGAAGCATAGTAATAGTGTTGCTAGCATTTATATGTTGTTTTAAGGTTTAAAAAAAAGTGCTTTTCAAATATTATCTGATTTGATACTCACAACCTCTGGGAAGTAGGTGCTGTTATTACCCTTATTTTATACTTGAGCAAACTGAGCAGACCGAGGTTAAATAAAGTGCTTAGCACAGTTTCTGGCACAGAGCAGGCACTTAATCAATGCCTTTTCCCTTCTTCCTTAGGCAGCTAGGTGGTGCAATGGATAGAATTCAGGGCTCATCTTCCCAAGTTCGGATCTGGCCTCATATATTTATTAGCCGTGTGATCCTGGGCAAGTAATTTAACCCTATTTGCCTTAGGTTCCTCATCTGTACAATGAGCTGGAGAAGGAAATGTCAAAGCACTCCAGTATCTCTGCCAAGAAAAGCCCAAATGGGGTCATTAAGAGTCAGACACGACAGAAACAAGTCAACAACGGTAACCTTTCCTCTCTTCCCCTTTGCTTCAAGGCTTAGTTTAGGTGCTATAGTCTACACAAGGTCTTTCCTGATCCCAATATATTGGTCATAGAATCACAGATGTAGAACTAGGTTATCTATAGGTTATCTGTACCAACCAGACAAGGAAATGAGGAGACTCAGAGAGATTAAATGACTTGTCCAAAGTTAGAAGGCGATAAGTGGAAGCTGATCTGAACCTGTCTTCCAACTCCAAATCCAAGCATTTTTACTACTATACCATGATCCCATTCTTCCCTTGCTACCCACAGATTATTTTGTATTATCATGTACATGTGGTATCTCTTCAGTAGAGGACAAACTCCTTGAAGGCAGAGACTGTTTTATTTTCATCTTTGTACCTCCACTGCTGAAACCAGTGCCCTGGACGATGTTTTAAGAACTGTAATTAAACCAAATTAAGTATTTCAACAAACATTTATTAAGTTCCTAGTGTAAGCAAAGCACTGTGTATGAAAAGGCAAAAACTTGCCCTCAAGGAGCTAACATTCTAGTTAGGGGACACAATATATATCCACATAAGTAAATATAAAATAGTTTCAAGAGGAAGAGAATATTAATAATTGGGAGAAGAATTAGGGAAAAGTCTTAATTAGGAGGCTACATCTAAGCTTTGTCTAGGGATTTCAAGAGGTAGAGGAAAGCAGAGAGAGCATTCCAGAAATGGGGAGCCTTTTATGCAACATTACAAAAGTAGGAGATGGACTATCTTTCATGGCGTACAGCTAATGGGCTAATTTGGTTAGAAAAGAACGATGGGGAGTTATGTGAAACAGGACTGGTATGAGAAATAGGTGCCAGATTATAGAGGCCTTTGATGCCGTCTTAAAGATTTTGTGTTTTATCCATGGTCACCCAGCTAGTATCTGAGACCAAATTTGAACTCAGCTCTTTCTGACTGTAGGCCCAGGGCTCTATCCATTGTGTCACCCAATTGCCTCTAAACCTATATAGAGAAAAAGGCTAATTTCTGACATAATTTATCAATAAAGCTTCACTTTACAATTTTCTCCTGGAAGTCTGAGATCACTAATTGGTTAAGGTACACATGTTTGAATTTATGGAAATTCTTTCAAAACTCATGATTAATTGTTAGAGCAGTTCAGCCTTGGCACACATTCAACTCCCTCAATGGCAATGTTATCTGGAACATGGCGATAAGGGGAGGTCATCAGGCAGTTTTCAACAGATAGCGTAAGTATTGTGCACATTCAATAATAACCTTTGAGGGTAGCTGCTTTTTCAGATGGCCAACTTCTCCTTTGCAGGTGCTAACAATTATACTGAAACTAGCCTTAAGAGATGTGGCTGTTGCCTTTTGATGGGGAGAATGGATAATGGCAAAATTCAGTGGATCTTTTCCAAAAGTTACAAAAGGGAGCAAAAACCCCACCCTGTAGAATGTTTGCATGCAAACTGAGTAAGAGATTATACTTCAAGGAAAACTACATGTAAGTAAAAAATATTATGATAAATTATTCTTAATACAAATGTTTCTTCTAGTTAGGAAAATAATCTCTTCAAATGAGTGTTGCTATGGAAGTTTCAGTATACAATAAGAAATAAATGAATCCAGTCCCTTTTGAAGACTTGTTCTTTCACTCAGTCTTCTATGGGTAAAAATTAATTTATCAATAGCAATCTGAATCACTGAGCTGAAGTAGTAATAATGATTGGCCAAAAAAAAAAAGGCTACCCAGATCACATGGTAAAATTTGTGTTTTAAGGAAAAAAACAATTTGGCATCTGTGTGAAGAATGGATTGGAGCAGGAAGAGACTGAAAGCGTAGAGACCCATTAGGAAGCTATTTCAAGGGACAGTTGAAAGGTAATGAGGGCCTGACCTAAGATAGCAGCTCTACAAGTTAGAGAAAGGGATGAATGTGAAAGATGTTGTATCAGTAGAATTGACAAAGTTTGGTGAGTGCTTAGAAATGAGTGTAAGGGATGGAAGAATTTAGGGTTACTTTGAGATTATGAACCTGGGTAACTGGAAAAATGGTTATCTTTTCAATAAAAATGGGAAAATTTAGAGAGGATATGGGTTTGGTGCAGATGCATGTATTCTTTTTAGGACATACTGAGTTTGAGATGCTTGTGGAACATCAACTGTCCAAGACTATTGATAAGCAAAGGACTCAAATTCAGGAGCAAGATTTAGCCACACACATGAGCACATATAAACATTGGTTGGGTCTGCATTTCTGTTTTCTAGTTATTTGCAGCAGTCTTCTAAATGTTTGTTAATATATTATAATTCTTTTGAGAGCTATGTATTCATATACTTTGGGTTCAGTTACATGTCTATGTAGATCATTCCAGATCTATATATTGAATCTGATTCTTTCTCCTGAGCTACAATCACACCTCACCAATACCCTTTTGGACATCTTGAACTGGATAGCTCATAAACATGTCAAATTCAACAGTTCTAAAATAGAACTTGTTATCTTTTCCTCCAGATAGTCCCTTCTTCTGAGATTCCTGGTCACTATCAAGGGTACCACCATCTACCCAGTTACTCAGGGCTACATCTTCAATGTCATCTTCAAATCCTCAGTCTCAGCCACTCCACATATCCAATCCATTGCAGATCTTGACCTTCACAACATCTCTTGTATAGTAGCTCTTCTGTCCACTCACACAGCCATTACCTTAGTTCAGGATCTCATCATCTCTCACCCAGACTATTACAAAAACCTTGCAATTGGTTTCCTTGTCTCAAGTCGTTGCCCACTCCAATTCATCCTCAACTCGGTGGAGTTGGCTAGGTTTGTGAATACATCTGCATAGTCACAGCAGCTGCTATGGGTATTGCATTGGCATTATAGTCTGGCCGTGCACAATGACCTCCACTGGTTTTCTGTTACCTTCATGATCAAATATAAACTCATCTTTAGACTTTCAATGCCATTAACAGCCTCACCCCTTCTACTTTTTCCAGCCTTTTTACGCTGTCTTCCTTCACACATTCCACAATCCAGCTATACTGGCCTACTGGTTTTTCTTCAAACGTGACTCTCCCACTTGGTACCCTTATACAGTAGGCTTTGCCATGTGCCTAAGATGTTCTTTTCCTTTCTCTCCTCTACCTTTTAGTTTCCTTGGATTTCTTCAAGATTCAGTTCAAATCCCACTTTCTATAAGAGCTAGTTCTTTCCCTTCTGAGAGTTCCTTTCATTTTCCTTTTACGTATCTTATGTGTACCTAATTATTTGCACATTGTTTCTACTATTAGAATGTAAACTCATAAATTAAAAGTTAAAAATATTTTAAAAAGAAAGCTCCTTTAAGCCTTTTTTGTGTCTCTAATGCTTAGTGTAATGACTGGCACATGGTAAGTGCTAAATAATGCTCGTTATTTGTTACGGATATATATATATATATATATATATGTATATATATGTATATATGCATATATATATATATACACATATATATAATGGATTGACTGGCTTTAACTCACTGAGGGATGGTTCTTGGTCTTACACGTTTATGTTCTTTATGTGTCTTTTGATATCAGACAGAGATATTTGATGCAAAGGTTTTATTCCCAATAAAAAGCTTCCCTTGTTATCCTAGTTATATTTCACTATTGCACCAATTTAATTTTATATAATTCAAGCTATTTTATTTATCTTTTACTTGTTTGGGTAATAAATCTTCCCTTACACGTAGCTATGAAATGTACCCAATTTCTTTCTCTTCTGCTTTTTTTTTTCTTGGTTTGTCTTTTGGAGGGGGGAAGGTAGGGCAATTGGGGTTGTGACTTGCCCGAGGTCACATGGTTAGTTTTTTACATTAAGTATCTGAGGCTGGATTTGAACTCAGGTTCTCCTGACTCCAGGGCCGGTACTCTATTCACTGCACCACCTAGCCGCCCCTCTTCTGTGCTTTTTTTAATGGTATGATCTTTGTCAGATTATATTTAGATCATGTATCCATTTTGAACTTGTGGTATATGTTGTAAGATGGCTTAAATCTAATTTCTTCCAAACTACTCACTAGCTGTTCCAGAAGGGTTTTTCTTCAAGAAATTTATGTTTTTGAGTTTATTAACATTGAGTTATTGAATTTAGTTGTTTCTGATTCTTCTTATCTGGTTTGATCCACTGATATTCTTTTCTATTTTTAAGCCAACAGCAAATATTTACAATGCTTACTGCTTTACAGTAATAATATAATAATAATGACATAATAAGTCTAGAAGTGCTATTTCCCTCTCATTTTTATTTTTTTCATTATATCCCTTGAGATTCTAGAACTTTGTTCCTCCAGATGAATTTTATTGATATTATATGGTAAATATCTCTTTATGATGGTTATTCACGAGGCCAGAGAGTTCGTACATTTTAGCTTCTGCTTTTTGTTTTGTGATGTACGGCACACACCATCGTTACAACACAAGCTCCTTGAAGGCAGGAACCACATATCTTCCCTCTGTGACTACCACCTAGTATTGAATCTAGCACATAGCAGACACTTAATAAATGCTTAATTGATTTGCTAATATTCTGAGTGTCAATGTTCGGGTCTTTTTCATTACAAATGTTTCATTTTGCCTTAGTCAGTCATTTTAAACAGTTTTATGCATTTTTAAATATTGCCTAGGACAAATTCAGTTCCCCCACTCAGAACCTTAGATCCTTTTCTCTATAAGACCAGTTGGATCTCTGAAAGACAAGGCTTATTTTCTTCCTGCAGTGAAAGATGTATGAGTTTTATATTGGACATGAATCAGAAAATAGTATTCATTTTCCAGAAATTGACTATTGATTCTGTAAATCAAAGGAAACCTGTAGTGCTTTTTGTTATAAAGGTGGCCTCAGGAACACTTTCTTGTTCTAAACCATGATGGATTTTAATCTCTTGGGCACTAGATGGCAGCAGAGACATTTGGTTGTCAATTTTCTGTTCAGGTTTGCCTAATAGCCACACTTGATTTTCATAGCAGGAAACTTGGCTTGAGAGGGGCCCCTAGTGTGAGAATCCAGTGGAAGAAATTTAGTGATGCAGAAAATAAGGAGTTCTATGGATCACAAAACAAAAGTTTGGATGAAAGAGATCCAGAGGAAGAAAAAAAACTAATACTGGAGAAGAATAATATCAACAACACACATTCTAAAAGAAAGTATTATTTTCATTTTATAAATAAGTAAACTGAAGTTCAGAATTGAATGACTTGTCCACAGTAAGAGTTAGTAACTTGTAGACTCAGAATTTGAATGCATTTTGCCTAATGAAGCCTTTACTAATTATCCCAGTTGTAAGTGATATTGAGCTCCTCAGATCTCTTAAACCATTTGGTTTGGAGCTCTCCTATGCATTTAATCAGATCAGAACTCCCAGTTAGATTGATTACCTTCCAGATCTATTCTAGGATTCTATGATCTTCCTTCAAAAGAATAGGGAAGTTTGCAGGATGGATGAATTCAGAGGGAAAGATGAATGCTGTTTTGGACATGTTCCAGATACCAATGGTATACTGTATTGGTCTGGGCCGGACTCAGATCAGTCCCCTGGCAGTTTATTTTTGATAGGGAAATGAAATGAGACATTTGTACATCATCCTAGCTTTAACAAAAGGAGATTTAGCCACAGCAGAAGGATGTTCCACAATGACATGCAGTGAGGACACCCTGAGTTGATTCAGTTGAGTGCAGCTTCCCTACCAGAGTTGTACACCACTGGACACACCAGCCAAGCATTGGAGAACCTGGAGCAGCTCATGGCTCTTTGATACTTAGGAGACTAGGAGGAGATGTCAGTAGCTCGAGCCTCTAGCGCCCTGCACCAACCAAATCTTGAAGATGGTTTTAACACCTTTTAAGGAAAAAATAATTTACAGGTGGGCAAGATTAGGATGTGGCTCCTACCACAGAATCCAGGTAGGGATGATTATTAGTTATTTGCTCACGTGGGAGTGAAGTTCTAGAAAGTGTATATCATAGCCAATCCCTCCTTCTTTTCTTTGTTTTTGTAGGATCTTCTATTAGGCGTCACTCCTAGAAACATCTACTCATGTAGCAGGAAGTATGATGCGGTGGGAGTTTCTCTGTATCTTGAGTCATGAGGCCTGGCTCTACTGCCTTCTATTACCATTATCACTTACTTGCTACATAAGCTGGCTTGGATACTGGCCATTCTTAGGGATCTACTGATCTCTTCTCCTGGGATGTGATACCGTCTTGGGAAAAATGACCCTTCCTTGAACAGGCTTCTCCATGGAGTTCATAATTTGGCTGTCTAGCTCTCTATAACAACAAAAAAAGGTCCTTAGCTCTCATGCAAGACCTAGGGCTAACAAAAACAATGAGTATATGATTGTACTTAATCCACCCAAAATGGAAAGCATCATGGAGTCACACCTAAGCCCTAAATAGCTAAAACAAATTTCCTTCCTTTTCCAGGGATCTCTACTACCTTAGTGATATGTATAGTCCTCCAAAGATAGTCTTCTCTTGAGGCTGAAGTTCCCCTTACAAGGGAAAAGCGGATGAGTTCATTAGAGAGTCAAACCATTTCCTAGCACTTAAGGTTATCATCACGTACCACACAAAGTTTGCTTCTTTACACTGTGGCTTTTCCCTTGCTGTTCTTTAGTGCTAGCTTCCATATGTCCTTGAGATCATGATATGGGAACTCCTTGTCCATGGCTATGTCTAGGGTATATGATCTAGGAATACCTTTGTTTGCTCTAGGAGTTCCTCTGCTGGGTCCAGAAGGCATGGTTCGGGAACTTCTCCACTGCTTTGCCCCTGGCACTCCAATGCTTGCAATCTTACACCTGCCTTGGCCCAGGAACTCACCATCGAGTCTTAGTCTGTTGTCCATTCCAGGTTATGGGGTTCTCTGGAGAGGTTAGGAAGGTGGATGGGTTTTGCCTCCAGGAAATCAAGTCTGAATCTCTTCATGTAGCCTCTCTTCTCTTTCTTTCCCTGACTCTGCTTTCCCTTTTAAAGAAAACTGATGGTGGCATCCAGGTATAATAATTGGTCATAGATCAGTTATATTAATTTTGTATTAAAGGGGCATGAAGAAGTCACAAGACCAAATAAGCAGGCCTTGAAGAAACACAGGAAGAATTCAAGAAGGCCTTACCAGGTTCTTCCTAGGCATATCTCATACATATGGAAAAATAAAAAGTATTTATTAACTATACTCTGTGTGAGGCACTGTGCAAAGGGTTGGGCATATAAAAGCAAAATAAATAGTCCCTGTCCTGAAGGAGCTCATATTTTCTAATGGGGGAGACAACACATAAGGAAGTGGTGGCCAGAGAAGGGTGAAGTTGTAGGGGTGAAGAGTGAAGTCACAGGACAATGGATTGATACGCCCTTTCCAGAAGTAAAATTAGTATTGATTTGGTAACTGTTTCCAGAGCAAAAGGTGGAAAGTGGAAAGGAAGAAGGTATATGAAGAATGGATTCAAACTTACAAGAACTCTTACCTAATTTATAAATGGTCAAGAGACATGAATAAGCAGTTTTCACAGGAAGAAATCAAAGCTATCAATAACCATGTAAAAATACTACAATTCCTAATAATTAGAGAAATGCACATCAAAGCAACTCTGAGGTTCAACCTCACACTCATCAGATTGTTGAAGGGCTGTGGGAAAACAAGAACATTGATGGTGCAATGAATTGGAACAGCCATTCTAGAAGGCAATGTGGAACTAACCCCCCCAAAGTTACTAAACTGTAAATATCTTTGACCCATCAATACCACTACAATGCCAATGCCCCCCCAAAATAAAAAAAGAGGACCTATACGCACAAAAACATTTATAGTGCTCTCTTTTGTTCTTAATAGCAAAGAACTTGAAACTAAAGGGATACTCATCAGTTTGAGAATGACCGAACAAATTACGGTATGTGAATATACTGCAGTGCTATTGTGTTGTAACACATGGCAAAAGAGACAATTTTAGATAAACCTGGAAAGACTTGCATGAAATGATGAGTGAGGTCAGCGGAACCAGAATAAACAATAACACCGGTGTAGATAAACAATCTAGAAATGCCTAAGAACTACGATCGATGCAATGACCAGTCATGATTCCTGAGGACGGATGAAGAAGTGCGATACCCCCACCCGAGAGAGGGCTCGAGATGAACACGGAGGTAAACATTTTTAGCCAAGACCAAAGTAAGAATTTGTATGTTTAGTCACACACACACACAGAACAAGGTATTTTTCCTTCCTTTAAATGAGGGGTGAAGTGGGAGAGAGAAAATAAATTTGGGCAAAAAAAAAAAAGAGAAAACAGTTTTATCTTGTTTTCTTTGGCCCCAGAGGGAAGAATTAAAAATAACACGGAAAAAAAGCAAATTTAGGTTTGTTGTAAGGAAAACCTAAAATTTAGAGCTATTTAAAAGTGGAATGGTCTGTGAGAAGTAGTGCGTTCCCCTTTAGTTTAGGTCCTTGAGAGAAAGAACTTTGGCTGGATAACTACTTAGATATGTTATAGCGGTGGTCTTTTTTTTTTTGGTAGGTGCAGCTGGAGTTGAGTGACTTGCCCAAGGTCACACAGCTAATCAGTGTTAAGTGTCCCAGGTCGGATTTCTGGGTCCTCCTGACTCCAGGGCCCATGCTCTATTCACTGCACCACCTAGCCACCCTTTTTAAGGTATTCATTGTAGTAGAAGGCTTTTGGAGTTCCTTCCAACTCCGAAATCCTGTGATTTCTAATCCTATCTTCCCAGTCACATAATTTTCTAACCTTGGAATCATCCTTATCTTTTCCCTCTCTCTCCCCTTCCATTTCTCATCTGCATGCATTTGCCAAGTATTGGAAATTTTAACTCCACATCATCACATCAATTTTCTTTACTTGACGTTATCACCCTTGTTCAGGTCCTCATCACATCTTGCTTGAAGTACTGACTCTTGCCTAACTGATCTCCTGGCTTCCATCTTTATATTAATTTTCACATGGTTATCAAAATAATCTTTCTAAGCCGCAGCTTAGATCATGTTACTTTCCTGATCAAATATCTTTAGTAACTCTTTATTGCCTATAGTCTAAGGCAGACAGTGATTGCCTTGCCCAGGGTCATACGCCTAGACTCAGTCTCAAAAACCAGCAAGACCTGGATCTTGCCTGTGTCATGTATTGGTTGTGTGACCTAGGTCAAATCACTTAACCTCTCTGGCCTAAGCAAGCTGTTAATCTGCCCTAATGGAGGGAATTTCCTTATCCTTAACTTCCTTCGATCGCCTCCGCTACCTCGTAGCCCTGAGCTACTCCCTCGCCCTGCCTCCCCTGCTGGTCCTTCAGTTTATGCCTTTCTGGTTTGACCTTTTGCACCTCAGTTTATTGCCCTTTTCCTCAGCTTAGCCTCTGCGGAACAGTTCAAACTGCGGAAGTTTCTAAAGGACGGTGGATTTAGTTTAAGTTTGTAGTTATAAAATCACATGACTGAGACCACCACGTGCATACTACACCACGTGACAGACCCAGCAGCTGATAGGCTATAATGCATGCACACGAACTGCTGGGGGACCGGGAATCCGGGCTCTCATCCGAACTCGGTTTCCCAGAAGGCCACGGGGCTTTCGCAGCTGGGGTCTTACTTCATTTCCCAAAGCTTTCTTTGACTTTTCCGTTCTTTAACAGGGGAACGACGCAGGTAGTTCGGCCTATCCTCCGGCCCTTAGGTGATTGGATTTCATACGAGAATTTTTCAGTGTCTCTGCCTTATCCGCTTCTAGTGGCTTCAGCTCTTCCTCAGCCACCAAGAACAGGGCAATCTCCTCCCTCCCCCTTTTAATTGCGGGGCCCCATTATCTCAGGCCCGAGGCCGGGAGCTTCGCAGTGCTCTCTGGGAAATGTAGTCTCCAGGCAAGATGGCGGCTACGGCATTCTGGGGTTTCTGGGAAACGGAGTCCCGGAGGTAGGGCCTGGTATGGGACCAATCTGATCTTGGATCAGCATCCTTAATCACGTGGTGTCTCCAGTCAGATGACTCTGTGTTTTTGAAATGAGTTATCGGGGACCAGATCGGGCTTTGTAGGGTGGATGGTGAGCCTTGTGCTTTATGGGGACGTGTAGACAGGCCAGCGAATGGAATGGTAACTCAGATTTCTCAAGAACCTGAAGCTTTGCAGGACTTTTTCCTGCACAGTAGCGCTGTGATGTAGATGATGGAAGCATTCTACTTAGTGGAGCACTCACCTCTCGTTATGGGGGACGCCCTCCACCTTGCAGGTTGACTTTTTTGATTTAGTAGGTAACCCGACAGTGAGGCTTTATAAGGTTTAGCTAGGCTGATCAAAACAATGCCTCAGATGCTTCCTTAGCAGTGTGACCCTGGACAAATCACTTAATAGTCTTTGTTTGCCCCAGTTTCCTCAATTGGAAAAGGGATAATTACAGCACCTGCCTTGTGAAGCTCAAACAAAGTAATATTTCTAGATAGGCTGGTGTTAGCAGTGGTTGCAGCTCATCAGGTTTCTAGAAGTGGTAATAATAATAATAACAGTAACAATAATAAAGATTAACTTGCATTTATAAAGCACTCAGGGTTTGCACAAAGTGCTTTACTTAATTTTGTCTTGTTTGATCTGCACAACCTTGTGAGCTAGGAGCTGTTTCCATTTTACTGATAGATAAATAGGCACAAAAAAAAGTTAAATGACTTGGCCAGTATCACACGGCTAATAAGTGTCTGAAACAGGATTTGAACTCAGGTCTTCCTGACTCCCTGTCCAACACCCTAATACTGCCCACTGCATCACCTTATTTGAGGTAATTCCTTACCTCGAATGACTTCGGGGGGAAGTGTTCATATATGTTAGAACAGATAAGAGTCTTTATAACTGATGACTTAATTACCTTCACTAAGAGAATAAATTTATTTAAAAATATTTTGTTTTGTTCTTATATCTTGTTCATTTATGAATGTATTTCTTTCCCCATCCCCTACCCAGTGAGCCATCTTTTTTTTTTTTAATTTTTGGAGGGGGGAAGGTAGGGCAGTTGGGGTTAAGTGACTTGCCAAAGGTCAAACAGCTAGTACATGTTAAGTGTCTGAGGCCGAATTTGAACTCAGGTCCTCCTGACTCCAGGGCCAGTGCTCTATTCACTGCGCCACCTAGCCACCTCTATTTATAGTTTTTTGATACCATAAAAAAGTATTACTATAAGTATTTGGATATATATGGGACCTTTCTGTCTTTGAACCTCCTTGGGACATATGCCTAGCAATGAGATCTCCAGGTAAGAGGTATGGACATTTAAGTAACTTTTTGAGAATACCCTAAGTGTTTTCTAGAATGCTAAGACCAATTATAGCACCACTAAAATGGTTGCACCATTTCTCAGCTCCACCAACAGGGTATTCATGTGTCTGTTTTTTCATAGACCATACAACACTGACTGTTCCCAGCTTTTATCATCTTTATCAATTGGCTGGTGAAATGAAGTCTGAGTCATTTTGATTTGCGTTTTTCTTGTAACTAGTGATTTGGATCAGTTTTTCAAAGTGTTAGTAACAGTTTGCAATTATTTTTTTGAGAGCTGTTTGTTCATATCATTTGATCTGTATCCACTGAGGAATGGCTTTTGGATTTATATATTTGTGTTCGTTCTCTATGTATCTTGGATATCAGACCCTTAACAGAAATGTTTGATGCAAAGTTTTTTTTCCCCAATTGACAATTTCCTTCTTATTCCAGCTTCATTGATTTTGCTCCTGCAGAAGGTCTTCAATTTCATGTAATTGCATTTGTTTAGTTTATTTTTTGTGATCACCTCAATTTTTTGCTTATAAATTCTCCCCTAGCAGTAGTTGTGAAAAGTAACTGATTTCCATTTTTTTTTTTACTCACTTTGCTGTTAGATTGTGAGCCTATTATGGCATAGTTAAAATCCAATTTCTGCCAAACTCCTTTCTGGTTTTCCCAGCAGGGCTTGTCAAATAAGGAGTTTTTCCCTAAGCAGTTTATGTTCTTGGAGTTATTGAACTCTGGATTAATGAATTAAATTGTTGTTGATTTGTACTTATTTAGTCTGTTCTACTGATCTACTTTTGTGTTTTTTAACCAGTACCAGATAGTTTTATGATTACTACTTTGTAGTAATCCTCCTTCATTTTTAATGAACTTCTATTCAAGTACTTTAGGCATTGTTAACATGCTTATATTCACTTTGAGAAGTAGGTAAAAGTCGCTACAATTCAGTGATGCTTGCAGGACTTTGGTTAAATAAAGCTTGGCTAAGCTACTTAGATTGCTATACTTAAAAGAAATGATTGTTTTAAAATTTTTTGCTATGATATCCTCTCAGGGATGTTATACAACTGCAACTGATGGATTCTTAGAAGAATCAGAATTGCAAATAACCCTGAGAGCAGGCTACATGTGGGCATAAGCCATGTGCATCATTTTACCAGTTATTACTTGTGTGTGATAGTTGTTGGGAAGGGCAGCTAGGTGGCACAGTGGAGTGTCATTAATACCTGGGTTGAAGTCTGGCCTTAGAGACTAGCTGTGTGACCTTGGACAAGTCACTTAACCCTGTTTCTCAGTTTCCCCTAACGTAAAATGAGCTGGAGAAGGAAATGTCAAACCATTCCAGTGTCTTTGCCAAGAAAACCCCAAGAAGGGATCACAAAGAGCATGACTGAAAAACAGCGAAAGAAAGTGTTAGAAAAGACGACAAGACTGTAAAAGACTCATTATTCCCTTCATACCCTCTGGATTCTAGCTGCACTGGTTCACTTGCTGTTCCCTGTCCATGCTGTTTCCCATCCAGCCTCTGTGGTTTTGCCCAGAGTGTTTCCTATGGTTGGTGTGCTCTCCCACTTCTATGTCTTAGAATCCCTAACTTCTTTCAAAACAGAGCTCAGGCACCATCTCCTATAAGAGGCGTTTCCAGATCCCTTGAGTTTCCTGTCCCTCAGATTATTTTGTCTTCAGCCAGTAGATTTTGTATATGCTCATCTGTGTACCCGTTGCTTCTGCTAGTAGAGAAAGGGCAGTTATAATTTTGTTCATGGCTTCTTATCCCCATTGCCTAGGTTAGGGCCTAGGTCCTCAATAAATACCTCTTGAGCAAAAATTGAATTTGAAAAAAGTACTGTGAATGACATACAGATACAAAAACCAAAACACAACAGTTTGTGCCCGTGAGGAGCTAACATTCTAACGGAGGAGATAACACGTACTCGGATACAATATGCCATCTATATACAGAGTAATAAAAAGTCGTTTCAGAGCAAGGAGGAATTCACTAAAAGTGTAAGGGCTGCCCCAGAAGTATTAAAAGAAGCAGAGGAAGGCCCCTGGCAAATTAAATTGAATTTCCTGGAGAATTTATAGGAAGACATAGGTAGATAAGAACCTCAGCAGATGAGAGTGTGGAAGAGTTGTGTTCTGTGCTGGTCTAGGGAGTAGCATATGGACCCTTTAAAACAGGGGTTCTCAACCTTGCTAATGCTGCGACCCTTTAATACAGTTCCTCATGTTGTGGTGACCCCCAACCATAAAATTATTTTCGTTGCTACTTCATAACTGTAATTTTGCTACTGTTATGAATTGTAATGTAAATATCTGATAAGCAGGATGTATTTTCATTGTTATAAACTGAACATAACCCACAGGGTGAGAACCGCTGCTTTAAAACATCAAGCGTCTTCCACAAAATTAATTTGGATTTTTCATCAGTTTGGTCATTGGAGCCAGATCTGGGTTTGATTCTTAACTCTGTTGCTAGCTGCGTCTCCTTGGTCAAGTAACTTACCTTTCCTGAGACTCAGTTTTCTTATCTGTTAAAAGGGGATAACAGTTTTTGTATTACCTACTTCATAAGATTGTTATGGAGAAAGCACTTCTAAACTAGTATTACAGAAACCTAAGAAAATTTACTATAGGCCATTAGTAGAAATAATAATAATCATTAGACAAACAGGGTAACATTAGCACTATCATATTAAATTTGAAATATGCCAAAATAATCATAATAATAATTTGACCTTTAATATAGTGCTTTATAGCTTATAAAGCTTTCTGTAGTCTGATTTGATAGCTTTAGTTCATAATCAAGATTTTTAAGGTAGAGCTTTAACACTTAAAAAGTCTTTGCTCATTCCTTTCTTGCTGAATAGAATCCACTTTATTAGGCATTCATATCCCCCACCCTCGTCTTATCCAAACTTAGATCTCCAGCCACTATGTTGGTACTCAACTTGAGCCAAACTTCATCAGCTCATACTTATCAAACATGCATAAATGCTTCTTAACCTTGAGTCACAGTATCTCATTGTTTCTTCATATGTAAAATGAGATTGGATTGGGGAATCTCTGAAGCCCTGTTCAGCTTTGAAATCATTTCTTCACCAGCTTCCCAATATTAACTAAAAACAATATCACAAGTCCATGAGACATTGTGTTGCAATTAGATTTTTTGCTAGAGAAATGAATGTGCATGTTGAACCCAAAGCCAGAGCAAACAGTTCACACTCCATACACAAGGTTACATATTTATTACAGTACAAGAAAGGAAGGAAGGAGGCACCAGAAAGCTCCTAAAGAGGAGTGGCATGGGAGGGGGAAAGGTCCAGTAAAGGTGGGAAAAGGACAAAACTTCTGGAAGGGGAGGGGCAAGGTGATGGCAAGAGCAGCATGCCTGGGAACTGCTAGAACAGAGATGGGGAGACTCCATGCTTGAAGCCACGTGTGGCCTTCTAGGGCCTTGGGTGTGGCTTTTTAACTGAGTTCAAGTTTTACAGAACAAATCCTTTTATGAAGGGGATTTGTCCTATGAAGTTTGGATTCAGAGGGCCACACTTAAGGCCACATGTGGCCTTGAGGCCCCCGATTCTCCACTCCTGAGCTAGATTATGAAGATTTGCTGGTCTGCTTATCTACAAGGGTCCCAGCTGCACAAGCAGCTTTTCAACTTAGTGTAGACTGATTGGCACCCGTCTTGACTCCCAAGGACACACAACATCCAAAGCAGACAACAAATTAGGTCAGCTCAGTGAGAGCTTAGTCTTTGACTCATTCAGGGCCTCCTGCGTATTCAGGGTCCAGTGTTTCTAGAAAATGTGACAACTCAAAAAGACAAGTTCATGGGACACTTTAACATTCTTTAACCACAACTACAGGAAAACTTCTTGAGGAGATGGGACTTGTCTCATACCTTTATATCACCAGTGCTTTACAAACAAATATCTAGTGGATGCTCAGTAGATGTTTTTTTTTTCAAAGATCATGAATGACAGACATAATAAAGTCTAGTTAATTTTGCTATTGCCCCTAAAGTCTAAGAAAAGCAGGGTGTTAAGTAATGAGATTCACCATATGCCTTGATAATATTCAGGATCTGGGCTTGGTCCATAGTGAGAGAAGTGGGTTGAGAAAGGATGAGGAGTGGGTGGGATAAGAGAGCAGCAATTTGGCCAGGTTACCAGCATAATTGTTAAACTAAGAAGCTGGAAGGGAGATAGATGATGATGATGACTCACATTTATAAAGCACTCATAACTGAGAAGTACATAGTGAAGAGATTATTATACCTATTCTACATATGGGAAAATTGAGGCTGAGAGATAAAGCGATTTGCCTATGGCTGCTCAGCTAGCAGGCCAGCTAGAGTGCTGGGCCTGGAGTCAGGAAAACTCATCTTCCTGTGTTCAAATCTGGCTTTAGACACTTATTAGCCATGTGACCCTGGGCAAGTCACTTAACCTGTTTGTTACTCTGAGCTGGAGAAGGAAAGGGCAGACCACTTTCAAATCTTTGTCAAGAAAACCACAAAGAGTTAAAAGCGACCAAACCACAGCAAGCTCAGCTAGTAAGTATTGTAGCCAGGCTTTGGAGTCAGATAACCTGACTTCTTAAAAGTGCTGCTTCCTCTTTGTATACATCAAGATTTGGTCTCTGCTCTGCCTATCTGTGTTAAGTTTAAACAGGGGGCAGGGAGGGGGGACATGTTCACTGAGGGAGTGATTTTTGACAAGATTTTGCAGTTAGGGAAACTTATGGTCAGAGCAAAGAAGATGTCTTCCTACATCAACCAAACTAGATACCTCTGAATCTAGTGTTTGCAGATAAATAACCAGATCCATAGGTACTGTTTACCTGAACTCCCTCTTCATTTTTTGCTTCTTTTGATTTAACTAAGGTGAGGAAACTCCAGGAGTTGCTGTCCTCTCTTGTTAACATTCCTGGTTCAGTCCCTGATCAATTCAGTCAAAGTAGGCCTACTATTGACACTAATCTCTTTTGTTTGCATCCTGTAACTCTAAAACTCTAAATTAGCCATCTATCTGTCTAGTTAGAGTGACATCCATCCAGCAGATTAAACCCAGTTATGATAACAAGATTCATAGCTTTATCCACAAGGATATTTCTGCTGTGAAATTCATTTATATCAATTTGTTTTCAGAAAGGGACATGCCATGCCTGTCTTCAAATATCTGGCTGTCTTGTGGAAGTCACATTCTCTGTGGCTCTAGAGCAGGACTTTTAAACCTTTTTTATTTGGCAATCTGACCCATTCTCAGAATTGTATTTGTTGCTTACATTCATAATTGAAGGAAAGGCTAAATTTCAGTTTGAGGTTAGCAAAAAATAAAGATATAATTGTTTTACCCCATCCAAATTCATGGACCTCCTGAAATTTGTCCATGGGTCCTTGGCTTTCAGCATAAGAACTCTTGCCCTACAAAGAGCGACCAGTGGAAGTTGCAGAGAGGTAGAATTTTGACTTAGAAGAAAGAGCTTCCTCCCAGTGTAGCTGTCTAACACTGAAACAAACTGTCTTGGGGGTATGGAGCTTCTTATACAGGCTGGTTGGCCTCCTGTCAGGGCTATCCATTTTTAAAAAGCTTTACTTTTTAATTATTATTAGCTTGTCAAACAGCAACATATATGAACCTTTCTTTGTGTGAAGAAGAGAAAAAGGGCTTCATATGAAACTGTGACTCTCTATTTATGTACAACTTGTGGAGGCATCTTTCCATTTGAATATGGCCATTCCCACCCTGGTCTACTTGTCTGAGGGATGTTCTGTGAAGAGATTCAGGCACCTTTTGGGAGACTGGATGGTTGGGCAAGGCCTTATTCATTTAACTGACATTTTAAAAACTAGAATATGCATAGTATTATGCTAAGTCGTAGGAAAGAGCCAAAGTTGAGATAAGACAAAGTACCTGCCCTCATGGAAGTTACAGTGTAGTTGGTAGGATAAGAAACAAACATATCCTTACTATGCAAAATCACACAATAAACATATCATGGAGGTGTAAAACAAAGTAGAATGTTGATTCATAATGGGAAGATTGTTGCTACCGGAGCTGGGGTGGGGGGAGATCAGGCAATACTTTTTGTAGAAAGGGGCATGAGATGTGGCTTTAAAGGTTACATAGGAATTCATCTCTATGATTTGATGACTGCCTTCTCTTTCATAGCTTGTAGTCAGCTTGGCTGTCTTATTCTCTCTTGTTTTCTTTTTCTCAGCTTTCCCCATTGTAGGGGACCCAGGCATCTCTGCTCTTCTCCAGTCTGACACTTCCTGGGAATAGATTTTCCTCCCCATTAACGCTGAATATTTTATATTGACCTCACATAATCAAGCACATTAATTAAAAATAGAATAGGGATTTTAATAAACTCCACCTCCTTTAAATTTTGTAATTGTCACTTTTCCAAGACCTTAGAGAAGCAGCAAGAAGACGAAATATGTAGAGGACATTTCTGGTGCATTGATAATTTATTAGCCAATAATCTCTTGGCTTTCCTTCTATTCCCAGTTTTCTCATTACTCATCTTGTGCTGATGCCCTGTTGCTAGCAGTAGGTTGCAATGTTATTGCAGATTTCCTACTGCTTTTTGCTGTTGTTATTCAAAATGGTGATAGTCGGTGGGGGTGGCCATGTCGGGGAAGAAGGAGATGGAGGAAGCTAGATTATTTCAACATGTGCCTAAACAGGTTACAAATGCACAGACCGAGAAGCTGTGAATAAACCAAGCATCTTAGGAAATTGTGCGGCAGTAATTCCAAAGGAACTGAAAATTGCTACTTATGCTAAGAATGGTGAGCAGGGCTAGGACCAGAAGCAGATAAGGCAGGCAAGGCAGAGCACGCAGCATGGAGAGCATGTGCAAAACATGGGATATTTTGAAAGATCACTTTTTATAAATGTACATATTTTTAATGTTATAAAATCTCAGTCTGGGGTATGTAGCCATTTGTTTTGCAACAAGTCACAAATTTTCCATTGGAGCCTCTAAGCCTCTGGTGGATAGTCACACAAGATGATGTTACGGGCACAATCTTTGAAAGCTGCTTAGGGTTAGAGTTAGAGCCTTGTTGAAGCTCTGATTCTTAAATGTGATTAAAAAAAAGTCCTGATTATTTCAAGGATCTCAGTTTCGTCATCATCTTTAAAATGAGAACATTTAACCAAATAATCCCTAAGTACTGGATCTGAGATCCATGATTCTATGCAATTACAACCAAATTGAATTCTGGAAAAATTGCTTTCTGCCTTAAGGACTCTGGTTTTCATTTGTTAGGAGTGCTTCCTGCATTGAGTGAGTCAACACCTTTTTCCCAGCTTAAAGACTTAGGAGGTGACCTTTGAGAATTGCTGTGGCTGAAGATTCAGCCTCCACTGATCAGTTCTCTGGTGAAGGGCCTCTCTGCATTGAGCTAGGCTAGTTCTGGAACAATGGGCATACAATCTATGCTTAAAACCCCTTCAGCTTGGTAGGACCTTACAGAATTTGGGATCCACTGGCCCAGCTTTCAAGAACCTAGGGTCACATCCTTGCTACAATAATTTCACAAAAGAAGTAAAATGTAGTCCTGGGAAAAATAGTGGTTGAAACATTTTTTTTCTCAAAAATATCAAGAACCCTTTCTCTTGTGAGAAAATGTATAGTTTAATGATTGCAGGGCACCCAGAGCTTTGTAAAAAAAATGTTCAGTTGAAGGAGCTCTGGAATTAGAGTCAATCAACCTGGACTTGAATCTTGGCTCTGTCACTTAATAGCTTTATGTACTTAGATATTCCATTTATCACTTTTGGGCCTCAGTTTCTTCATTTGTTAAGTGAGGGGGTTAGACTGTATGACCTTTGAGATTCCTTCCAGCTCTAAATCTATGATCCTATAAAAATTAAATATGCACAATCTAATTTTCAACTTAGGATCACATAATATTAAAAGTGGAAGAGAGCTTAGGTGTACTTAGTCCTTCTCAAACTCTTTGAAAGGGGTGGATGTTATCCTTTTCTTTTAAAAAAATGGTTAATAATCTTTGTTTTTACATCGCTCACTTTCATTTCCAAATATATCCCCTCTCCCCAACACACAAATACATGCACACATGCATATGTAGTCTTTTTGTCTGTGAAGAAATTGGAGGGAGTAGGTGCCTTTTCTTATCTCTTCAGGGACAGCCTTGATCATTATTGTTACATAATGTTTAATTTTTTGGTTGTTTTTGTTTTTTCCATTTACATTGTTGTAGTCACCATGCGTGTCATTTTCTTTTCATGCTTATTTCACTTTGTATCAGTTCATAAAAATCTTCCCATGGTTTTCTATAGGTCTCATTTTCATCCTTTCTTATGGTTTAGTAATATTCCATAGCCTCCCATTGTCCATATGTTATAGTCCAAATTAAAGTGCTAGCTTGACATTTGAGGTTTACCACAATCTGACCCCAATTTAACCTTTCCACCTGACTTCCCACTACTTCCTTTCTCTATTATCTATGTCCTCTAGCTGAATTGGACTCTCACTGTTCCCCAAACATGGCTTGCATTCCTTTGTTAATGCATTTCTTCCACTGGAATGTACTCTCCCATATCTTGATCTCAAACCCAAACTGAACTTATTATCTTTCCCCTAGATTCTTCTCTCTTCCTAACCATCATATTACTGTGATGGGCACCACCATCCTCTCAGTTACCCGGGCTTGAAACCCAGATGCCACCCTCAACTCTTCACTCTCTCACGTACTCCCCATGACACTGCTACCATCCTATGTTAATGTAGCAGCCTGATGATTGGCCTCCCTGCCTCAAGTCTTTCCCTGCTCTAGGCTGTCCTCCACTCAGCTTTCAGATCAGTCTTCCTAAAACACAGATCTGACCATGTCACCGTCCCTCCACCCCTACCACTTTTCAATCAATTCTGTTGGTACCTATCACTTCCAGACTCAAATATAAAACCCTCAGTTTGGCATTGGAAGTCTCTCACAAGCTGGCTCTGTCCTGCCTTTCCAGTCTTATATCTTCGTGCCCCCTTCTGCCTGTTCACCACACCCCCAAGCCTGCTCTTGGATCCAGTGACACTGGTCCACTTGCTCTTTTCTGAATGAAACACTCCTTTGGCAGACTTTGGGCGTTTTCCCTGGCTGTCCCCTGTGTTGGGAACATTATTCTTCCTCATCTCTGCTGCCCGACTTCTCTGACCTCCTAAAAACCCCAGCATTTATTACAGTGCCCGGCACATAGTAGGTGCTTAATAAAGGTGCATTGACTGATTGACTGAAGACCTATTCTTTCAAGGCCAAACTCAAATGCAACCTCCAGGAAGTCTTTGATTCCCTCAGCCAAGAGCTCTCATCCTTTTCTGGATTTTCACTTTAATAGTTAGTGTAGTCATCTGTTCCCTTGCATTATTGTTATATATGTAAACATCCTTTTTCTATGAAGGTGATACTTAATGTCTCTTAGTACTCAAATTGCTCTGATTTTGCTATCATATGTTATTGTTGTTTGTACTTTGTTTTTGTAGAGGACCAGTGACTTCAGGGGGTGATATCTTGACTCATGTGTGAATTGGATTTAAGTGAGAAAGAGTTGCAGAGTTATCAGGCTCACTCTTCCAGGGTCATCGAAGTCCAGTGGCAGGACAAAAGTCAATGGCCCAGGATTCAGTGGATAACTTCAGTGTCTGACTAAGCTCTAAGCACTCCGCAGTCCCTGCTTCAATTGCCTTCATTCTTATTCACCTATTCCTCTGGGGGAGGTCTTCACATGCTTGGGCTAGACATCCCCCTAACTCATCGAAGTGTTTGAGACCTGTCAGTTATCCTCAACCTGGTTTAGCCCATCTGCTGAGATGGTTAATCAAGGTGTGGCCACTGTATGTGCTACAGCTTCTTGGAGCCACAGGTGAGAGCTGGGTGATAGGTGGACACCAAAGGTGGATGAGCAGCCCTGAAAAGGGCTCAGCAAACCCTCACATCAGAGGTGCTAGTCCTCTCTGAACATACCATAACCTCCTCTGCCTTTTTATAGTTACTATGTTAACTGAAAAAGATGATGATGGTAAATATAAGGTGACCCTTTTCTCCCTAAACAAGAGTTTCATATATTTTTTCCTCTGACTTTAAGCAATATAGAACAAGGATTGAGGCTTTTTGCTCAGGATTATATAGTTCAAAACAAATTTGTTTTCCTCCTGTGTTCTTTCTCAGTTCCTTGTCATGACTTCCATTTCTGTTGCATTCTTCATCATCTTCAGAAATACCTTTTCCCACTTATTGTCTTCACTCCATCTATAAAATTAGGCCATTCTTTGTTATTTTTTATGCTGGACTTAAAAATGCAGCATTTTTTTTATAGCTTTTAGCTATAGTTCAGTTACTCAACAGATTTATTTTGTTCCTACTCTATATAGACTATTGTGCTGAAGGAAATTTAGGTAAGACATGGTCTCTTCTTTTGTGGAGTTTACTTAGTGTAGTTGGAATGAGAAGATATCAGAAAGGCATAGGAGAGTAACACACAGTAATGTACAAATGCATCCGAGAGATGCAAAATGAAGAGCTAGGTGAGGTCGAAAGAGGAAGAGATTGTTATTGAATACCACTGAAGATATAACCGTGGCACTGCAGGCCTTCCTTTGCATTCTTTAATGTCTTGTGATGCCATTGTAGGGGTAGAGCAGTTTATCTATTATCCTTCCTGTGGCCCACCTCATTTTCTGGTAATTCCCATCTTTGATTATGTCTATTATGCTACCTCTCTAGCAGAAGCCATCATTTGTAATATTCTACAGCTATTTTTGGCCCCCTGGTGTCACCAGGAGAATGCTCGTATTAAAGAGATGCGCTTTGTGTCAGAGTACAGCTTGGGACTGGTGAAAACCTACTGCAGTTTACCAAATGAGAGCTGGTCTATGAGGTTCTGTTTAATTCTAGGCTCAGCTCGTTTTGCATATGCACCACCTGTCCAAGATATGTGTACCAACTTCACAGGTTGCCTGGCCAAGCAAATGAATGATCTGGGCAATGTGCCATTTTTTTTATCCACTTGTTTTTTTCTCAGTAAAGGTGGCAAAGCTCAATGCTTAAGTCACCACAGATTCCATTGTGTCTTCTCATCTTTATGCCTTATTTTAATTTGGCATTCATTTTGAACTTTGTTCTAACTGTAATGCTCTGATCCATGATCTGATCCAGAAAGCTGATTCTGAAATGACCTACACAGTAGAATCCATGTCCAATATGATCAGTCTTGGTTTTTGTGATGTTCAGCACTCACCACATGCGATGCCTTTTAATAGTCTTCAAGAAGAAAGTATTTGTGATATAAAGAGATGAAGCCCCCTGTATTTCTTGATTTCACTCTTTACCCTGAACTCGTCTTTGTGATGCAGTCACTGGGTACTAAGGACATGTTGTGTTAGTTTTGGGATTCCTGTCAAGTTCTCCACAGGATTGCTTCCCTTCCTCATTCTCTATTCTTTCTTTTGTCCCTCTCCTATCTCCATTGACAATATGGGTCACCCAAGACCAAAGGCTAATTTGTAGCCGCCTTCTAGTGGCTACTCTTCTGGGTGACAACATCTCTGTCCTTAGCTTGGCTATTTCATGGCTGATAAATGTACCCAGAATGTGGCCCAATCATACTGGTACTTTCTGATTGGCCTTGCCGGAGCTCTCTGTGGGGCCTGGCCCTTAAGATTAAAGCCCAAGATTGTGTTATGCTACTAAGAATCAGAAGACATTAGTGAAGGCATCTGAACCTTATAAAACGAAGGTGTTGGATTAGATAACTTCTAGTGTTTCTTCTAGAGCTAAAATTCTATGGTCCATTTTAAGAGGATATTCCCCTTCCCCAATGAACCCCATTTTTGGGGTAGACCTATAGCCATGCAGTTGCTCACTTTCACCACTAGATGGAAGTTGTGCTCTAGTAAAATGAAATTCTCCTGTGCTTATTGTTCTGGGCAAAATGGGGAACCAGTGAATCAAAGTACTGTACTTTCAAAAAGCCGGAGACCAGCTCTGAATTCCCTGGTGTTAGTGGTGTGGTGGATGTTCCTTAGAGCCTCTTTAGCTACCACATGCATAATCCTTACTTTACCTAAATCCACTTCGTTCTGAATCTTTTTAATGCAATTGTCAGATAAGAGTGTATGCTCCTGAATTGTAAGCTTCATGGGGACAGGGCCTCATGCTTTATTGAAACATACTGGTTCCCTTGGTAACTAGCAAAGGGCTTTGCATGCAGCAAGTGCTTAATAAATGTTTCTTGATTGAATGAATGACCAAGGCCCTGGTGTAAAGTCATTACCTCAGGAGGGTCTGGTGGAGAACCCTGGCATCAGAGTTAGAAGAAAGTTCTGCCTCTGTCACTAATTAGATCACTGCTTGTCTCTGGCCAAGTCCTTCAGTCTTTCTTTCAAGGCATACTTGTAAGTGAGATCTGCAAAATGAGGCAGTTGGATCAGATGATCTTTAAGGGCTCTGCCAGTTTTGGTGTTTAATGGTTTATGTTAAAATTATCCTTCTGAGAGTAGCTATTTCCCAGGGAAAACTGACTGCCCTAGATACATGATTCCAGCAGGTCTAAGCCCTATAGTTAAGTTACAGCCTAGGGTGTTAGCTGCTGTCCCCAAAAGGAGGCAATGGAATACTAGTGCAAAGGATGTTTGACTATGGAGTCTGATGACCTATGTTCAAATTCCACCTCTGATAGAGACCACCTGTACAACTTTTGGGGGCATCACTTAATCTCTCCAGCTTTGGTTTCCTCACCTATAAGGTGAGAGGGTTGGACTGGGTGCCCTCTTGAGGTCTCTTCCCGTTTTAGATTGAAGATCCTAAGAATTACCCTAGCAGAGCTCAGCCACTGAAAGATGTACAGCCCCCTGAACACCAGAGAGCCTCTGCCCCTTGGATAAGTTTTAGGGTCACTCAGCTCCGCCTAAACCTTTGTATTTTTATACTCATCCTATTCATTTTGCCGTCTTTCTTGTTAGGAAAAAATATATTGCATTGTCATCATGCTTTGCTTTTAGTTTCTAACCAGCTAAAGCCCAATAATGGTCATGAGTGTGTTGAAGGAACTGGGAACATTTGGAATAGAAAAGAGAAGACTTGGAAAGAAAGACATGGCAGCTGTTTTTAAATCATAGTATGGTAGGATCATAGATCTAAGGCTGAAAGGGATCTCAGAGGGCACCCAGTCCAATTTTCTCATTTTTAGATTAAACTGAAACTCAGGGAAGTTAAATGACTTGCCTGATGTCACACTGGTAGTAAGAATGGGTGTATTTGAATCTAGGGCAGTTAGGTGTCACAGAGGATAGAGTGCTGGGTCTGGAGTCAGGAAGACTTATCTTCCTGAGTTCAAATCTAGCTCAAACACTTACTAGTTGTGTGACCCTGGGCATGTCACTTAACCTTGTTTGCCTCACTTTCCTCATCTGTAAAATGAATTGGAGAAGAAAATGGTGAACTAGTCCAGTGTCTTTCTTAAGAAAACCCCAAAAGAGTCATGAAGAGTCAGACACTGAAATGACCAAACATATACATGTGAACCTAGGTTCTGTGACTCCACAACTGGAGTTATTTTCACTGTACAGTAGAAGGGCTGTCATATGGGAAAAGGTTTAGACTTGTTCTGCTTGGCGTTGGAGAGAAGAAATAGAACTGATGTTTGGAAATTATAGGCAGTGAGTCTTGGGCTCAATACAAGGAATAACCTCCTAACAATTAAAACTGTTCTGAAATGGAAAGGGCAGCCTTGAAAGGTAGTGAGTTCTCAGTCATTAGAGGTATTTAAGCAGAAGCTGGATGACTATACCTATTCAGCCATAAGTTAGACTAGATGATCTCTGAGATCCCTCCCAACCCTAAGATTCTGTATTAATTACTAGTTAGTGCTCTTTATACTTTTTCTGTAAAGGATGTTCAGGAAATGAAAAAAATTACCATTCTGTGTTTATATCGCCTTGTATTCTTTAGATTACAGCAATTTTTTCCAGTGACCACAAAAGCTCCTTTGATTTTTTGCCTCAGTTATCCACTGAAATTATTGTTCCTATGTATTCTCTTTCCTTCCCCTTCTTTCCCAAGGTGCTTCTAGGTTGCATGGTCTTAGAGTCCCTTATTGTTTTTCTCTTTCTGTTGCTCTTCCTTTCTTCTCATTTGAAGTCTATATCACTGGGCCCTTCCTACACCATTTCATCTACGCTAGTGCTTGGCATGTAGGAATCACTTTATAAATACTTTTCAATTAATTCCATTCATTCAGCCCACAACACATCCCATGGCTGTATGGTGTATTGGCTAAGGCTGAACCAGGTCAGCTGTGTAGAAAGAATGTATACTTATCATTATGCTATGATACCCAATTCAATTCACTAAACATTTATTAAACACCTCCTATGTGCCAGGCATTGTGCTAAGTGCTGGGGATACAAAAGGAAGCAAAAGACAGTCCCTTGCCCTCGAGGAGCTTACAATTTAATTAGGGAGACAACATGAAAACAAATATATACAAAGCAAGTTTTATACAGGATAAATAGGAAAAAAAATTAAAAGGCAAAATACTGGAATTAAGAGGCACTGGAGAAGGCTTCCTGTAGAAGATGAGATTTTAGTTGGGACTTAAAGGAAGCACGTGAGGTCGATAGTCAGAGTGGAGGAGAGAGGGTGTTCCAGGCATCAGGGGCCAGCTAAAAAGAATGCCTGGAGTTGAGAGATGGAGTGTCTTGTTTGTGGAACAGTCAGGAGGCCCGTGTCATTGGATCAAAGAGTAAATGTAGGGGAATAAGGTATAAGAAGACTGGGAAAGTACAAGGGATCTAAGTTACCAAGAGCTTTAAATAGTAAAATTACTATTATAGTAATACTATATAGTATTATGGCATTCCAACCAAGAACAGAAATGACTGGTAACTACATATCTATCTATCTATTTATATCTATCTATCTATCTATCTATCTAGCCTTCTATCTGTGTGTATAAACATATATATTTCAGGATGACTTTGATTTTGAAAGTTAACAATATAGGGAAAAATTCATCTTCCTTTCTGGTAAATGTGATTCTGTGAAATCCATGAAATCTGATAAACATACCTACAATTTCATGCCAGTGGTCAATTCCTGAGCACAAATCATGCCAATTGTATTAGGAAGACATTTTAAACCACGAAATAAAGAAGAATGAAGACAAGAATAAGTAATTTTCCAATAAGAGTTATTTCATTATACAGAGGATGACCAAGTTTTTCATTTATTCCTACATGAATGAACATTGATGGGTTCCATCAAAACTTGTGGAGGTCTTATTCAGAGACAATAAATGACGAAAGTATATTAAGTAGGCTGATTCTGGAAATCTGTCTTATACACAACCATTTGCACAAAACTTCAGAGGACAGTTGAGGTAAAGGATTTGAATATGCTATTCTTTCAGAGCCCTCTTCTGAAACTGCATTCAGAGAGCATGTTTTGAAAGTACCAGCTTCAGTAATACATTGGCTCTCCTTCCAAAGTTAGAACCACCAGTTTCGGACACTGATCTGCCATTTATTGCATATTGTTGCTTTAAGAGTTATGGGCCAGGATATAGTAGAGAGAGTCTGAGTTTTTGGGTAAAATTGTGATGAAGTCATGTAGGATCATCCCTCAGTTCAAATTCCTTAAACTTGTCTGATGTCAAAACTTATTTCCACATCATCAACATTCAGATTTAGAGAAAGGTGATGAGCATTTTGAACAGAGAGACATCTGTTGATAGATCAAGGTTGGGAACCCAATACAACTTGCACAAGCCAACTAGTAAAGAAACTGAGTTTTCTCATTTTCCACCTGATTGCACTCCTCTGGATTTCTCCATCATGCCCTGAGGACATCCATTTTCATCCTGCAAGATCACATCTACTGCCCCAGGGACCCCTCTGATTGGGTAGCAGAGCAGAGAACTCCTCCCAGAAACTCAATTTAAGGAGGGCACCTGGCTGACCATCTCTTTGCTTTCTCCCACCTGGCTACGCTACTTTGAACTCCTCCCACCCCTTTTCAGCTTCCTGTTGTGTGTTGTTTTCTTTGAGGGAAGGGACCTTTTTCTTCTTTTTTGTTTCTGTATCCCCAGTACTTAGTACAGTGCCTGACACATCGTGATGAATAAGTGCATATTGATTAGGACTGACTTATTATAACTTATAAATCAGGTCTAATGGGGAATGGGGGGGAGGGCACTATTTTAAAAATCTAGGGGCGTCTAGGCGGTGCAATGAATAGAGCACCGACCTTGGAGTCAGGAGCACCTGAGTTCAAATCTGGCCTCAGACACTTAACATGTACTAGCCGTGTGACCTTGGGCAAGTGACTTAACCTCAATTGCCCTACCTTCTCCCCTCCAAACAGCAAAAAAAAAAAAAAAATTCTAACCGAAAAACTGAGCTCCCGTTCTGCTTCTTCAGTGTGAGTATGGAGAAAGTGTTCCCTTATATTGCCATCATAATTTCTAACCAAAAGGAAAGTGAAATGGGAAAGTCTGTGCCCTTTAATGACTCTGAGGGAGGCAGCCCTGGACCTCATAACCATGATCTCCAGGAATAACAGTCTCCCTCCGCCTTTCTTCACCTTCCTCCCCCCAGCCTCCCACCCCACCAACTTCTAGCTTGGCAGCTGGTGGCACAGTGGGTAGAACACTAGCCTAGAGTCAGGAAGACTTGAGTTCAGATCTGGCCCCAGACATTTTCTAGCTGTGTGATCCCATATCTCCTCCTTTAGATTGTAAACTCCTTGAAGGCAAGGAGTTTTTGCCGTTTTTTAAATCCCCAGCACACAGTAGGCACCTAATAGATGTTGATTGTTTGATTGACCCTGGACAAGTCACTTAACCTGTTTGCCTCAGTTTCCTCAACTGTGAAAGAGGGATAATAACAGTACCTCTCTCTCAGGCTTGTTGTGAGGATCGAATGAGATAATATTTATAAAGTGCTAAGCACAGTGCTAGGCATATAGTAGGTGTTACATAAATGCTTATTTCCTTCTCTTTCCTTCCCCAGGGCTGCAAACCGTTAGACTCTGTCTGGGCAATTGTCTCTTGCAGATACTACAAACCACCTCCTCAGCAATCTTGGCAACTGGAGACTGAGAAACAAGTGTTCTCATCACTAACGTCCTAGGTACTGTCAAATCAGCCGGCATCAGAAATGCTATGGTTTTATTAATAGCAACGACACCATCATGTGATTTGCTGCTTCACCCTGAGGACTGCTGGGCCTTGCCACCTTTTGCAGTTGAGCTATCACCTCTATGTTATCTCTCCCTGTTAGCTTCTTGAGAACTTCCACTTATTTCTAGCCCATGACTTGGCACATAGTAAGGGCTTAATGCTTTTTCAGTCTTTCTTTTAATATCATTTGAGTTCAGATTTATGGGAAAAGTTGACATAGGTGACTTATACACCAAAATAAAAAAAAAATAGGCATGATGACAGTTGCCATGAGGTACCAATCTATTTATATATTCTTTTTATGACAAATGGTATTGTTTCTGGACATTGTGTGGTTCATGGCAAAGGGTGCTGGATTTGGAATCAGAAGGCCTGGTTTCATATCCCAGCTCTGGATCTTATGACCTGGGTGACCTTGGGTAAGCCATTCACCACTCTGGGTCTTAGTTTCTCATCTCTAAAATGGTCTCTAAGGTCCCTTCCATATCTGAATTTATGATCCTATAATCATGGCTTTCAACTTCAATATTTCAGAGCTCTTTTAATTTTTCATGCTTCTAGAGATTCTGGAGCTTTAAAATTTTCATACTGAATATCTTTCTGTAGGGCAAGGGACCCTGGAGATATATGCAAGAAGTGAATTTTGGTTGTGATCTTCCCAAGGTAGTAGCCAGAGTTAAACTGAAATAATTCTGAGAATGTAGATTTAATTTAGTGCAATATCACTATAACTGGTACCCATGGACTAACATCTGTTGGAATACATTAAAAAAATCAGAGACTGTAATCTGAAAACATGACAACTGTCTTGTCTATGGTGGTAGATAAATCCATAAACCAAAGTTGGGGACTATTTTTATCTTCTTGGCAATGTAACATAACATACCATTGTGGGCCCAAATCAGTCTATCTCCTTATAGCTGCAGTATGAAATCAACAGACATAGCATGCCAAGTGGCTGAAATTAAGTGGAGATTTCAGTTGATTTGCTAAGGAAACTTGCTAAAAAAATTTTATTTTTGAATAGGAGATATTTTAGGACTAAAATGTTTCTAAAACTCAAGGTTGGGAACTCTGGGAGAATTACAAGGGGGTCAAGATTGGAATTGGGAGATTTTTAGGTAACTCTTTGAGTGTTGGATAACCTCAATAGAAGTTTATTTTCTCTCCCTTTAGTGGAGGAAGCTAAAAACATAAACAATTCAGAGAATCTCAGATCTGCAAGAAATGTGATTGAACTTTGCTAGGGGCCAAAGGACAGCTTTCTTTACTTTGGGATGGATTCCATTGACAAGATTTCCATTAGAGTTTTTCTGTTGTAAAGACAAATTCCTTATTTAGAAAATGCCTACTTTATCATCTCCTCAGATAATGGAACAAATCAAATTTAAATGTCAGATACAATTATTGACTATTTTCAGTTATACTTATGCATGTGACAGAACCCAGGAAGGGTCTTTCCTCTGGAGCTAGCATTTCCAGGGAGCTGTCTCTAGTTAGATGACAACTTTTGTTTAATGTAAAAGGGAAAAAACACTGGGCTGGGAGTCAGAAGACCTTAGCTCTAGCCCTGCAACTCATTTATAAGGCAAGTTACTTAACCCTTCTGTGTCACTATTTGCTGCTTCATCTGTCAGTCCTATGGTGTTGGACCAGATGACCTCTAAAATCTCTTCTGGCTCTGACAGTCTATAAATCTATGAATTATAAATACAATTAATTACAGAACTCATAATTTGAAATAAAACCTGTATTTGTAGGAGGATACAATCCCTGTTTTCATTTTACTTCAAATTAAGTGAATTTGCCAGAGAACTCTATCCTTCCTAGAATCATTTTCTGGAGACAGATTCACAGGAAGTCATTTCTGGATCTCAAGATTATTAATGGAGAAAGAATGTGGGTCAGATTGCTGATTACTGCTATAATTTGCAATTATATAGTGCTTTTCAGATCACTCATAAAACACTCAGTTCATCAATGTTTGGGATAGATAGATGGATTTGATTTGATTGAAGTTATACAGACTTTGATTAAAATAAGAATCTGGCATATTAATTGGAAATATCATAGGATGGGAAGCAAGTGTAAATTACTTATCAAAGAAATCTTTCTTTCATTTTTCAGTCTTTATCCATGCGTATGTGTATGTATGCACATATATAATATATATTTAAATTTTGTTCATTGCATTATGAAAGTGAACAGATACAGACTTAGATCTTTGAAATGATAGAGACAGTGAACTTCTATTGCAGAGGTCTGAGCAAGGCCAAAGTTTAGACCATAGATAATAGTCTTAGAACTAGAAGGGACCATAAAAATATTCTAGTCCAAATCTTCCATTCTGATGGCACTCAAAGCAGTTGTGCCAGGCTCAGAGAACTTTGTGGGTCCATATCCATTCAAAACAATAGTTTATGAGTTCCCATCAACATTTTTATAGAACAGGTGTAGTGATAATGTTGGACTTGGAATGGGAGATTTGAATTCAAATCTAGCTTTAGACCTTTTCTAGCTGTGTGATCTTGGGCAAGTCACTTAATTTCTTTTTGCTTCAGTTTCCTCAACTGTAAAATGGAGATAATAACAGCGACTATCTTGCAGGGTTGTTGTGAGGATCAAATGAGATAACATTTGTAAAAAAAAGCCCTTAGTACAATGCCTGGCATGTAGTAAGCTCTGTATAAAGTCTTATCCTCTTTCCCTTCCCATCTCTAGTTAGCCAGAGGACACAATTAGTTTTTAAACAAAGGCATTCAATGAAATAATATAGTAAGAAGATTTATAGTAGAACATTCCTTCCATAGACTTATGGCCCACTCTCTCACAAATAAGTATATATACTATCAGTGGGGAGAGTGAGCATGAAGAGGGATCACATATGATGGGTCCACAAAAGGGGAATAAATGTGAAGGGACAACTCATACCTTCAATGCTATAGGACCTTTGGTGTCTTTTGGTGGTGCCATTGAGTAATTCTCATTGTGCCTACTCCTTGATGATTGTGCCATCTCTGCTGAATGTTTTGTTTCCTGAGCTCACTGGGCCATCTTTGGTCTGGGCACAGCATCTCTGCTGGGCTGTGTTGTTCTGCCTCATCTCATGCAATGCTTTGCTGGCCTTGACATCTCCACTGGGCATGTTGTCTCAGTTGGTCCCACCACTCAGTCACCTCTCATTGCCCCTTCTGGGCTTGTTCCTGGCCACTCTCTTTTCGGTTCATCTCTTTGAGGCCAGCTAAGCCAGCGTAGCTTGACTTTGCTAGGGTATAGTGCCTAGAATTTCACCTTGATCATGGAATGCTGACTGCTCTTTAGCCATAGTCATCACATCCAGCTAACAAAAGTCAGACAGAGTGCCCCCAGGGTAAGAATAGATGTTTCCTTTTTGACTTCTATGTCTCAGTGGTAATCAGAGACTTCTCTTACAGATTACTATCAAATTTAAGAATAGGGATAGGGAATTAATTTGTGATTTTTTGGTATAGCAGGTCTCGGTTGGGACCCTCTCTGCAATTTATAGTTTGAGAGAATTGTCTAAAGCACTGAAAGGTGAAGCAACTTGCCCAAGGTCACACAATCAGAAGCAGGACTTGACCCAGGTCTTCCTGTCTCCAAGGCTATCTCTTTATCTACTATGCCATGCTGCTTCTCACTATCTAATTTAGGGTTGCAATAATCTTAGATTCTTCTAAGAATCTCTTTGGCTTAGCTGCATATGAGGCTGGGTCATGTTCTCCATCCACCTAGTCTGCATTTCTGTTTTTCTTAACCATAATTTTGTCTACAGCAAAGCTGGATGTTTTGGTGCTATATTTTTGGCTAGCTGAAAAACCTCAGTTTCCCTTCTTACCAATTATGAAAGAGGTTCAGAGATGGGACTTGCCCAGAGTCAGCTTGTAAAGCATCAGTGGCAGAACGGGCTTAGAACTCAGGTTTCTTAAGTCTCTGCTGTGATCATTGTGTACTGGGACATGTAGAGTGTCTTTGAGGTATTGTGGGTAGACTGGCCTGGTGGAGTATAAAGTTAGGGTCACATCTTCTTTCACTAAGTAGCTAGATACTCAATACATATTGAATTAAATAGGCAGGATAAATTGTGGAGAGCCTTGAATACCAAATTAAGGAGTTTAGATTTTATTTCATAATCAATGAAGAACCATTAAAAGTTTTTGTACAGAGGAGTGACATGGTCAGAGGTATGTATTATATTAATATTAATAATATATTAACATAGCATATATAGCATGACATGGAGGAGAGAAGATGTAATGTTAATGAGATTTAAGATCTTCCCCAGCCATTAATAGGCCTCACATGGAGCACATTAAGAGAGGCTTACTTGTAGGAAGGCTTTCATACCTTTTGCTAGTTTCTAATTAGGCACTGAGTCATGAGTGTTGTGATGCCTTCTGGCTCTGAGAAGTATATATATACTCTGAGTTGGTATTTTGCTTTGGGGGTTCACTTATGAGAAGGATCTTGTGATTCCTTGGTTGATATTCTGAGCAGAGGTATGTTCAGAGCTCCCTGACTGCTCAGATGTAAAGGCTCTCTCAATCCAGGGATGTATGTAAGATATATAGCAATATTGCTTTGATTTAGGCAGTCAGAGCCCTGTCTGTTGATCTTTATTTCTCTGCTTGTATTTTCTCTGAAGTTCGGAATACTGACTTTTCCCCTGAACTAGTGAATGCAATTAAAAATGATTGTTGACCTCTTAAACAGCCATCTTTCCTAATAAATCATATCTAAGAACCTGTGCTAGCAGTCATCCTGGGTATGCCAGTGTGGTTGCCGCTACAGAAGACTAGAGGCAGAAACCAATTAGGAGGTGCCAGGGCATGAAAGGATGAAATCTTGGACTAATATGGTGACTGGGAATGGGAAAGGAAGGTACACATATGAGGAATTTTTGAACTCAGGCCTATACTTTTGAGGAATTGCTCCTCTTCACAATGTCTTCACTTCTCAATAATCCCTTACTATGTCCAGCTGGCCTCTTATAGTGAATTTTTTTTCTCCTATTGAGGCACACTTGGGTACCTAACTCATGTGGCCATTTTCTCTAGTTTTGTCTCATGCAACCAACTATGGAGTGTACAATTTCAAGAAGATTCACCAGGGAATTATGTTACTTTGGATTAAATATCTTACTGGAAAGATAGCACAGAATAGTGAAAATGCAATGTAGAAATTCAACAACTGGTACCTGGGACTATGATTTAAACTTAGATGGCACATGGTTATATACTGAAAAAGAGACTGACACTTAGTGCAATTGAAGTATTTTTTGAGCTCCTACTGTATGCTCAGCCTTATGTTTAGGGGATATAGAGAACTGTTCTCTTACCCTAAGGGGGATAGTCAAAACATGACCATGAGACAGAGAGCCACAAATCTTTGACTGACTGAATGGTACTGAGAGACAACTTACTGAGTAGGGAGAAGTCTTCCACTCTCTACCAAGGCTAATCAGAATTTCAAAGGACACGTGTAACCCTGCAAATGTAAGAGAATTATACCTCTAGCCTTCTCTTTGTTCTCCTTTACGTGAAATAAAAGTGTATGATGTATGCTAGGAACCCAGACTTCAGAAATCTATGGAAAATATTTTCTTTCAAAACAGTTCCTATTTTTATACTTCTTGAGAAAGAAGAACAACCATTTCCTCTACATTTCCATCATATCTAAAACTGGCTAAGTTCAGGCAGCCAACTGTAGCAGTCCCTGGGAAGGACCATGGATATGCAAATACAGTCATTTGGATTGGAATGTTACACCCCAGAAAGCCTCTCAATAAAAATCAAAGCCAATTCACATTAAAACATGAATTTCTGAAACTTAAAATCATCCTCCAATGAAGACAGACCAAATGAAAAATAAGACTGTTTTAAAAACTGAATCTTGAAAATAAAGCATTTGGTGATTGTTGTTGCTTCAGTTCTGAAGGTCAATGGAGAGCTAACTGACCTTTGCCATTCAGGTTCTAATCATAAAGTGAATGAAAGAATCACTATAGAGAATCAAAGAGTATGAATTAAAAAGGGCCGGAGAGATTAAAACCCTTCACTCCACAGATGAAGAAACCAAAGCCCAGGGAAGGGAAGTGATTTTGATTATATTTCTACACGTAAAAGAGTGCCCCCAAAGACATCTGAATGAATGAATGGATGAAAAACATTTCTTCTGTGTTTACAATGTAATAGGCACTGTGCTAAGCTCTGGGGAATATGAAAACAAGTAAACATGACACTTCCTACCTTCAAGGAGTTTACTAATTTTAATAGGGGAAGATTGCTCCAAAGGGAGCTAGAGGTGAAAAGTGGGGAGGGGCCTTTTGGAGGTCCCTTCTTTGGGCAGGTTATATCTACAAACAAAAAATTCAGGTATATGGTTATCTAAATGAGAGAGTGAATGGATTTGAAAAAAAATGGGGCTGGAGAGGAAAGTGGAGATGTGATACCCATCTTCTCATATTTGAAGGGTTATCATGAAGAAAAGATATTAAGTTAGTTCTGATTTGAGGGCAGAACTAGGAGCAATGAATGGGAGTTGCAAACATGTACCTGTCTGTTCTATGTAAAACAAACAAACACCACCCCAAAACTTTTAAATTGAGAGCTTTCCAAGTAGTGTAGGTTTTCTTAGGAAGTAATAGGTTTCCTGTCCCTGAAGATCTTCAGTAGGGATGGGTTGAACTGGACACTCTCTGAGGTCCTTTTTTAACTGAGAATCTGTGAAAACAATAGCGATGTAGACAAAGGTAACTATAACTCATAAACTCTCTCCTTGTGTAAGATAGATATCCTAGCCATGTGACAGCACTCTGACACCCCACCAGAGGTTCACTTATCTCATGTCTTTCTTCTCAGGCTGTGTAGCACCTGGTAGTGCTGGTAGGTGGGGTTGGAGGGCAGGGAGTGGTCTGGTGGCTATAGTTAACAGACAGAGGAGGTGAGAGCAGACATAGGAAATGGATGTAGAGTTTTTGAAGGAGAAATGACAGACTTGGGACTTTGGCAGTTGGGGTGACAGCTTAGCAATACTGGCTTCCTTGCGACTGGTTGTCATTATATTGATCATAGCAGCCCTCTTGGTGTCTTTAGGCAGCATCACCTTCTAGGGAGCAAAGGGCTTCAAGGGCAGATGGAGGCATAATGGAGCTGATGATTTGTTAAAGATATGATTTTGATTTGTGCTTTGAAGAGGATATGGAGAATCACAACCATTATATCTCTTAACTGTTAGGTTAAATGAAAGAGATTTATCACCTAGATATTGTCTCAGCTCCCAAAAGCTCTCATAGGAATAATCAATGGTATGTATGGAGCATAAATTCATTAACAAGAACTTTAGTAAGAAGTTAGAATTCTGCTAAGAAATCTTGGCCATTAGGGAATAAACAAGGCAGAAGATTGATAAAAAAAAAGTTATTCCATGTCAAATAGTTGAAAAATTGGACAACTTTCTAGTTTATAAAGAACCCCAGAAAATGTTCAGGGACCCTTCAAAAACAGTATTTCGTAATCACCTGTTGCCTCTTGGGAAGTTGGTAGTATTCTCTGATAAACAGGAGGAAAAAAGTGATGGAAAAATCCACCAAAGAGGCTTCAAGAAGGGCCTGACCTTCAACTGCAGGTAGACTGTTATAGTTGGAGTAAATAACTTGCAAACAGTTGATTCAGATGAGGAAAAAACTGTTGCTATAGAATGAGAGAAAGAATTAGACTCTAATCTCAACTTGGTCACTAGCTCTGTGCCTTTACTTTTTGGACCTCTGTTTCATAAGGATATTGGACCAGATGGTCCCTAAGGTCCTTCAGATTCTGCAAGGCTATGATTCTAAGTCCTAAGAGTCACAAAATGTGAGTTTTTGAGGGGCCCTTAGAGATCCAACCCCCCTTTTAACAGAGGAGGAAAAAAGTTCAGAGAGATATAGAACCAGGACTTAAAATACCACCTCCTGTTTTTTATATCTGAATGTAGCCCTGGGGAGGGGGTCAGGGGCAGAGAGAGACAGAAGTAGATACTGCTACTCTTCTCCCCCCTTCCCCCAGCTACTAGAGAATTGGGACCCAGGCCCTCATTTGTTATCCAAGTTCAAGGTCGTTCCAAGGAGGGGCCAAACTAGGCTTACCATGCTCTCTTCCTGGCTGAAGAGGGCACAAACTAACTTGCATTTTCCCTCTGATTTCTGTTTTCAATGTTGACTTGCTTCAGCTCCTGCTCACTCCCTTGGATCTGAAATGAAAGGAGTGTAATTGGATGCACTACGATAGCATTCAAGGACAAAAAACATTTTTCTAAAAGCATTACCCCCCCTGTTGCTGGAAGATTACATCTGATGTGATAATCCAGCCAGGCTCCCAGTGGGTACCACAGCTAAGTAATTTACCCTTCCTGAAAAACTGCCTGTGACTCTGCTGTGGTCACTGGAACCATTGAGGTGAAATTATCTCTTTCAGAAAAGAAAACAATAGGAATTCTGTCTTCATACTATCCAATAAGCAAAGCTCCTTAGAAAAAAGAAAGACCAAGGAGGGAGAGGTGGCCACTGTTCGTGCTTGGGTATAATTAGAGAAGGAAACAGCAAGTCTTGGGCTTTCACAGTTAGAAGACTCTGGCCTTGTTCATGAATCTTTTTTATAGTACCTAACAAGTGATCCTTGGGCTCTGCTTGGACACCTCCAGATGGCAAGTCCACTCATGAGGAGGATTCAGTACTTACCTGGCAGAAAGATATAACTATCAGTTGTCAAGTACCTAGTGACCTCCTACTTTGGGCCCAACTCCAGGCTAACCATTTGAGAAATACTAAAAAAATAATATATAAATAAATAATGGTAAGAAATTGTAATTCAAGTTGGAGATAGGACCTATACATCTCCCAAACAATTGGAAGTTATCAGTCCACTTTCATTTTAAAGATGAGAAAACTGAGTCTAAGAGAGGGGAGATTAGTTTCTTTGTAGAAAAAAATTAATTTTTCAATGAACAAAAATGGATTTGATTAATATAATCATAATAGTTCACATTTATATAGCAGCCTTACTGTTTGCAAAGTGCTTTCCATATGAAATATTTGTAAAGCTTTTAGCACATTTGGCTTATGGTAGATGCTTAATAAATGTTTCCCTTAGTCCCCTTCCCCATCTCATTTGATCCTCACAACAGTGCTGTGAGGTAGTTGCTCTGATTACCCCCATTTTACAGAGGAGGAAGACTGAGAGAGATTAAATGACTTGGCTGGAGTCACACAGCTCGGAGGCGTCTGAGCGAGGACTCAGGTCCAGCACTCTGTCTCTGAGGCCACCTTGCTGCCACAAGATCTAATAATATTGCTCTGCTCAACCTCTATCAATAGCACTTCTTTGTTTCCCAATTAAAGTCCAAAACCCTTAGCCTGACAGTTAAGGTTCCCCTCAGTTTGGCTCCAGTCTGCCTTTCTAGCCTTACTTCATTTGACTGCCTGCCACATATTCTCCTCCCTAGCCAGAACAAATTAATTTTTGTCCCATTTATACGGATTCCAGTTTTCCACCCCAAAAGCCTGGCCAGTCTAGGATTCTTCCCGGTGTGTACCTGTTGCACTGATGCCTGATTACTGAATGCCTACTCATCCTTCAAGACAACATAGGTGCTACTTATTCCATGAATCCTTCCCTGATCTCCCCAGTCAGAAATGTTTTGGAGGCAGCATTGTACTGAGCACTGGCTCTGGAGTTAGAGGGCCTGGGTTCATGTCCTGCCTCTTTGGCTTACTACTCATGTGATCTTGGTCAAATCACCTAAAAAACCTTCCTGGGCCTTTCTTGTTTGTAAGGTGAGGGCATTGGCCTAGATGCCTGCTAAGGAACTAGCTAGCCCCAGGTCTGTGCTCTTTATCTCCTGAGACCTCACATAATATTTTGTTTGTACTTCTCTGGATCATTTGTGATCCAGTTTGTATTATAATTATCTGAGTATATAATTTTGCCTTTACTAGACTTTAAGCTCCATGAGGGCAGAGTATATGTCTTATTTGTTTCTGTAGCTATGTTCTGTTCCAAATGCTTTACTACAAATTTATGGTCTGAATAAATAAAATAATAAAAGAATTTGGATTCCAATAAAAGAAATTGGAATTATTCTCTTTTTCCTTGCCAACCCCTGCATCTCCCCAGTGGGTAGCATGGTACTTTGTATCTAGTAGACTCATAATAAATGTATGTTCCAAAGTTCCTGAGCTCCTACAGGGCATGCTCTTTGGGGGGCCAGTTGGAGGGCACAGCCACAATGGAGGCAGGCCAGGAAACAGCCAGGGTGAAAGAGTGTGGTTGTGTCTGTGGTAGGGCAGATACGGTGAGGTCTCACTATCGGGATGGCCCAGTCTTCAGTCAAACAGTGGAGCAGTAGGAACAGTGGAGGGAGGCTGGGGGGAAAGAGGGAAGGAGCAGGCATTTATTAGGAAGGAAAGATAGAAACATTTATTAAGCACCTACTGTGTGCAAAGTACTATACTAAATACTTTACAAATATTACATCATTTGAACTTCACTATAACCCTGGTAGTTTGGTAGGTGTTGTTATTATTCCAAGGCAAATAATGGTTTAAGTGACTTGTCCAGAAGTGTCTGAGGTTGGCTTTCAACTCAGGTCTTCCTGATTCTAGGCCCCAGTGCTCCATGCCCTGTGCTACCTGCTGTCCCTGATTATTAATTTATTATTATCATTAAGGACCTGCTGTGTTCTAGGCACTCTGCTACACCTTTTACAAATAAATATGATCTCATTTGATCCTCACAACAACCCTTGGAGGTAGGTGTGATTGTTACTCCCATTTTACAGATGAGGAGGGTAAAAAATGTCTGGGTTGATAAGCTCCAGAGAATACCGTCTTTGACTGTGGAGCAGCAGGCAGCCCAAGGTAGACCTTTACGCATCAGAGAGATAGTCTGCTGTAGTGGAAAGAACACTGGATTTGAAGGCGGAGGTGCTGAGTGTGAGAATCTTGCCCCTTCCACTTACTACCTGTGTGATCTTGGGCAAATCACTTAAACTCTCTGGCCTTCCATTTCTTCATTTGTGAAAATGGAGGAGGTCGACTAAATGTCCTCTGAGAGCTTTTCTAGCTCCAAATCTATGATCCTATTATCTTGAAGGTATTTTATTCTGTCTATGGTATGAAGTACACCATAATGGGCAAGGATAGACTGTGTAGGGAGAGCAAGAAAAAATGAGAAGGATCTGTGCATGAGGAGGCGAACCATTTAAATTCAACCCTGAAACCCTGCCTAGCAGAACTTTTTTAAACCTCAAAATCCTTCTCACCCCATTGAAGCCCCTCCTTTAACAAATTTAGTTAGATGAATCATAACTAGGAATTTTTGTTGCAAAGAGTAAAGTAGAGAGAAAATTAGGGAGTGGGGAGCTTACTCACTGTGTGATTATGGGGCCACTTAAGAGTATTTATGTTGCTGAAGGACTGGCTAATTCTGGGGAGCCAGGGTGGTAGGTGGAATGGGCCTCCAGCCAGGGTTGCAGATGTTGGGGGAGGAAGTGTTCCAGGATGATGTTCTCTTTATTGAGGGTGGGGATGACATAGGGACAAGCTCACTTTGGGTTTGTCCCCTGGTGGTGGGGAAACATAAATCTTAGGTTGATATTGTCATGCCCCTAAATTTTGGTCATCAGGGACAAAGCACTGATAACCCTACCCTATTATAGCTTTGCTTAATAGTATATCTACAAACGAGTTTATCCAGAGATGAATCCAGTTGTTATTGGGGTATGTAAAAGGATGAGAATTATCTCAAGCTTTTGATGACTTTGTGAATCTGTGAGCATTTTGGTGAAATCCACGTTGCCTCAAGACCACTTCATCAGGGGAAAAATGGCTCCCCAGCTGCCACGATTCATTCTTTTCTTTAGGCTGCTTCCTAGGGTTCTGCTCTGCCCTCTTCCAACGTTGCTGTGGAGACAACCTCACTAAGGGCAGATGCTGTTGAGGGCAGGTGGTGTATGAACAAGGGACAGAAATTGAAGTTGGAAAACTTCTGCAGTTTCTGTAGAGAGGATTTAGGGTGAAAGGAAGAAGGGAGAAAATTAGGTGTCCATCTGATAAAAAGAGAGACGCAGAAATCATTCTCTCTCCAGGTGGATATGAGATAATCAGCCAGAGATTGATGAGGGGAAGCTGCTGCTATAAAGTGCAGTTTCCTGTTGAAAACAACTCTGTCTACAGCTCTGGAGGCAGTGCTTTGTGAAAGATGTTTTTGCCTTGAAACAAAGTCAGCCCGCCTGAGTCTTGGGGGGAATATATAAATATAAAGACTCTTCCTCATGCCTTCGCCTGCCCTTCCTCCAACCTTTTCCTTTAAAATAAAAAAAAAGGGTAAAATATACTGGTCAATTTTGTTCCCTCCATGCATAATGCCACTACCTGAAGACTCTTGGGAGTGTGTTCCCATTGGCTCTTGCCCTGAGGAGGAGGGGTCAATGAGTGAGCCTGTCTGTGACGTAAGGCTGAACACCTTTGTATGGCGCAGCTCTATTCTAATTTACAGGCTGAAGCTCAGAGAGGATAATGAGAATAGCCATACATCAATAACTAGCGTTTGTGTAGCACTTTAAGGTTTTAAAATAACTCTACAAACATTATTTTATCCTCACAATAACTGTTGGGAGGATAACCCTACTATTATCATCGCCATAAAATGGAGATGAGGAATTTGACACAGAGAGGTTAAGGGACTTGCCCAGGGTCACATAGCTAGTAGGTACTCACAGAGAGGCTTTGTGAAGAAACTCATGTCTATCCCGACTCATCAAGTACTTTAACTGGAAATACGTTAACACTTTTGGCAGATATTGGCCCTTGAGAATCTAAGGAATAGGTAACAATGATCTTTAAAATCAACATCTCAGCTGTTTTCTTTCACAAAGGTTTCCCTCCAGTGCTTCTTTGTGGCACAAAAATGAGCCCGGGCTTTGGAGGACTATGCCCACAGAGGCTGGGTTCTGGCAGGACTTTGCTAGTTGGCAAAGCTTTGGGTACAGACCTTGCCTCAGACGCTGTGTCTGAGGTCAGAGGCTCAACAACGGGTGGGCTGAAGTAGGATGAATTTCAGGGCCAAAGTGACTCTTATCTCCCGATTTATAGAGAGGTTGTGATATGTATAGTTTGAGTATACCCATGGTTCTTTAAGGATTGAATTAAGTATAATTTGTTATATTTAAATGATGTTTCTTTCTTTCTTTCTTTTTTTTTTTGCTTTTTGGAGGGGGGAAGGCTGGGTAATTGGGGTTAAGTGACTTGCCCAAGGTCACACAGCTAGTAAGTGTTTAGTGTCTGAAGCCAGATTTGAACTCAGGTCCTCCTGACTCCAGGGCGAGTGCTCTATTCACTGCGACACCTAGTCGCCCCTAAATGATATTTCTTAAGTGGCTTCAGTGAAGCCATTTAAGAGAATAGTGGAAAGAGCACTGGACTGGGATTCAGATGACCCAAGTTCCAAATCCTTATTACCGAGGTAATTTTAGGAAAGTCATTTAACCTTTCTGGGCCTCAGTCTCCTCATCTGTAAGATGAAGTGACCTCAGAGTTCCCTTCCAGCTCTAATTGCAGGATCCCATCATTCTTTATATAAGAGAAGCTCTGCTTGTAACATTACATATGAAATGCTGGGAGTGTGGCTAGGCAGGGGGAAAGAATGAACTTTCCCTCTGGATTTAGCTTATATTTCCTCGGATTTATTTGCCTGGCAAACGAAAAGCATTTTGGGTCTCCTGGAAAGACTGTAGTAGGTCAGTCCCACACAGCTCTGTGGGATTTCTTTGGCAGAGTCCCTCTGAAATGGGTCAAGGGCCCTAATGGGAAAATGAAGCAGCTAATTATATGGATTTTCTGACCCTAAGTCATACTGCCATCTCTAACTAAAAGGCTTTCCTAGGGGACTTAGAGGTGACAAGGTAAAAGAAAAAAATAGATTTATGCTTCAGGGCACTGTTTAGTGGGGGTGGGGTGGGGTGGGGGGTGGTATTGCTCTGGTTCTTTTTTCCAAATTGCTTAGCACTCATAGCAGGGAATATTTTGCTTGGGGAAAATTTCCCATTCTAGCCAAGGTTCAGAGAATCTCTTAAGCCCTTCACAAGGGAGATAGCCACTCAGGGCTTGTTTCCTTCTGGTTTGATGACTGGGTGTGTGGGAGCCTTGGGTTTTCTAAAGGAGCTGTAACAGAAAAACCTTTCTGCTTCAAGCTAAAAGAGCAGCTGCAGAAGGGCTCGCTCCTCCAATAGGGAGTAGTAGAGAGCATCTCCTGGCAGTCTGTTGTCCCAGGGCCATCAGCAGCCTTGGAGTATTGGAGGTGTGCTTGACTCCTGTGTACGTGACTTGGCTACGGGAATGTGTGCCCTGGGTGTGTGGCCCTCCAGGAGCCCACCTTGGTCACATGCATTTGCCACATGTTTGCCTCTCTGTAACACATTACCTGCATGTCTCTATTCTTCCGATGGATTCTGTATTTGTGGGAGCGTTTCCTGGATTTATAGAGGCAATGTTTCCATTGCTATTTGTCTTACTAACTGTATCTGGTGGCTGACTAGTTGGGAACTTGTAGGCTGTGGTTTTGGGTGGATATGGATTTACAGAGTACTTTGAATCTCAGGGTGGCCTTGTATGGAAGGCCCAGTGTGTGAAATGGAGGCCCTAAGTCACGTTTACTCTTGTGCCCTATATCTTGTCCTGTAGATGGTGGGAAAGAAGAAAAGTATTTGTCCTGATCTTCTAGCAGAGTCAGATGGTACCTGAGATTTTTCTAAAAAGTTCTTTGCTTCCTGACTACCCCTAGGCCTGCCCTCCAAAACTTATTCACAAGAATAGGAACAATCTTCTCTTTCCCAGTTTATCCTCTCTAGGCACAGACTGACCAGGTAATGACAGACAAATCCCCAAATCGCAGTGGAAAATGTTGTAAGGGAGCTGCCTCACTCTACTAACTTTCCATAATTGGCGGAGCATCAGCAATAGAATTTGTGCAATGCAGTGGAAGAGATCTATTAAGAATGTCTTCCAAGGCGCGGCTGCTGAGGAGGACAGTTAATTGAAAGCACGGTGCTCACTTTAATTGTGTCTTTCCATAAGCTTTACTCAAATCGATGTGTAAAATGGACTTCACCTTGAAGACAGCTTTTCTGATGTGCTGAGCTAGAGCTCTCAATGGGGGGAAGCATAGTCATCCCCTCTTCCCTCCTCCTCAGTACCTTACCACTACATTCAGTTTATCTTCTCTTTTAGGACCACATCACTTTTTTGTGTGTTTGTGTGCTGGATTTAATCTTTTTTTTAATTTTTAAGAAAAATGTCCTTGAAGGGAGAGAAGCCAGAGGTAGAGACTGAGGCCTGCTCAGCGCATCATTCTTTATCCTCCAGGAAGCTCTCACACGGCTCTTAAAGAAAATTATTAGAAGGCAAGGAAGACATTGCCGGGAAATCATCTCACTCTTGCATACTTCACACTCCTTGATTTCTCCTTTTAAACCTACAATTATTCCTGTATGTCCTTGCCTTGGTGTCCAGGTTAAAGGAAAGAAACAGAGGGAGTGTGAAGTATGTATGAGTGGGATGGTTTCCAGGTGGAATCCTCTCTTACCTTTTAATAATTTTGGCTGAAATCTATGTCCTTCCTGGGGGAGAAGGAGCTAGTGCTAAAAGCAGGCCTCAGCCTCTTTACATTCCATAAATAGCCTATTCAGTCAATGATGCTATTCTTAAAGAAAAAAAATCAAATCCAGCTTTAAAAAAAAAAAGAAGCTTGGTATGATAATGAAAGAGAAGATGGACTATTTTGACTACCTAAAATTAAAAAGCTATTACACAAAACCCCAAAATCAGTGGAACTAGGTAGGATAAAAAGGCAAAGCACCAACTGAGAGGAAATAAAAACACTTTGAATAAAATATCTCTAATAAAAGTCTGGTATCCAAAATATGTAGGGAATTAACATAAACATATGAGACCAAGACTCTTTCTCTAATAGATAAGTAATCAAAGGAATATGAGAAGGATTGCAAGTATCAATAACCATATGAAAGATTTCACCAATCACTAATGATAAGAAAAAACTGAAGTTGCAACAATTCTGGGGTTTCATTTTGCACCCAGAAAATTGGGAAAGATGACAAAAAAAAAAGAAACAGTGTTAAAGGTGCTAAAGGAAGATAGGCACACCAATACTTGATTGGTAGACCTGTGAATTGGTACAGCCATGGTGGAAAAGAATCTGAAATTTTGTGAGAAAAGTCATTAAAGTATTCATAGCATTTGACCTGGTGATCTCACTATGGACATATGCCCCAAAGAAGTCAGACACAGAAAAAAAGGCCATATGTGCTACCAAATATTCATAGCATATTCATTTAGTGGTGACAAAAAGTGGGCTGCGGAATCAGAGGATCTGGATTTGAATCTTGCTTTTGATGTTTCCTATCTGTGTAACCTTGAGTGAATCACTTAATTTTTTCCAGGGGCCCAGTTTCCTTACCTGTAAAATGAGGTGTTTGTGTTAGATGGCCTCTGACATCTAGATCTAGGAACCTGTGAACTGTGATTCTTGGGTATCCATTGATGGGGGTATGGCTGAACAAATTGTGCTACATGAATATCATGTAATAATACTAGTCTAATTACAGTATTATTGTACCATAAGAAAAAACAAAAAATGAGGAATTCAGAGAAACCTAGGAAGACTTATCTGATTTGATGTAGAATAAAATAAGCAGAACCAAAAGAACAAAATGTGTGATGATTACAATAATATAAAAGAATAAAAGGAAGATGAATGAACACTGAATAATTGGGAGGACCAGTCTTGGCTCTTGAAGGGAAAGGTGCTTCTTTTGGTACAGAGGTGAGGGGATATGAGTATGGATGAGTGTGGAAGTTTATATGCAGTGTTAGAATATTGTCAGTATTGTCTCTGTGTTGTTTGGTTTTGCCTAACTTTTTTTTTGTTTGTTTCTTTTTTGTTACAAGGATAGGATTTTTTTGGGGTTGCATGATGTAGCCCCAAATGCTGCAATGTAAAAACAAAAGGCATCTATAAAACTTATTTTAAAAGAAAAAATGAGATGTAGAAGAAAAAAACATTGGATTTAGAGTCAGAAGACCCGGCTTCTAATTTTGGCTTTGTATCTGGCATGGCCATGGGATACATTAGAAAGAGCAATGGATTGGACATCAAAAGAGCCTTGTGTGTGGGTCCTGTCCCTGCTACTTATTGTCTCTTTGACTATGAGCAAGTCACTTAACCCTCTGGAATTCAGTTTCCTCATCTATAAAATGAGAGATGGGCCAAATGATCTTTAAGTTCTTTTCTAGCTGTAAATCTATGGACCTGTCACCTTATTTTTGTGGTCTTAGGTGAGTCAGTTTCTTGGGACTTCAGGCTGGCCTGGGTAATCTCAGAAGCCCCTTCTAGCTCTAAGTCTTATAAGTCTATGTCCTTTTAGCTTGGAGCCAGTAAGGATATGAGTTGGTGCCATTTCTTTCTCTCTGAGCTAGGCAAATATTTCAGGATAGGTGTACCATGGAGTAGGCCCCAACCTGTGGTTATGGGGTCAGAGAACAACCACCAAAACAAAAAACTGTTCTACAACTCAGAATATAGTGGAGTAATAACACATTTTGAGTTATATGAACAATATTCATTACCTAACAAATTGTCTTTAATTTTTCTCAAGGTTTTGACAAAGACTATAGAGTTAACAGGGGCCTAGGTGTCCTCTGATTCCATCTTTTTTTCCCAGTGTGTGACCCTCAACAGCAGATTTCCTAACAACCACTGTTGTTGGTAAAGTCTTGATGCATAACAAGGTATAGACAGGATCATAGGGTTTATAACCAGACAGGACTGGAGAGGTTTAAATCCCCTCTCTGTAGAGATGAGGCAACTGAGGGTTAGAGGACGGAAATGATTTAGCCAAAGTTACACAGGTGAAAAGTAGCAAAATCGGAATTCGAACCTGTGTTATTTCATGCCAGTCCAGCACCCTTGACATTAGATCACACTGGCTCTACAATATTATTATGCATATTTTACAGATAGGAAGCAGACTTAAAAAGGTAAATCAATTTAGTCTGGGTCAGACAGCTGTCAGTGTCAGACCTGCAGCTTTTAAGTTATTAATCTGTTCCCTTCTTGCTCTTCTGCTCACCTGTGTTCTACCCATTTCTCTAGGATGGCTGGAAAAGCTGAACTCTGCTCTTCCGTGAAGTAGATAGTGCCAAGTATGTTAGAGCTTCTTCCCTTGATTTGCATTTCACAGAGACCTGCTCCTAAGATAAGATACTTCATTGTCTTTTGAGGTCCCATCATTAGAAACTGTTAGGATGGGCCGGACTTTGGTTATTTGTGGGAGATGATTGTAGAGAGAATGATGCAGGCTGTGTATCTGTGAGGTTGAGCATTGTGGACATCTGTGCTGTTCTCTCTATGTCCTTCCTAATGCAAGGTCACAGGCCTTGGCTGGACTCCAGGTAATTATTATTAGTTGTATCATTATTATTAATAATAGTAGTTCACGGTTATAGAGTATTATGTAGTTCGTAAAGCATTTTTCTGGGGCACTGGTAATAAACTGATACACCTGTGCATCTCTGGATCTTTCTTTTTGTATCCTTGAGATCGGATTGATTCCAGGACCTTGAAAAACTTATGATAGCATCTGCTCTCATCCTTTCAGCGAGAGCAAGTTAACCACTTTATGGAGAAGCCCATTCCATTGTTAGAAAGTCCTCTTTTTTGTTTTTAAGACTGTGAGCTTCTTGATAGCAGACTGTCTTATTTACCTATTTGTATTCCCAGCACTTAGTACACTGCTTTGTACATAGTATTTAGTAAATACTTTATCACTATATTGAGCTGAAATCTCCCTCCCTCTCATTTTTACCCATTGCTCCTAATTCTCTGCATTAGACACAGAAAATGAGGCTCCTGCTTCTTCCCCATGACAGCCCTTCTGACATTTGATGGCAGCTCTAATGTCCCTCCTGAGTCGTCTCTTCTCCAGGCAAATCCTCCTCAGTTCCCTGAACCTTTTCTCTATTGGACTTCAGTTTATTTGCAGTCCCAGAGCTAGAGTTACAAGGGAGTCTGCCAGGCCTGCAGATGGAAATTTTGGAATCAAATTCTTTCTGGCCTGTCAGCCAAATTCAGAGAATGGTGTGATTCATGGAGGTGTCAAGATTTGAAATCACTCTGGAACGAATACAACATCATAACCTCGGCACATGACTATTCTATAGGATGAGTCTAGTCTTTGGGTATTTGTGTGACTCAGGGTTGTTCTTGGCTTCTTATTTACCTGGCTACCCTTGTGCGCAGTCAGGGATGCATGAGGAGGAATCAAAGTGGGCACTTGGGTCTCTGGACTGCAGGAAGGGAGCTGGATACCATAGCCACCAGCTGGTATAATCCCTTGCCATTTCTCTTGTGCATTGGACAACGAGGCCAGGTATACAGGACAAAATATACCTTTTCTTCCACTATGGTATAACCCAGAAACTCCTACCAGGAAATATTCTCCTCTTGTTTATGAATTCAGTTTTAGGAAACTAAATCCCTACCTTTAAAAAAAAAAAGAATAACAACCCCAAAGTAGCAGAGGCCATACATACCTACTCCAATTGCTACCTGAGTAGTAATGCTCTCTACAGCATTCCTGACAAGTAGTCATCTGGCTTCCACTTCAAACCCTCCAATGATGGGATATTCACTACCTCTCAAAGCAGCTCATTCTACTTTTGAATATCCCTAATTAGTAGAGATTGTAGAGGCTGTATGGTCTAGTGAAAGAAGTCAGAAGTTGCTGCTATTTGGTGGTTCCAGTTGCGTCCTACTCTTCATGACCCCATTTGGGGTTTTCTTGGCAAAGATACTGGAGTGGTTTGGCATTTCCTTCTCATCCTTTACAGATGAGGAAACCATGGCAAACAGCGTTAAGTGACTTGCCCAGGATCACACAACTAATAAGGGTCTTAGACTGGATTTCAACTCAAGAAGGTGAATCTTACTGACTCCAGACCCAGTAAACTATATACTGTGCCATATAGCTGCCCCCATCTCAAACTACAAGGGACTTAAATGACTGTCCACCCCATAGGTGATTAATGATTAACTGCTTAAAGGAAAGAGACAGAGTCCTAGGACTTCAGAGCTGATAGAGCTCTCAGAGAATATTAAATCCACTCTGTACTTGAAAAAGAATCCCCTCTACAACATTCTGCTTGTCTTTTTGCTTTAATGTAATTCAACAAACATTTATTAAGCCTCTTCTATGTGCTGGACACTGTACTAATCTTGGGGGATACAGAGAAAAGAGAATGAAACAGTTATCTGCCTTCAAAGAGCTTATTTTCTACTGGGGAAAATAAATGTATTCAGGTACTGTGATTCAGGCCACCTTCATTCTCTCCAAACCACTGCCAAGTACTCAAATGGCCAAAGTCCAATTCTTGAGACCTGACCCAAATAGAATCACGTTCTCTCTTTGTTTCCTTGCCCTCACCTGGAGTTGTCTCAAGAGAATTTCCTAGTAGATATAGGATATAGCTCATTTTTAGGTTTACCCACATATGGGCAACAGAATCCCCAAATCTCACAAGGCCACCAGGATACTTTGTCCCTACTGGGTATGGGATGGCCTTTGCTTCATTCCGAGAGGAAAGGCACAATCTCTCTTTCTACTGAATCATGCACAATATCTCCAACTCTCATAGTAAGTGCCACTTATGGATAAGATTTTCCTAGGAATTTAAGCATACCTTGGAGGCAAGTAATGCCCTTCCTATTGAACCTGCATATGTGTGGATAATTCACCAGACTTGCCCCTCAGGTGGAATGGTGTGTGGTAACTATGGTGAGGTATCAAGACCATGTCACTATGATTTCCACCATCCTGACACATTCTAGGGGAAAAAAATCAAATCAGCATCCTCACTAGGGCTTGGGGAATAGTTATTGCTATTAAGAAGGGAGTAATAATCTATTGTCCCCTGACTAACAAACTTTCATTTCTTCTTTGAATTCCTGTGATTCAGAGTAAAGAATACCTATATAATACTGGCTTCTCTATCTACCCCTCCAGCAGTACACCTCAACTAGGTGGCACAGTGGATAGAGCACTGGGCCTGGAGTTAGGAATTCAGTTAACTGTATTCATATCCAGCCTCCAAACACTTACTAGCTGTCTGGGCAGGTTACTTAACCTGTTTGCCTCAGTTTCCTGAACTGTAAAATGGGAATAATAATAGCACCTACTTGTAGAGCTGTTTTGAGGGTCAAACAAGATAATATTTGTAAAGTTCTTAGCACAGTGCCTGGCACATAGTGATTGCTAAATTAATGTTTGCTTCCTTATCTTCTTCCTGCACTTACTGGCTCCCAGCCTGTTCTGTCCTCCTCTTCTATTGTACCTTCTGGGACTCTTCTTCTAAAGTTAATAACTGAAATGTATGTATAAAGCCCACGTCAGAGTGCAAACTGTCTTGGGAGGGAGACAGGAGAGAGGGAGAGAAAATTTAAAATATGGAAGTGAATGTTGAAAACTAAAGATAAATAATTTAATTTAAAATCATAAAGTTAATAACTGCCTTTGTTTTACACTTCTTCTTTTGTTCTCTCATTCTTATAATCACTGAAACCTGGCTCCTTGCAGAAGATACTACCTCCGTGGCCATTCTTTCTAGTAGCCAACTTCCAGACCTTTCCCTTGCAATCTTCACCCTTTTGAAGTTCTCTCTGGTCAGATCTATTAGCCTATCCAGATCCTGGTGGCAGTTATCCATTAACCCTTAGGCTATTATGTTCTTTTTCAAGGAGTTGGGTACCTGCTTCACAGTCTTCCTCCCAACTTAAACTTCTGCCCCTTAATTTGGGGGTTTCAGTATATATATTACAGCCTCTCAAGTACCCCGGCTTCCTCACTCATTAACCCTTGTGATGTCCATGATCTACACCTTCCCTCCATCCCATTCATTCACATGGAAGTTCATACCTTTGACCTCACCATTACATACAAATGTAATTCCTCTGTCCTACCATAACTTTCTATCCTCTATCCTGTGCCACTCCTCTCTAAAACCCATTTTCTTCTTCACATCAACCTCTAGTCCATCTATCCATTCCTGCTTTTCCAGTTGATTATCCCTTTTCTGGCATCACCTTCTACCCTTTGCTACCTTTATCTACTGTATTTGACCAGTTCAGTTTTATGTTCTTCTCTTTCTTCAAAACCTTTGCCCTCTTGTCCTATAACCACAGATCCCTTTTCAGACCCTAGGCAGGGATTCCTCCTTCACCATCTTACTTCTCTGTTCTACTTGTGTTGCTCAATGCTGCTAGAGGAAGTTACACAACAGGATTGATCAGGTTCATCATGAATTTAAAACTTGTTTGAAGCTGGGTCTTGATTACCTCATGGCAATCTTTTTCTCTTCGCTGGCTGACTTGCTTTTAGACCCTATCTAGCATCTGTTCCAAACCCTTCTTTTCTTTCTCCTTTTTTAAAAAATATAATTTTATTGCTCTTTTTAAAAAATCACCTACATTTCTCAATGTATCCTTCTCTCCAACCCTTCCCAGAAAGCAATCTCTTTGTAACAAAGAATTTAAAGAGGATAGAGCTGTCTACACTTGTTTCCTCCACTTTTTGCCTCCCACTCAATTTTCAGCCTCTTTCACTCTGGCTTCCAACCCTGGTACTTGACTAAACTGACTGTTTCCCAGGTTATGAAATATTTCCTAACTGCTAAGTTCAGTGGCCTTTTATTACGTTTCATCCTTCTCGATCTATTTGTGGCATTTGACACTGCTATCTGTAGCATTTGATCCCTTTCCCCTGGATATCGTATTTCTGATTTTCATGACATTGTTCTTTCCTGGGTTTCCTCCTACCTGTCTGACCATTTCTTCTAAGTCTTCTTTGATGGATTATCATCCATGTCTCACCCCTTTTTACGTTTCTTCCCCAGGGCTCTATCCTAAGGCTCTCTTTTTCCCCTACCATTTGTCTTTTGGTGAGCTCATTAACTCCCATGAGTTCAATGATCATTTTTATGTGGATGGCTCCCAAATCTGCATATCCATCTCTCATCTCTCCCCTGAGTTCCAATCTTGTAACACAAACAGTCTGCTGGATATTTCCACCTGGATTTTGCATAGGCTTTTCAAACTTGACATATGCAAAATGGGACTCATTATCCTTTTTGCTAAATCCATCCTTCTTCCTAATTTCTTTGTTTCTTTTGAGGGCATTACCATTCTAACAGTCAATAAGGTTCAAAATCTTAGAATTATGCTTAACTCTTTACTCTTATGGCCATCTCCCTAGTTCAGGGTCTCATCATCTCCCATCAGGAAGATTGCAATAGTCTCCTAATAGTCTTCCTACCTCTAGTCTCCCTTCTCCATTCTATTCTCAATAATTGCCAAATTGATATTCCTAAGGCACAGGTCTGAATGTATTACTTTCCTGTTCAAGAAGTTTCACTGGTTCTCTTTTGCCCCTATAATCATAATAACCCTCCGACTCCTCTTTTGGTATTTAAAGTTCCCCATAGTGTGGTTCCAACCCATCTTTCCAGATTGATTTTACATTATGGAAGGCACTCCCATTTTGTTTCAACCAAACTATCCTACTTGGCATTTCCCATTGTAATAGTAATTAGTTTATCAGGATACTTAGCACTTAGTAGTGCTAAGTGCTAGGTGTGGAAGGGGCAAACTCTGTCCCACTGTTGAGAAGGCATGAACTCCCCTGTTGATGTGGAAGGAGGGGATTGGCTGAGGTGTGTA
>CM053581.1:275187898-275226273 GCA_028627135.1 Pseudochirops cupreus
ACCCATATACAGTATTTTGTTTCCTGCCTCCAAGACTTTGTATAGACCAACTTCTATTCTTGGAATACTCTCTCTGCTCACAAAATCATCTTTAACTCCCGTCAAGGCTCAGCTCAAGTGCCACCTTCTACAGAAGACCTTTTCCATTTCTTCCAATTTTTAGCATTCTTCCCCACTTTTGTATTTGCTTTGTATATGTGCTGTATTTACTTCTTTGTATACATGTTATTTAATCTTATTAGAATGTAAGCTTTTTGAAGGGAGGGACTATTTCTTTTTTGTCGATGTACCCCTGACTCCTAGCACATTGATACTTTTTGAATAGAACTGAGTCGGTCATTGTAGTTTCCTTTGCCGTTTAGTTCTTGAGGGTCTTCTATCTTTTGTTTAAAAAAGTATTCTAGAATATAAAAAAAAATTCTCATTTAATTAGCTGTATTGTTGCTGTCACTGTAAAACATGATTCCTTCATTGGACAGGTCAAATTAGAATGTCTGTCATCTTGTGGTCTTTCGAGTTTAATTCATTTAGACCAAATCCTTCACTTTATAGATCTAAGTAGTAGCTCTAAACATACCTAAAACACAATTAAACATCAGAATAATTCCCATAAAAAAGATATAGATATTTTGCCACAAGGATGAATAGTATGAATCCTTTACTACTACCTGTCTGTACATGGATGAATGAATGTGGAATGTAGGTACATGGATAAACAAAATCACCAACTCACATATGAGAGAGAAAAGGTTGTGATTACTTATTACTTGGTCTGGAATTCCATGTATACCATGGTAACTTAAGTTATTAACTTTATGTTCTATTTAATAAAACATCCATCATTTGGTGATAAAGAGGAAAAAACCAATTTTTACTATGTAGTGCAACCTCCAGCGGGGAATAATGGAAACTCATTAGGTTTAAAATGCTAATTTAATTACATTTTTTTTCCTGAAGAATGTTGCTCTGACTCAGCATGAAGTTGGACTCATCTCCAGTCTTTGGCTTATCAAAGCTTATTAACATTGCTACTCCTCTCATTCCTTCAACAAATATTTCCTTAGTGCCTCCTATGAGTAAAGCACTGTTCCAGGTACCTACGAGGATTCAAAGTAGAATAAGAAAAGGTCTTTGTCCTCAAAGTATCTAAGTAAGGAGAGAGAAGACATGAACACAAATGACAATAGTGAAAACATCATCAAGAGCTGAGAGGCACAATGTCCGATGGGTGTTCATTCATTTATTCAACAAGCACTTGATAAGTGACTGCCAGGGGAGATATAAAGTGTAGATGAGTTTCTTTCCTAGTGGAACTCATGATCTAGTGAGATAGTGTAAGAGTGAGAGTCAATTGAGTGAATCAGCCAAGTCACCTACCCCACTTAAAGTACAGGAAAGAAACTGCCTAATAATTTTTTGAGGTGAGATAGTCAATACGTCATAGGTGTGAACTGGATGTGAACAAGGCCCAGATAACCAAATATGAAAAAAGTCATTGATCACTTTCTATGTTCTGGAAAGCCTTTCCAGTGGTTCTCAACCTTCCTAATGCTGTGATCCTTTAATACTCGTATATGGGCACATCTGCATGTGGGTGGGCCCTCCTGGAGATGGATAGAGGAGCAGTGTCTTGGTTCCTAAGACCATTGGAAATATGTGTTTTCTGATGGTTTTAGGTGACCCCCAAAGGTGTCGCGACCCATAGGTTGAGAACCACTGCTTTAGACGAATTGTGTGGGGAGTGTATTCAGACTGATTGAGGAAACTTGGTCATACCTTATGGATCCTCTATAAAACAGCAGATGCGTTGGAACGTAGGATTCAAGCATTTGGGAGTCCAGCCAATCCCCTGAGAAGGAATTACTGGGGTGATGGGGTAGGTAGAGGAGAATAGTGCCAGCCTCATACTTGTTCTCTTCTATTTCCCCACCCTCCCCCACCACTTTGAGAGACTCTTGTGAACTTTAGAGGACCTAAGGATCTGGACTTTTTCATTCTAACATAATCCTTAGCTAGAGTCCTAGCATATCTTTAGGACAGAAATAGCTGACAGTAGTATGCACATTGGGAGCCATGGACAGATTGGACTTTCTGAGCAAAGGCAAGTTTAGGTTTCTGTAGGCTTCACCATTCCTAAGGGGAACTTTATGGGTACCTAACCATGAGGGAAGAAAGGACTTCTAGCAGCTAGGGCTGTGAGTTTCCCCTTTGCCATATATTGTCTCTAAGCTTGAGTCCACTTTCCCGTGTATGTACTTGGGGATGAGATTGTCATGGACTGGGGGATATTTTGTATCAGCTTTTCCCACTATACTAGCTTAGTTAACATCCCTTTCTAAAAGCTATTTAAACATTTTCTAAAATATTTCTAAGAGTCAATTACTTACTATCAACTGATAATCATGGGAGAAACCCCAGAGGGGGATTGTAAACAATATAGCATTATAAATATACCCTCAACCTCTCAGGAGTACTCCTAGAACCATAAGGAGAGAAACAGAAGCTTTGCTCTGGACACTCAAATTTTTAGATCATGTTGAGATTATGGTAATTGCTCCAGAACATTCAATAGCAGGGGATAAGATACACACATATTATGTATATTTGTTTGGACTTGCAATTTCATTGGTATAGGGCACGCCAGTGTGGAAACTCCCATCACCAATGAAGTTTAGCAACTTTTCTTTAACTTAAGGTCTTAGAGAGTTGCCTAGGGCACTGAGAGGTTAAGTGATTTGAATATATTGACACCACTAGTATGTTTCAGAAGCAGCACTAGAACCCAGATCTTTCTGACTCTGAGCCTGGTTCTCCATCCATTACATTATGTCAGACTGTCTCTCCAGATAATTATAATACATCATAATATACAGTAAGTATATTAGAGAACTTATAAAACAAAGTCCTATGTGAGGTTGAAAGAGGGAAGACTTCATGAATGAGGTAGCATTTGAGATAGGCTTTGAAGGATGGGTAGGAATTCAACAAGTGAGGAAAGGAAGAGGACAGGCAGTTTAGGCATAGGGGATAATGTAAGCAAAGCCATGATGGTGAGGGAGTAAAGAGCATAGTCCAGGGACAGAAAGTAAGCCAGTTTGGATGGAATGCAGAGTATGTAAAGTTTTATAAGCCACTTTTTAGTCCTTGAGTTTGTCTGTTTTTTTGATTCAAGTATTGAATGGTAATTTTGGTAGCTAATTGATTATCCAATTTCCTGGGGTATTAGACCATGTCAACATTGTTCCAAACAGCTGAATGAACATGCAAATCCAAAATCATTTACTTGGATATTTCCAAATTTTACCATGGAAACACAATTGATGGAGAAATCTCGCCCCCTCTTTTATATAAATATTGGCATTGGGAGGGGATTGCAGTCTATACCAGTGGAAGGAGTAATGATATGATAACCACTAATGTTTAAAGTATTGAAATATATAGATGACGCACAGTTTAGACACAGTCCAAGACTCTGTTTGAAGTATAGGCATCATAGTTCATACTAAATAATGAAACCCTAAGTAGTTGTCAGTGTGGTAAAGTGGAAAGACCTGTTTGTCAAAAGACCTGGGTTCATCCCAACTCTGTCACTGGCTAACTTTGCATAATTCCCTTCCTCTCTCTGAATCTGTTTTCTCATCTACGAAAGGAAGGAGTTGGATTAGTTGATTCTCTTACATCCGTTGTAGCTCTTACAATTCCGCAATCAATTCCATTCAAATCAACTGTATTAGTCACTGAGGCTACAAAGACAATATGAAACCAGCTCTATCCTCAAGAAATTTACATTCTACAGGAGGAATATGACCTAAGCATGGGCAAAAACAGTCAGTAGTGAAGGAGGCAAAGGAGAGATATGACAGAGAGGTCTGAGAATGTTTGAGAAAAGAAAGTACTGTTAAGGAGACTTTAGGAAGGAGGGGTCACCTGAGCTAAATATAAGGATTTTGAGAGACAGAGATGAGGAGTCATTGAATGGAGGTGGTTGATGGCATGCCAAACTGGGAGAATGGCAAATAGTTCATGTTAGTATGAATGTAGAGTGTGTGAAGGGAAACAATAAAAAATAAGAGTAAATCATGGCCCAGGGTCCCCTGGAAAACTTTGGACTCACATGACCTGAGGTTGATGCATGGGAATTGACCCCAGAAAGGGTCATTATATGTTTTTGCTAGTTGCCCCAATTTGGAATTATTCCAGGAAAATCTTCTAACATATCCATGGTATAGCTGGTATGTAGATTTATTGAAAGATAGGTAATGGAGTCTCCAGCTCCTATGAAGAGCTCAAGGTAATAGTGTACATATCAAGCATTATTTGACCCCATAGAAAATCCAAAAGACACAGAGGACTCACAGCAGCCCATAAACAGTTTCAGGAAACACATAAAACCCTCACTGGCCTAGTGCTTCTTCAAGAAGAGAAATGAATCTGAGATTGCTATGGGGCAATCATTTCACTAGTTTTGGTATGTCAGGAACAGTGAAGGAACAAGGGGGCAAGTGATTCAAGAAATAGGTGAGATTTGAGCTGAGCTTTTGGATTTGGATAGGAGGAGAGGAATTGGGAGAGTAGTCTAGGTATGGAGTTAGAAACAAACACGAGTTCAGAGGACACACAGGGAGAGAAGGTCTGACTAGTTGAGCTTGCTGCCAGGGGAGTCTGGGCTGGAATTAGGGGAGGAGAAAGCTGGGGGTGGGGTGGAGTACTTCAATAATGTAGTTATTTGCGTTGATTTTAGGTGGAAATAGACTCTGCTGTGAACTAGCGGATTACAGCAGAGCTACAAATGAAAGCATTATCTCAGGCTATTTACGCCATAATTTTATTTTCTTCTTCCTTACTTACTGCATGAAAAGTATCTACTCAATGCAAATTATTTACTCTGTGCAAATTATTTATTTATTCAATGAAGCCCCCACCTTGGGGAGCAGTGGACCTCTATAATTCAGTTGTACAAGTGCTAAAGAGTAAAAACTTGACTTGAGAAAAAAAATTGTGAGTAATAGCCTGGATATTTGTTTATAGTATTAAGATTTTCTTGCAAACAGCACATGTTTTCATTTCAGGAAATGCTGAGATCTGCCTCTTTCCTTCAGCTACCTGTGTGCAGCTTTAAATCTGTAATTACCACTTTTGGTAAATATTATGATGTGATTTGAATAATTGAATCCTGGTTGGCTCAGTGTGGATTCTAAAATCATTACACTTTCCAAGCAGTAGAAGGTGGATCTGTTCCCTGCTCTCCACACACACACACAGATACCCTTCTAGTTAGGGTTCTTATCACCTCTTACTGGAGCTACCATAGTAACCTTCTAACCGATCTCCTTGCCTCTAGTTTCTTCTCTTTCCAGTTCCTCTTCCACACAGATGGAAGGTTAAACTTCCTGTGTACTTTGTTAGGGGAGAGAGATGGCTGGAGAGAAGGTTGGGTTAAATATTGATTGGGAAGAACCTCTTGTTTCAATATGTATAAAAACATATGAAGTAAAAACCACACAAAATGGGAGGCAACTATGCAGCTCAAAAAATCTACTGTGGCTCCCTAAAACACAAACTTCTCAGCCTAGTTTAGGGTCCTCTACAGTCTGGTTCCAGCTTATGTTTCCAACCTTATTTATTATATATTCCATTACACTCTTTTCAGGTGCTCATTTTTTCCTAGCCAAACTAGATTTCCACTTAGTCCCTAAATTTGAGCTGCCCTAGTCTATGTGCATCTGTGTAGGGTGTCTCCAATATATGGAATACTCTCCCTCCTCTTCAAAATGTATCCTTTTTTTTTTTTATGGCTCAGCTCAAGTGCCACCAGAAGACTTCCTTGATCTTTTCTTCTCACCACTGTTGAAAGATCTCTCCTAAGATTCTTATTAATAATTGGGTAGCTCATAAGAAAGATTGGAGTAAACCTGAGTATGGTATGAATTTAAAAAGTAAAACCATTTAGGAAAAGCTAAAAAGAGTAATTAGAGGTGCAAGAGGAAGAATTGATACAGAGGAATTAGATGGGGGAGGAGGGCTGGTAGTTCTGGTAACCTACTTTCATCAAGAGTGGGTTCAAGAGGGAACAACACATACATAGAAGAGTATAAAAGTCTTCTAAATTCCAAAGAAATAAAACGGTAGGGGCATAGGGAGGGGGGAGAGGACAAGGGAGGGATCTTTAGAGGGGAGGGTGAGGGAATAGGTAAAAGGAGGGTATAGAAGGGTCTTTAGATATGTGGGAATGGGAGGATAGGAGAAGGTTTCTTGGAAGGGGGTAGGCAGGTAATAGGACGGCAAGGTAGTGGATAGAATTAAGTTGAGGAGGGATAGGAAGCAAGAGATATGCACAAACATAAAAACAAAGATCTGGGAAGAATAGGTTTGGGAAAGTGTATGTCTATATATGTCTATGTGTATGTCTATATCTATAGCCATAGGGAAACATAGCTAAGCTTTATTGTAGCCTTCTTGGGGATTTGGGAGGAGGAAAAAAAAAGAGCAAAGTAAAAATGTGCACAGCAGAGAGCAAAAGAAAACTTACAAGGAAGCAAAGAAAAGATGGACAATTCTCAATGCAGCACATCCTATTTACCATACAGGCTTTTTTGAAATGAAAATTTATTGTTACACATTTTGAATCCTCTGTTATATTCTGCTATGCACATGACACGCTCTTTTTTCATTTTTGGCACTTAAGTTTATGACATGTTTTTGTTTTTTTTTTCTATTCTGTATTTGTGTTTTGACCCTTGAGTTTAAAATAAAATAACAATAAATAAATAAATATTAAAAAAAGAAAAAGAAAAAAAGAAAGATCTCTCCTTCTACATATTTTCCTAGAGCACATTATCTGGGTCTCTCCTTTGCCCTCATCCTGTTTTACCTTGTATTATTTTTTTATTTATATACATGTTCTCATCTCCCCATTCCATACCCTTTGTTATGGTTTAGTTATTTTTTCAGTCATGTATGACTCTTTGTAACCCTATTTGGGATTTTCTTGGCCAAGGTGTTAGAGTAGTTTGCCATTTCTTTTTCCAGGCCATTTTATAGATGAGGAAATTGAGGCAAATAGGGTGAAGTAACCTGCCCAGGGTCACATAGCTAGTAACTGTCTGTGGCCATAATTGAACTCAGGTCTTCCTGTCTCCAGGCTTGGCACTTTATCCACTGCCCTGCATAATTGCCCCTAGCCCATCCTTGGGTAAATGATTGTAATTTCCTGGAGAAGAGAAACTCATCTGTTCTTCATCTTTGTGTTCCCAGCCTCTAGGAGTCCTTGTACATAGTAGGCTCTTAATAAAATGTACATTTGAATGAATTGGAAAGATGGAATCATCAATATATCTATATGGAACCTGTTCAGGGATAGCAGAGAAGTCCTGAGGTTTTGTTGGTTCCAAAATCTTGCTTTGTGCAGATGGCTTGAGCAGGGATTCAGAGTTAGTGACCAAAAATACACTGGAGGCTGAAAGAAACGTCCCCATCACAGCTTAACCAGCTCCTTTCAGTCTTTTTCCTGAGATGAACTATAAACACAGAGGCTAGTGACCAAGAGTATGATAGGAATAAAAAGAAATTTTCTGCCTCTAACTCAAATAAAAGTTTAGACAGAAATTCCAAGCATCAGCAGAGGGGTTCAGTTAAAAAGACAGTTTTAACCTCGGCTTTACAACTTTTGCTTGCTGGTTCCACTGTGGCTTTGGGTTTTAAATAACAAAAGAGAGTGAGCCCAGAGGCTATGTTCTAAAAAGCCAAAAACCCATTTCTTACTGGAATAGAAAAAGTCATATAGCTGAGGCAACTTAAAGATGATAAGCAGAAAGTAGTAGGAAGCAGTTCAACAGACATGCCTGAAGAGAGCACAGATCAGCAGTGATACCATAGCTCAGTGGGGACACTAGATTGAAGTCTGTTGAAACCTCCAGGGACATCAACCATTCTCTAAGGAAGCAAGCAGCAGCTTTGGAGGTGGAGAGGTGTTATGACTAGTGTACTGTCCTCCAAGCATTAGCTGCTCTAGCATGTTTGTTCCCTGTATTTCTCCCATTGTTGGTCAGGTAACCTGTAAGAGAATTGTGCCTGTTTATTATGTGAGGGAACCTTTCTTGATTCTTATATTGATCTACTGCTTAATTAAATATCTTTTGCTTTGAATAGACATGTCTTCTGGTTGGTCATGTAAAAAAGAAGCCCATTGGTGGGGGCTTATGAACTAAGCTTTAGAGTGGATGGTGAGTCACAACATGCCTCAAACCTGGGGGAGCTTTCAGAGAACGTTGGTGAAGAGGTACTATGTTTGTCTAGTTTTGGACGCCTTACCTCTGTAGGAGTCAATTGATGGAATCTAAGAGAAAGCTGTAGAGACCTCCCTTTTGATTAACATATACAACCTGAACATGGAGCCAGCTGAGATCATATTGGAATGCTTGCAGATTTGGTGGAACATAGAGTACACAGGAAGCCTTGGTTTAGTTCCTCAGTACCTTTCAAAATGGAAAAAAGAAAGCAGAGGGCTTTGGCTTCTGTGTGCAAAGACTATTTCAAAGTCCAGTAATCAAAGATCAATAACTACAGAGTCTGATGCAGACTGGCCAAAGTGCCAGTGGATCATACTGCTAGAATGTATGAGAGCACCTGTTAGTGCTTGCATAGCAAGAACTATTTCCTGAGCGCATAGAGATGAAGCTGAAGATGGCAGAGTTCAGAGGGAGAAGGTAATGTGGTATGATTATGTAGAGTCAAAGGCTGGATTTGGAGCCAGGGCACTTGGGTTCCAATCACAACCCTGCCACTTACTATTTGGGTGAACTTAGGTGAGTCACTTAATCTCTTCGGGTCTCAGTTTCCTCATTTGTAAAATGAGAATGTGTGTGAACTACATGGCTTCTAAGGTCCCTTCCAACTTTAGATCTGTGATCCTGTTAGAGAGATGGGAAACAAGCAAAACAGATCCTGACTAGCTTTAGGACATCTCCTCCGTTGTGGACCACCAAGAACTCATAAGAAGTCATCGCCTAGACTCCAGTGTAGGAATTTGAAGGAGATCTCCTGGAATGGGACATTGTAGACAAAGCTAGTCCTCCCAGGGAGAGAAAGGATTGTGGGACCAAAGATCAAAGCAGTTGCTCAAAAACAGCACCAGCAACACTCAACCCAAGATTAACTATCTTTTCCTAGGTTAGATGGTCATCCATGTGCTGAGTGCCCTAAGAGGAAAACTGAGCATTAGTTTAGCAGAAACTGATTTCCATTGAATAGGCATCAGGGTTAGGACCCTCAGGCTACCTGAGGCCTGGAAGAACCTAATCCCTGGTCTATCAACATTTTCCACATCTTTTTCTTTTATTGAGCATATATAATACTAACTTATATTTTTATAGGATTTTAGAAAGCCCTTTACATACTTTTAAAATTTTCTTTAAAAAACCTTTTATTGAGCCTTTTTTCTCTTTACATCACAGTCACTTCTTAGTCACTCTTCCCCTTCTCCATAGGACTGTTCCTTATAAATGAAAGGATGGGGGCCACCCAATCTCCTAATCAAACATAGAAGGTACGGATTTCTCCACTGAATCAACCATTTAACCAAAAGTATAAATGAGATGTGAATAAGTCCTCAATCACTTTGAGAGGAGTGAGATATTTTGATTATTGAATGAAATAAGATGATACCACCAGGCAGGAAAAAAACTGAGATTGATTGAAAGAATCAGATACCATACATACCTCTGGTCCTATGTATAGTACAACAATCCAGTTTGGAACTGGGCACTTCAACAACAGGCTGGTCTCGTGGTGGTCGAGGTAATTGCTCTTAAAGGAAGAAAGGGTTGAGTTTTTTCTTCTCCTCTTGCCCCACCTTTCCAATGATCAGAGGATGACCTTGTGAACTTTTAAAGGCAGGATGATTTTGTCTTCCCCTTGACATTGGCAGCAGTGTCCCTGGAGTGGCAGTGTCTTATGGCAGTGTCTGCATTGCAGTATGAGAGATATGTTGAGGATAGACTAGACACCTGAGGAAAGGTAGTTTCAGGACTCTACACAAGTACCAGCCCTTTGTGTAGCAGAAAATGACATGAGAAAGCAGGAGCTGCAAGTTACTCCTTTGTCACATATGCTCTCTAAGCTTGAACCCACTTTCCCCTGGACCCTGTGTATACTTATGGGAGAATGTGCACTTTGATACTTGGGGACAAGGTTTTTGTCCCAACTATTCTTGCTATACCACCTTACTAAGAACTCTTTTCTTTCTAAAAGCTAATTAACCCTGACAGGCTAATTGATAATCAGTGGGGAAGCACACTGGATGGGGGCTCATGATCAACAGTACTAGGAAAGCATAGCACCTTAACGTTATCTATAGAACTCTGAGGGGTGTAGCAGTAATCACTCTCCGGGGCCTGGACTGTCAGTCTGAGTGGGAGTTGAGGAAGAAATTCCAGATAGGTGTTATATAGTAAGTACTATTGATCAGCACATTAGCTTTGCATGGTTGTTTCATTTTGTACTTATAGCTTACCACTTGTCTTTTGAAAGATAAGACGTATTCTTCAGTCAGTCCTCTGAAGTCACAATTTGTTCACTGCATTTATGAGTGCATTTCAATGCAGTCTTACTTTAAATTGTAAGTTGTTCTTCTGGTTCTGCTTAATTTACTTAGGCTACCATGAAGCACTGACAATGATAATCACAGTTCATTACTGTGAAGGACAACAGATATCAAGGGACAATCACATATCAGTCATTTTATGAAAGGTGCTTACACCCTTTACCTCTACATCACACGTGGGGTCTGGATCTCTATGGGATGATTACCCATATTTGCATTGTAGCAATGTGAGCTTAAAGATCCCTAGAGATGTCGTAGGTGTCAGTAAGGTATTAGACTCTGGGGGGGCTGGTAAACATCTCTGGAGTTTACACATTGGTCAGGACGATCAGCTTGTTCCAAGTACTGCCAGAGTATTACGGGAAATGAGCTTGGGGGCTCATCAGTCAATGTCCGGATACCTTGACAATCTACACTTCTTTTGTGGAAGCTTGCAAGAGCATTAAAGGAGCCAAGAATGTTCCGCCTCAAGTGGACATCCAGAAAAGTTTACTCTGTTGATTCTCTGATTCCTCTGGAAGAACAAGTTAATCTGAAAAAAGAACTCGGGATTAATGAGGACTGATGTTAAGTGGCATGTGAGTTTGGGTCTTAAATGCCTGGACTTTCCAAGAGTGGTCATGGAAAATTCTCCTTTCTGATATGAAGACCAAAGGACAAACCTAAATGAAATGTTTATCACTGGCATCAGCCTGGAGTCCTGAGTCTGTTGGTTTCACCCATTAGTTGTGGTATGGAAGAAGAATGAGAATATAGACATGCATAGACTATTGGATTTGAATAAGAGAGCAAAGATTCTCTTTAAACTTAGTACAAGATGCTCCGTATTGTTTATTAGGCAGCCAGTTGTTTACATTATTGGACTTGTGCAGTGTATTCCTAGGGTGTTGTCAATGCTGCTGTTTGCTTTCCTGTAGAGCTGCTGATGTCTTCTGGTGATGTCTTCTGGTTGTGAGTTCATGCCTTGACTGTGCTACTGTGCTTCCCTGTTCTACAATCTTCTGGCATCTTTGCTGAAGTGTTCTCTCTCTCTCTCTTTCTCTCTCTCTCTCTCTTTTTCCCCCTCCGTCCCTCCCTCCCTCTCTGTCTGTCTCTCTCTCTCGACTTTCTTCTGGACTCTGGTGAACTGCTGCTGCTATGTGGTTTATTTCCTATCCCAGTAAGGGAACGGAGTTTTCAGCTTCTTTCTGAGTTATAGTAAAATAATTCCTTTGAACTCCCATCATAGCCCTAATTGCTAGTCTTGGTGTCTGCTGATCATCCAAGTAACAGAATTAAATGGGCCATTGGGGCAGTTGTGAGCAGCTTTCTTTCAGATCCTATTCATGTTTCTAGTCACCAGCCTGAGTCCGTGCAAATCACCTTGGTATCAAGTCTGAAAGATGTTGGATAGAACTGGTGAAACTGTTGACTTTTGCCCTGCCCCCTCTTCCTCGATGGCCAAACAATACACTGGTAACTTGGCTCTTCCTGGTTGTGATCTGAGACTTCCTGAACCAGGGACTCATGGTTGTTACCTGGAGTTGCCTCCTTTAAGAAGTTATTGACTTTGTCTCTGTACTCTGGATCATGTCCTTCTGCTGTCCTCAGGATATGATAGATCCTAATCTGAGCCCTCTTCTTAGGACTAGGTGAAATTTTACCCTAACACCTGGCTTCCCAGATGGTAACCAGATGCCTATTCCTGCCCATGGCTCTGAACTGCTCTGCAGTGGCCACTGGTGGCACAGTCCCAGCTGGATGGCAGGGTGATGTTTAGGGCAATAAATTGCTGATTCTTAACTTTCCCTAAAGAAAAAAAAATATCTAAAAAAGGAAAAAACTTTCCTATCTTTAATCTCTCAGTAACTTGGGTCACGATTTTGACCAACAATCTTCCCACTTACCTCTTTTCCCCATGGCATCCATGTAGTTAGGGAAGGTTGGCATCAATTTCAGCTGATCTCTTTCTAAGAAAGGCTGCACCTTCCACTCTTCTGAATTGTTTACCCAAATATACTGCTTATAAATGCTACAAATTTCTAAAGAGGAAACAGACAGGACCTTCTGATCCATTCTTCTTGTATTGTGAGGCCCCATATAGGCTCAGTTAATGAGTCTGGAGGAGGAGATGGGTAGTGGTGGTGTGGTGGGGGTGATTGAAAGTGAGGGAAACCAAGGAGGGCTTTCAGAGAACAGGTACATTCTGAAATCAGAATACCTTTATTATGTTTGATGAATTCTAGGCAAAGTAAACTACAATCAGGGCAGTCTTCAGGATTTTGGGACCTGGGATAAAACATGCTGTAAATTCTCTGGGCTTTCCTTTCCTTTCGCCCAGGTAAAATCATATTAGAGTTAACACCAAGGGTAGCTGGAAGGAATTGTATATGAAAGGAAAGGAAAACAGAAGTAAATTAGGGTTGATTGCATCCATGGTGGACCATGGGGTTTTTAAATTCATAGAGACTGTGGAGATCATGTAATCCAGCTGACTTAGAGGTCATGTAGCTACTAAGTGGCAGAGCCTAGATTTGAATGTGGAACTTCCAAATTCATGGCCAAACTTTCCACTATCTCAGATCTTTTTAGCACTAGATGATGGAACCTCTTCCTTCAACCTTCCATGTGGCTCCTGTAATCACTGCCCAGTAGAATGGTCCACGGCTTCTAAGGTAAACTCAAAGATAGAGGCTTTGCTTGACCTTAAGGACAGCTTTGACTGACCATTGAGAGTATCCTTTAAGGTCCCCTTGGCCAATACCCTCATTTTACAGATGAGGAAGTAGAACCTAGTGATAGAACATGCTTACCAAACCTACATGATTAGGGAAGAACTAGGATTTGAACCTGGGTCTCTTTTGACTGTACCTTACTGCCCTCTAATTCATTCTATTCCTGATACTACAACTGTAAGGCCCAGGAAGCAGCTCTATTTGCTCAGGAAGTAAAGAGAATAGCTATTGACAAGTATGGTAGGACATTATCAAGCCTTGGATTAGTAGGAGGCTTGTGATTGGTCCAAGATTAGTTATGGGACACAGGTGTTTTTTTAAAAAATATGTTATTAGTCTCTTCATATTTCAGAAAATGGGAGCTAGTCATTTCTTTGGGTAGTTGGAGGTCTATCTTTTCAGTAAGAGCCAACACCTTAAAATGCTCCCTGAAGGTTTCTTGGCCACTGGATTCTCCATTTTTCCTTGTTCCATATTCTTCTCCCGGGAAGGAATAGGGAAGACCCTTTTCTGGGTGGGCCATGCCCCCCCTGTTTTGAGTACCTTGAATTGAGGTAGATGGTGCCGATGACAAAATGGTTCTGTTTTCTGTGATAGTAACAGCTGCTCCTTTTGGTATTCTTTGAACCTGGGCCAGCAGTACAAGGTAGTGGAAAGAATGTTGGTCTTAGAGTCAGAATAGAATTCAATCTAATGAGCATTTACTATGCTTCTCTTATGTTCAAGGCACTAACATTTTGTTAGTTGCTGGGGATACAAGCTGAAAAAAAATGAAAAGATTTCTGCCCTCAAATAAATTTTTTTTTCCTGAGAGTAAGAGTAAGAGTAAGAGGGGTGCAGTTCATATGGGGAAAGAAAAATGAATGAAAAGGATCTGTTAAAGGCATCCTGTGTTCCAGGTACCCTTCATGTAGTAAATACAGCAGGAATTGAGTGGGGAAGAGTACTAATAGCTAGGGGAATCAGGGGAGGCTTAAGGGAAGAGGTGACACCTGAGCCAAGTTTTGAAGGAGGACAGTCAATTAGAGAGATAGGAGATTAAAGAGAGAGTTCATTTAAAGCATGTGAAAATACTTGTACAAAGGTACAGAGGTGGGAACTATCAAGTCGATTTCCAGGAATAATTGAATTTTGCACCAGTGAGACTGGAAATCACTAGCAATCTTTGAGAGCAATTTTACTAGTCTTGGCATTTGAAGCAAGAGTTTGTGGAGACAGTGGGTGGTAAGGAAGTGGAGGCATCAAGTACAGAAAACTCTAGGAATTCTACAGCCAAAGGGGAGGAAAAATACTGGATGATAGCTTGAGGGGATTAGCAGGGTCAGACAAAAGTTTTTTTCCTGATAGGAGAGACCTGAGCATGTTGGTGGGCAACAGAGAAAGAACCCCAGATGGAAAGAGACTGAAGATGAAAGAGAGGGAAAAGAAATTAGTGGGACTAGTTCTCAGAGAAGATGCCAGGGGGTAGGATAAAGGCAGGGGTGTGCTGGAGCCAGCTAGGGCCTCAGAGAGTCAATTGTTAAATTTCCAGTGTGAGCATCTACATCAAAAAAATTGACAAGTGTTACCAGTCAGGGTTTGCTTTATTATTTCATTGTCTAGAAATTATCTAGACACGAGTGATGGAGAAAATGTTGATTATTCAGATTAAACCTAAAAGTGTATTGTGGGTACAGTGCCTCCACCACCAGGAGATTGTTAAATGGGATTGATTTTTACCAAAAAGAAGGACTAGATTATCCTCAGAGGTGGGAGCAAAGGAGAAAAGGACTGGTGAAGACATAGAAAGGTTTGGAGGTATGGACCAGGGAAGCAAGGGAGTTCACTATAGATGGTTTCAATTTGCTTTACACACAGCCATCTGCTGAAAAAGAAGGGGTGGGGATGGTAGTCAGAACTTGAGGTGAGAGGAGAAAGTTTAGAAGAGTGTTATAGGGATATGATGGGGAGAGAAGAATAAAAGGATTGCTGTGAAGCAGTGAGGGCTCCATTTAGATCAGAAAACATAAAGGTATAATATATATTATAGTAAATATAATATAATGTAATGAACTCCTACGATACTTAGCAGCTCAGTAATAGAAGAACATAGGTGAGGAAAGTGACCTAAGATTGAAGATTGGAAGGAAATGAACAGAGGAAGGGTTTGAGGGAAAAGGATTTTAGAATAGAGTACAATTCACTGGCAGGGTGAGGATTGTGGAGGAAAGTGAGGCCAGAGCAAGAATGGTAGATTGATGGAAGAGGGAAAGGATCAAAGTTGGAGGGAACAAAGAATAGGTTTAAGGCAGGAAATATGGAAGGACCAGAGATTATGATCAGGAAGGGGGAATCTCACAGTCCCAGATCATGGATACGGGACAGTTTTAGATGAGGAGGAGGAATAATATATAGCCACTCTTGTGTGATTGAGGTAGAGTAGGCATAGAGGTTATAAGCACTGAAGAAGTTGATAAACTTTGGCAAGATCCAGGTGCTGATATTCTCAGTTGGTATGGTCTGGGATAGACATGCAGGGCCCCTTAGGACTACCACCCAATTTAGCACTCAAAGTTACAGGTTAGATCCCTAGGGGTAGACTACTACCTTAAGTTATAGGTTCTCTGTGGGTCCAAACTCCTAAAGGTTGATAAACTGGGAGGCAGCATGCATGAGGGGCCATCAAATAAATATTGAAGTATGAGTGTAAAGGTTTCAGTGGAGAGGAGTAAATGAGCCAGATATTGAACTCCTTGACAAAGGAGAGAGAAAATTCACAATTTCACTTACAATTCTCTTTTTTGTTCTTTATATTCTGAAATTTTTATTTATGCTGATGAATTAATTCTATAATAAAAAAAGATTTCTCTTTTGAAAAAGGGAAAAGAGAAAGAATGACTTGGGGTTCAGTAAATGACAGCAAGAAGGATTTGAATGGGGTTGTATCAATGGATGGAGTAACTCTCAAAAGAAGAGTAGTTGTTGAGAAACAGGAGCAGAATCAGCTGAAATGGGTAATGTAAAGCCAGGAGTTTGAGTCCTTATGGCCTGCTGTTTTCCAGGATTATGAAAAAGTAAACAGCTAGCCTAGAAAAGGAAACCAGAGCTAAGGTGACATTTGGAAAAAGCTAGTTTATTCTGAGCACAAGATGGAAAAAAAAAATATCAGTAGAAGAGGTCCAAGATTATCAAGAGTTTGTTAGCAGCAGAGTTGGGGTGCCAGAGGGCACTGTGGAGGGGGCAGATAGTAGAAAATAGGGAATAGAAGGAGGTGGGACTGAGCTGGTTAGGGATAAGAATGGTGGGGAAAAGATAGCGAGGGGAAAGGGACTTTCAATCTAGTAGACCATGACTACTCACAGGAATTAGGGAGTAGGAACTAGAATATCGCTAATCAAGAGCAGGAAGTATCAGTTGATTAGAGAAGGGAATAGGCAGGCAAAGGTAATTATAGTTGAGAATATTGTATGGAGAAGGAGGCTGCTTATCTAAGGAAATGCATGCCTGGCACAGCCACTTCCCTCTTCTGTGCATTTCTATTACAGGCCTTGAGAAGGAATGATGTTGGAGTTGGGAAGGTCATGAGATGATGGTGCCTTCTAGTCTTAAGTAGTATGAGACATCTTCATTACACCATTCCACTGCATCACAGCTCCATAGAGGGACTGGGACTGTGGCCAAGTCTGGAAGTAGTATTTTCGGTATTACTGTGTTTCCTCTCTCCTTATCAAGGTGGCTCCCATATCCCTGGGCTCTTTGTGATGCCAGAAGGCTGCAAGTACTGTTTTCTCATATGGTTTTGTTGGCAATTATGTGAAGTTGGAGGGTGACCAGGTGCTGACTCTACAAATGGTCTTGTGGAAAAGGCTTCCAATCCCAAGTTCTGAAGGTAAAAAGGCTTAGGGCCCTAATTTTCTGGATTGTAGCTAAGGTAGAAGATGGAGTAAGTGCCAAGGCAACTTAGAGGCAATTTGGTCCTGGTTAATGAGCCCCCACCAGAGTGCTTTCCTTTAATAGTCAACTATAAGATATGATTGGCTCAAAGCAAAGACATTTACTGGGATGGCATCATTAAGAACAATAAAAATAAGTACTCCTCCACCTAAATCTGGGGTTCGCTCTTCTGTGGTATCAATGAGAAGACTGGGGACACACATAAAGTATACTAGTTGAGGGGCACATAAGCTGGGAATACATAGAGCCAAGGCCACTCATGTCTCTGGCACTGAAAGGCCCTGATGTCTCTTCTCTTCTCAGGGTGTCTTTATGCTGCCCCCTCCAGGGCAAGAAGAGTGATTCTGATGTTCCAGCAGTTCAGATGGTCTTGCTGGGCCTTCTTCCATTTCAGCTTGCTTCCTGACTCCCGTGACTTTTTTCTCATTTAACAGAGCCACACCGCTTCCTGCTTTGACTCTCGACTGACCTGCTTCCTTCTCATTTTGTAGTTTTCTGCTAACCAAATAGTTTACCAAATAGCCAGTGGAGGAAAGGGGAGAGAGAAAATCTCAGAGGCACAAATAAAAAGACAAAGAATGATTCCCTCCCTGGAGCTGGGTTCTTTCTCTGTAACTAGCTCCTTTTTTCTACTCTCACAGGTTACACTCCTCAAAGATGTCTTGACTGTATGTCCCTAGAGAGAATGTACTGCCTTTTGAAGGCCAACAGTGATATGGCTTATCCTTTGCCAACTAATAACTAGGTGCTCTTTGATTCCATCAAGGAGAACTTCTTCATGCCTTATAATAGGATAGCAACGTATAGCCAAGTACTTGCATTTCTGTTTAATATAATAACATCTTGTCTCTGTGATCTGCCTCTTACCTTCTGTGATTTTATTAATTAGGTTGAGAGTAAATCAATTGATCAGGGGTGTCCTGATCAAATCTTCCTCAACTCCCACAATAGACAAGCCAGAGAGTAGTGTCTTCATCCCTCTCAGAGTGTTCCTAGGCCCTTAGTATGAGAAGGAAGCTTCTGTCTATATAAATTCAAGGACTGTAAAGTACAGAATGCCCATTATGGCTATGAAATAGAATATAAGGGGGATAATTGTAGAATGAGGTCAGCAAAGGTCAGCTTTCTTGAAGTGAAGTTGGGGTTAGCTCTGGAGGGAAGTGATGGACAGGAATTGCTGGTGAGGAATTTTAGGCAGGGAAAAGCAGAGATAGGAAATGACCATGAGATTTATAGTTGGAAGGGTCCTTAGGTCTCATCTTGTCTTATTTCCTCATTTGACAGAGTAGGAAACAGATTTAAGGAGATGAAATGATTCACCTAGGTCCCTACAGGCTAGAAATAGAAGAATGAGGGTTAAACTCAAGCGCTTTCATCCAGTGCTTTTTCTGCTACATCACAGTCAACAAGCCAAATGGAGGAGGAATAATGAAGAGACTGGTCTGGCTAGAATGTAGGGGCCAGGAGGGGGATTCCCAAAAGAAGGCCTGAGTGAGGCTAATTGTTGGAGGCCCTTATATCCTGAGTACTTTACATCCGTTTCTTCATTGTAAAATGAGAGAATGGGACTAGCTCTCTTCTGGCAATTATGTCCCACAGCTCTATATTCTAGTGGGCCATAGGGAATCATTGAAGTTTTGTGATATTTCATAATAGAAATAAACATTTTTTTCTATCAGCAATATACAGGTTGGGGTGTGGACAGAGAGAGGGAAATCCAAGCAGGAATGTACAGGATACTAAATTAAGAGGGAGAGCTAAGGAGGCAAACCTGTCTTTCTTTCTTAAATGGATAATAACAATAATAATTATTTTTATCATAGCATTAGAGACTGACATTTATATATCTTTTTAAAGTTTGTGAAATACTTTATACATATTATCTCATTTGAGCCTCACAACAACCTTGTTTTACAGATGAGGAAATCAAAGCTCATGGAAGTTATATGATTTGGGTATGGTCAGAGAATTATGAAGCATTGGAAGGAGGATTTGAATCCAGATTTCTCCTGACTCCAAGTCTAGCACTTTTTCTGCTGAGGGGAAAGATAGAAGAAGTGTAGCCCATTGTAAGTGAATTATTAGAGCTGAAGCAAAACTCTCAGAAGAGGTCGTAATGAATATCATCAATAATGCACGTTCTTTTTCAAGATTTCAAATAACTGTGACTTTGTTGACGTGAGTATTCCCTTTGCTGATGCAATTGCAATTGTTCTACTTGTAATTCTTTTACTGCTTAGTAGTCTTGGAGAGTTGTCATAGCCACTCAAACTCATCACTATAGAACTGACCTTGTAATGAACCTTTTTAAATTTACCTGGGCTTGCCTACATACAACAGACATACAGTCTATTTTGGGGCTCATACTAGAAACCTTTCAACTTTGGTAAGCCCTGCCAGAGATTGCTGTGTGCTGGCATTGCTTCTGACAACTGAGGATCACCTCCATCCCATGATTCTTGTCAGAGTAATATATCTCAATAGACACAAACTCCCCCCACCCCTTCAAATAGACATGATTGTGAATTAAAATGCAGACTATCTAATCAAAAAAGCCAGAGGGGCCTTGTCAACATCCCTTTGACTGGTAATTTTCCCAACAAGGAAGAAAAACAATTGCAGACCCCACTGTGTGACCCCAATCACTGTCTCTGATTTGTTTCATTAGGAATGAGACAGTCTTATCATTTTTTTAAACTTATTGTTTTATTGTCAACATCAGCAGGGACAGATTTCCAGTCAACAGCCATCATATATAATGAATCCATGGGCCTTGAAAAGAAATCAGATTGGTAGAATCACTAAAGCAGAATGGAGGTTCCAGATAATCAAAGTCTGAATTGCTTTGAAGAGCAAAGTCAGACAGGTCTGGTCTTAGAATAAGAAGAGGATGCTCTTGATGCATCAATAGGACATTCATGTGTCTCCAGTGGTGGGGATGAGTGTGAATGAATCATCTACAGTCTTTCACCCAATGACCTCTGTTATAAAAGGCTTGCAGTGATGCAAGATAGCTGGACAAAGGAGTGATCAGTTGATAGCTGTGGTCAAGAAATAGACTGAAGTTCCCTGGCCCATGTAAGAGGTTCATAGCCTTGGCCTCATTAAGACCTTTAGCCACAACCAACGTGTCCAGCAGGGCTGCCCTGATGAGTTAGGCGTGGTAGCTGTCAGCTGCTGATATGGTACAATCTGAGGGTGCTAGGAAGAGCCTTCCCCATCAATGTAACATTAGCCTCACATGAGTTCTGGGCTCATTACCAGAACACCTGGGGTCAGACCCTGACTCTAGCATTGATATCTGTGTGACCATGGGCAAGTCACATTCCCTTCCTGAGCCTTGGATTTCTCATCTGTTATTTGGGAGTAATATATTGTTCTAAATGTCTCACAGTTTCTTATCAAAGAAGCACAGTGGGATATGTTCAGTGCCTTTGTCCTTTAACTCTTTACTCCTCACAATTTAAAATTTTAAGTCAGTACCCTAACCCAATGAGTGAGTAATAGTAGAATTTTAGGACTCCCTCAAACTATCCTACAGAAGGGCTCCAGTAAATAACTTTCTCCTTTGGTCTGACCAACAGGCAGAAACCTGAATGCCAACAGTGAGGGTGGGTATGGAGTTCAGAGGAGCTAGGATATACCCCTTTGGCTCCAATAATACCTGTTCTATCCATTGATCTGGGAGCCATGTCAGGCTATCCTCATAGCAAACCCTGCTGTGTTTTCTCTATCCTTTTTCAGTTATGAAGGGCCCTGTCTATGCTAGAACTACTTCTGTGCCTGGTATTTTGTTCCTTCATGAAGTCACTGACATTAGCAGACCATTTAGATGTTAGAGGTAATCTCAGCCAAACTCCTTCATTTTACAGATAGGGAAACTGAGCCTCAAAGACACAGAAACTTGGAGGTTGGGTAGCATAGGAAGTTTGTCTTAGGTATACCTTGCTCTTCCTATGCTTAGCTGCTGAGGCTCTAAGGGTAGGATTCCTATCCCAAGAGTGGAGGTGGAGAACAAGAACACCGATGGAAAAGAGACATTTGGAGGGCAAGGGAGACAAGAGAACAAAGGAAATGCATTGGCTTAAAGGCTGCTTTAATGGCTGAAAGTTACTTAGACTTGTTGACACTTTCTGGACTTCTGGCTGACTTGAATCTGTGGAATAATGTGGGCACCCTCATTCCTTAAATGAGAATCTCAGTTCATATGGTCTTCCTCAGAGTTGGCGTTCCCATTAAGGTAGAAATGGTAGCCATCCACAAAACTGAATTCCAATGAGGATGTGTTCTACTGACACGGCTGTCTCATTGTAAAGTTGTAATATAGAGTTGTTATTCCTATGACGATGTTGTTCCATATATCTGAGATGCCTGTTAAGATGCTATTCCTTAGGATCATAATTCCTTTTAGGATGATATTTGATATAGCTGGGATTTCTGTTGAGACGTAATTCCACAGAGCCAGAGCTTCTGTTGGGATGTTACTCCATTGATCTGGCATTTCAGACAAGATGGGATTTGCTTGAGCAGAGATTCCCAGTAAGATGCTATTCCACAGAGTTGGTATTTCTCTAAACACAATATCCCATACAAGTGGGATTCCTCTTACGATGTTATCCAACAAATCTGCTATATCTGTTAAGATGGTATTCCACAAAACTAGGACTCCTTTTATGATAATATTCCATAGGGTTGACACTCCTATGGTGTCAATGGTGTTGTTTACAGCCGGTATTTTCATTTAGATAGTCTCCAACAAGACCAGGATTCCTGCTAAGTAACCATTCAAGCAGCCAGTATTTCTGTTAGGATGGTATTCTATTGAAGTGGCCTTTCTGTTAAGGTGGTATTCCATAGAACTGGAGTTTTGCTTCTCGTTTAAGGCTTGCTCAGGAAGAGGACCACCCCTATAGTAAGTAACTCTCTATCCACCATTTTGGGGCAATAATCACCACAGGGAATCCCCTTCAAAGGGATCTGTATTTGTGATGGCTTAGATGACAGTAGTCCTGCTGAGTACCACTGATAAGTTGTACTGGGCCACCTTCCTCAAGTTTTCTAGTCAGATGGGCCAGGTCAGAATGACTGACCAGAATTGGGGTCACTTGACCAGGCTGGCAAGGAGGGTCATGGGAGGGGAGATGTACTGTTCAGATGTATATGGGCTTATCCTCAGTTCCCTGATTTGTTTAGTTCATTAGTCAATCATAGCACGGTATATAGTAGAGATTTAGAGTCAGCAAACCCTAGTTTGAATCTTGTCTCTGCTTAATATCTATGGGTAAGTGACATTACCTCACTAGGTCTCAATTTTGTCCTCTGGAAAATAAAGGCAATTGAATAAAGTAGTCTTTAAGACCCACTGCCAATACGTCTTTGAGATTTGGCTGCCATTTTACTTTGCCTTGGTCTTCCATCCTTTCTATTACCTCTCCTCCACTTTTTTCTTTCCCTCTCCACCCTACTCCCTTTCTCTTTCTGTCTCTCAGAAACTGGATTAGATGATCTTTGAGGTTTCTTCCAGCTTTCACAATCTATGATTATATCTCTTCAGTCCAAATTAGACAAAATACTCATCGTACACTGAATTCCAAACCTTAGACTTAGAAGGACATCAACCCTCTGTTAGAAATATTTCCCAAACTAATCAAAACATGAGCAGTCTCTAACTTATCCAGATATCTCTCCATATGTCCTTGTATTATACCAGTTGCTCTGTGGACAGAAGTTTGCCTCTTGAGTGGGATAACCTAGAAATGCTATATGATAATTCACTCTTTTAGGCCTCATAGCCCTAAGAGGGCTTCCTCATGAATGCTTCCCCAGAGCAGGGGGTCACTCAGTGTATGACTGGACAAATGGTCTTCACCAAAATGTGACCTTTTTCATTATGGAACCTTAGAAAAATAGTCCTTTTTGAGACCATTGTCCAGAGCCTTGGTGTCAGTAATGACTAATGCTGTAATGGGCAAAGTGAATGCTCGGGGAAGCTTCTGGAAGGGGCTAATGAAGGAAGACAGACAGAATTCATTTTTTGGTGTCCTGATGTGTAATTGGGGGTTTCAAGGTGCTGAGCAAGAGCAGAGGAAAATGAAACTGGCATTTTGTAGGAAATGGATTCTATAGTTTAATATTGTGAAGCGGTATTAATGCACCCTATCTTTGAAACAAATTTACCGGCAGCAGGTTTATGAAGCAGAGAGGAAATGCATTGAAATTTGCCCTGTTGGGAATTTTATGATTACAAAACATGCTTGAATGAATGGCTTTTTTTCAAAACAACTTTAATTTTTTAAGTATTAAAGAATGAAATGAATAATTTTCCCATTTAAACATTTCTTTTGGACCCAAGGCACCTATTCCTAACCCACAGCTAAGTATGATCTTTAAAGAAACACTTCCTTTCCTTCCTTGGTTTAAGACTACAAAAGCAACCATTAGAAACAAGTGAACAGGTCAGGGTCAGGGAGAGGCATCCTAAAAATTAGGATGAGCCTTTTCCATTTATAATTGGTGCTGTCTCTCCTGCACTCCATCACTCACAAATAGAAGTAATCCCTACCATAATTATAGCCACCTTTAAGTTTTGCCAAACAATTTATTTGGATTGTCTCATTTGATCCTTACAGTGATGCTATGGAATAGGTACTGTTATTATCCCCGTCTTGCAGAAAAGGATACTGAGGCCAAGAGATAGGGGTTAAATAACTAATAAGTTTCTGAGGCAGATTTGGAACTTGGGTATTCCTAGATCCAAGCTCAGCATCCTATCCACTGTGCCATCTTTCTGCCCCAACATGTTGTCTTCACAAGACCAAAGAGATGTCGCATGACATCAGCCCTATGGATTCTCTGTGTGACCTGGGCGTATAAGGGTTGTGTTCTAAATGTTGCAAACTTCCTTTATTAATTCCTTATGAATTGATCATCTATAAATTGATCTAAATCCTTCTTCAAACTATTTATTGCTTCAGGTGGTATCCAGTTCTGGGTGCTGCATGTTAGGTGGGAGATTGATAAAATGCACTGTATGAGATCATTGGACCTGGACCTAGAAGGGACCTTAGAGGTCATCTAATAAGTACTTTGCCATTCATTCATTCAGGTATCTAGCCTAAACCTGTCATTTTGATCCATCAGAAAACTTGGGCCCAGCTAGTTTAAGAGCTCCAGGGAGATGAACTAAGCCCAGTGGGTTGAATGTTAAATAAGATGCTATCTCAATAATAAGATACAATCTCATGGAAAAGGAAAAATACATACACATCAGACAATGACAGTATAAAGGAGAGGGAGAAACAAATGACCCTGTATACTTCCTGATCCATCAGCAAGACAGGTGGACTGTAGTTTTTAAATAGAAGGCCTTGAGAATGGAAGTTAGCCACAAATAGGGCCCAAGTGGCCCTAGTTTATCTGTAAGCCAAAGGTTGGTGCAAAGAAGAGAATCGGAGAAATGGGCAGGACATCTTCAAGAGATAGAGATTTGGAGGTCATTTCCCTTCTCTGGCATTAAGGCTTGTTTTTGTTTTTTTTTTAGTCTTATAGGAAGGGTTGCATTAGATGAAATCTAAAAGCCATTCTTGCTGTGATAAGTTATAGGGAGCCATATTTCAGCTCATCATAAGGAAGCACTATGGTACCTGTCAGGTCAGGGCAGTGGGGGAATTGTACGCCTTGGTCTTCTGACCTTTCACAGTTCAACATGCAGACATTTACATTACATTTTTCTGACACCGCTGGAAAGAGAATTGCCTACTTTGCCTTCTAAGGGAAATCAGCACAAACTTAACTCTCTCCTTTACTTTCCCTGTAAAGAGGCATCATGCAAATTAGCTGGGTCTTAGAACTTTCCTATTCCAAGGACAAAACCAGGTATTTGTGCAGTGTTCTGAAATAGCTGACAAATTACAAATACTTTATGTGTAGGATGCAGATACTGAGAAATCTATATCTTATTGTTCCCCTGCCTCCCCAGGACTTTGTCCTAAAAGTTTCCTGTTTTCTAAAGTATTTGAAGTCAAATAAACTTACAGTAAAGGTAGGAAGAGAATTAGAGAGCAGAGTGAGGAAAAGTATTTGGGAAAAAAATAGGGTTTTTAAAAGTATAATGGAGGACTGATCAATAAGAGTCCTCTGTCCTTTGAACATGCTTGGATTTACTCTTCATGGTGGATTTTTGCAGCAAACACATAGATATTCTCTGCCTGGTTTAATCCAAACACCTGGACCCTTGGTGACCTTATTAACTTTTGGCCAAGAGTGACTGAAGGTCTGACTTTGTATGATAAAAAAGAGACTTCTCCTTAGTGGAGGAACCTGTGAGACTGATGACTCATTAGTTGCTAAGCTAGAACTGAATGTGCATACAAAAGGAATGATGACCATCCATCAGATCTTTTATTTATTTGGTTATCTATCTATCTATCCATCTATCCATTAATTAATTTATTTTTTGCTTCCTCCTTCCCCTCCTTCCCCCACCAGTGGTGAAACTGCTGTTTGGAAATTGGCAGTGGTGGCCGCCCTGTCTCCCCATCTCCTTGCCATGTATCTGTGAGCATGTGCCACTTCAGTTTCTTTTGTGTTTATTCTTTCTGGATCCCAGGTAGATGAATATTCTGAAAGATGATTGCCCATGAAAGCCATCAGAGGTCTCACTGGCACCGTAAGTCCATTGGACAGTGGACCATAGATTCCACCGGCGTGATAGTGGCCAACAATAGAGAAAACACATGAAGACAGAAGTCAAAAGATGGTTCCCTGACAACACCAGCAGTTTCTGGGATCTTGACCTCTTGCAATAGAGAAAAATGCTGCCTGTGGACTCTAGAAAGGCACAGCTCAATCAAGCCAGCAGAGACCTACCTGAGCAGTCCATGGAAGACTTCTAGGGCTAGGAGTCAGGTGGTACCTCTTGGCCACCTGTATTCTCCACTCATATACCTCATTTTACTTTTAGTTTGTTCAGTCTTTCACTAGGGCTTTTATGTGTACAAGAGGAGAGTGCACCCTAGTTTGGAGGGATTGTTTTATGACTACTGTTCATTCTATATCTTATCAATAAATCCCTTTCTAAAAATTAATAGAGTTTTTCCAGTTCATTGATAATTGAGAAACCAAACAAACTTTTCCAAAGATGTAAATAAGAGAGCAACAAGAGATTAAGAGAGTATAGTGAGGAAAAATACTGGATGAGGGTTCAGGAACAACTCTCCCAGAAACCCTAGCCCCTCAGAGTTTACCCCTAGAACCTGAAAGCAATGGTAGGAGTCAGCCACTCTCTGGGGACCCAGTATGCCTATACTAGTGGAAGTTGGGAAAGTAGACCAGAAGTCACTGAAAAAGGAACGTAGAGTTAATGGCTATTGTGCTGGAATTTTTTTGATGTTAAAGGATCTTTAAATCAAAGGAAATATATATATAAATATGTATGTATGTATGTATACATATATGTGTGTGTGTGTATATATGTATGTATGTATATATATGTGTGTGTATATATATATATATATATATATGTATATATATATATATATATATATATATGTATTGGTGATCAGTTAGTTGAATCCCCTCACTTTATAGTTGAGGAAGGTGAAACCCAGAGAAGGGAAGTGACTTTTCCATAGTCACACCAGAAATAAATAGCAGAGCATGGATTTGATTTAGGTCTTCTGACTTTAGATCCTTGGCTCTTTCCAAAGGAGAAAAATTGGGATTGATTGGATAAGGATTCAATAACAAATATAGATGGAATAAGGTCATTTCCAAGAGTATTAAAAGATAACCATTGATATGACTCTTTCTGATTGTTGAGAATATGTCAGCCATAATAAAGAGTTAGCATCCTTAGCAACCCATTTCTTAGAGACTCATTCTTTTCTTCTGTAAAATGAGGAGGATAGTCTCTCCTCTGCCTCCCTCACAGAGATAGAGTGAGAGAATTGCTATGAAGAGACTTTGTAAATTGTAAGTGCTTCACACAGGAAGGGGATCCTCATCACTTTTCTTCCTCTGAGGCTGTGGTCTCACTGTTCTCTGGGTCCTTCACTTCCTCTGTCAAATTCCTCTGCATTTGTGATTTCATGAGGGTGGGTATTTATTTCCTTCCAACAGTGCAGATTTTGGGGTGGCTAGGTGGTGCAGTGAATAGAACCCTGGAGTCAGGAGCACCTGAGTTCAAATCCGGTCTCAGACACTTAACACTTAGTATCCATGTGACCTTGGGCAAGCCACTTAACCCCAATTACCCTGCCTTCCGCCCTCCAAAAGAAAAGCAAAAAAATAGCCCCAGTGCAAATTTCAAGACATCTTGTGTGATTCTTGCTCAGGTCGTCTCATGTATGTTTTTTATTTTTTAAAAATAATTTTTTTCAGTGAACAAAAATGGAGTTTCACTATCCCCACCACAGCATGGAAAGAAAAGAAATTTGTCTTGATCTGCACCTTGAGTCCATCACCTCCTTGTCCAGAAGGAGATGATAACATGCTTCATCTTCAATCCTCTGGGATGAGAGATCATAACATTAGTCTACGTTCTTATGTTTTTTGAAGTTGTTTGCTTTATAGTGTTGTTTTGTACAATTCTCCTGGTTCTGCTCCCTTCACTCTGTATCAGGCCATTCGAGTTTTCCTGGCTTTCTCTGAAAGTATCCCTTTCATCATTATTACACAATATAATAGTTCCATTCCATTCATACACACCATGAGTTGTTTAGCCGTTCCCCAGTTGATGGTTACCTTCTGAGTTTCCAGTTCTTTGCTATTAAAAAAAGTAGCTGCTACAAATATTTTTGTAAATATAGGTCCTTTTCCTCTTCCTTTGATTGCTTTCTTCTCATAGGTTTTCCATCAAACATGCTGGGGTCCTTCCTCAAGTTGGCTCAATGTTATGAAGACACTAGTAGAGCACAAGAGCTGTCTATCACTTATCTCCTGTTCTCACTGCGTGACCAGGCCATCTTCTTTTTCTGATCATTTAATGCTTTAATGACATCCTGTATACCACTTCTACATTAGTGCATAATTCCCTAATTATAATGTTTTATAGCCCGTTCACACCTAGCACGTGCCTCTTCATTGCCTTTAGTCAATTGTCAATTTTCGTTCTCTGGAAACTAGTGTTTCATGATTTGTGGCTACATAACGTCTCAGGAGGAATATTTGCGTTGAAACAATGGACCTTTGTTCCAGGGAGAAGCAAAAGAATCTGGCAGTTTCCCAAAGGCAATCTAGTGCTTTCTTCTAGATGGTTCAGTTGTGGTTTCAGCTCGTGATCTACCTGCAGGGTACGTTCAAAGTGTGTGTGTGTGTGTGTGTGTGTGTGTGTGTGTGTGTGTGTGTGTGTTATGTGTTCATTACCTATTCATGTATACACTTGTTCATTCATCTGTTTATTTATATATTTATTTGATTGAATATTTAATCATTTAGGGTAAAATAGCCTCTATAGGTTGTTCATCTAACTGCATATCAAACCTGGTCAATACGAATATTTTTCATCCACTTCGTTTTTTTCTGTGTAGTCAGGTCAAACTCTTTTGAGTATTATGAACCTCACTTAGGATTCTCTGCTAGGTCCCAAGGCTTGACACAATCAGTACAATGCTATTTACAAACAGGAACATCTGTGGAGGACCTCACCATTGGACTCTGCTTGGGCTCTGCTCTCTCTCTCTCTCTCTCTCTCTCTCTCTCTCTCTCTCTCTCTCTCTCTCTTTCTCTTTCTCTCTCCCCATTGGTAAGCAAGTCACCATGTTTTATGCCTTACTTGATATTAATAATTAGAAGGTCATGAGACAGACATCTCAAACCACTCAAAGAATCTTGCCTAATTTTGGAATTTTCATGAGAGACGTTATTGGATGGCAATCTTGGAGGAGGGCATTCTTGATGAGGGTATTGTCAAGGCCTTTGCAAGTGATGATACACAGTGAACCACATCTTTACTATTATACAATTAATTGATTTAGAGCAGAGATATCAAACACCAGGCCCTTTGACCGAATTACAGCCTCAATACTACCCGAGTCAGATTAAAATGTGAGTGGGAAATATTTACCAAAATAAATAAAAGTACAATAGAACATAGATAATGTATTTTTCTAAATCAGTATGCTTCCAGGGATCCTTATTTGTGGTTTAGTGACGCCATTTCTATTTGAATTTGACACCACTGATTTGAGTAATACAAGGTCCTATTGTGACTTTTGTTCTTTTGACTATAAATTTTTTTTTGTTTACTAAAGCAAAAATGGAATAAATTGGAATAAGTGTGTATTATGTGCCTATGAATAAGTAACCCACATAATCCATATAACATATAACACATATATTATTATGCTAGACATTGTACTAAATCCTTTACAAATATTATCTCCTTTGAGACTCACAACAACTCTGGGAGGTAGATGCTCTTATTTTCTCCATTTTACAGAAAGAGGTTATGTGACTTGCCTAGGGTCACATAGCTAGTAGGTGTGTGAGGCTGGGTTTGAACTTAGGCCTTCTGATTCCAGGTGGAGCACTGTTTCTGCTGCCTAACTTAGCTAAGACTCTTCAAGCAGTGTTAAATTCTTACCCATGTTTTAAATCTGAATTATAACTCTTCCTATAGGAAGCCTTTCCTAATTTCCCCAGTTGTGAAAAATCTAATGCCTTAGCCTGCCCCAATCCTGTGAATCTTATATGGAAACTGTTTGATGCATTTATCAGATTGTATTGTGGATTATAATTTATTTTTGTGTCACATCCCTCTACTAGATGGTAACTCTGTGAAAGCAGCTACCATATATCAATAAGCATTTAATCAGCAAACGTTAATTATGCACCTACCAAGTGCCAAGCAGTATGGTAGTCATTGGCAATGAAAGACAAAATTGAACAATTTCTATTCTCAGGAATCTTGCACTATATAGTTTATATGATGTCTATAGAATATTATATATCATATACATAAACTCATAAATATACTATATACACAATATATATTTAAAATACACAAGCACACACACACATATGTAATCTAAATTCTCCAATGCTCCCCAATGCCTACTACCATAGTAGATGTTTAATAAAGGTTTGGTGAATTTGGTTTTAATCAAATTGAAAAAAGATAGGAACAAAAATGCAAATGTTTTAGGGCTCAAAAATACTTGTTGCTAAGTCACTTTTGGTGACTAGATATACAGCTTTGAGGCTTGCCTCAGAATAAAGACTGAGACACCATCATCTATCCTCTGCTCACTCTGACAATTAAGGAAATGTTGCAAGGATTCTTTGGTCATATGATGCTTTCTATTCATACCCACCATGCACCTCAACATTGTCTTTTGGGTGAACTACAACTTTAATTATTTGGAGAATGTGACATTCAGTGCTGTGCAGCCAAGCAGTGTCTTGGAAGAATATTGATATTAAAAAGATAGGCCTTTGTTTCAGAGAGAAGCTCAGGGTATTCAAAGCATGGTACTATTTCCCAGAGGTGATCCAGCCAGGTCTCTCCTTCCTGTTCACTTCTGGGTCCTGCTTGTCATCCACCTGCAGTGTCTGTCTAAGATATATGTCCTGATGGACCAGCACTAGGGGCTGTTTGTCAGATTTTGCCTTTGAGCTGAAAACAACTTCTAGGTTACACATTGTCTTTGACAATTTGGCTTATGGATTTCCTACTAGCTACTCCCTCTCTGCTAACTCCACTGTCCCTTTTCCCCCTTTCTCAGACATGAGGCTGGCATCCTCAGGGACTTCAAAAAGGGGAATGAAGAACTGATTGCATAGTTACAGATTGCTATATCCACAGAATGTCAGAGCATGGAAGAGACCTCAGAGATTATCTAGTTCATTCTCCTCATTTTAACAATGGGGAAACTGAGGCCTAGAGAGCAGAAGGGAGAGTCATAGACTCATAGAGTGGGAAAGTATATCAGATCACCTAATGCAACATTCTCATTTTATAGATAGGTAAACTGAGGCTCAGAGAGGCTAATGGAGAGTGGTTAGAGTGCTGGACCTAGATTCCAATATTGCTTATACTGTTCATTAACTGTTTGACAGTGAGCAAATCATATAACCTCCTTGTGCCTTAGTTTACTTGTCTGCAAAATAGGGATAGTAATACCTTGACTACTTGTCTCTCAGGGTTCTTGTGAGGCTCAAATGAGATGATACATACAAAGTGCTTTACATACTATAGGATGCTAAAATGTCGCTGACTATTGCCCAAAAATCACACAGGGAATGGAGGTCAGAACCAGGAGAAAATCCCAGGTCTCTTGGCTCTCAGGATATGGCTCTTTCCTTTTAACCAAGCTAAATGGCCTCTTCTAGTGAGTTGTTACTAGCCACTAACTTCAACCTCTTCCTTTGGGCCTTGGCTAGGTGTCATAACTTGTTAGAGTCAAGGAGCTCCCGTCTTTAGGTTTAGCTTTGGAGAAAACCTTATTTAAATTCTGTCCCTCCTGTTCACACTCCTACTCAGCTGTTTTACTTGCTAAATCCTAATCTGGGCTGAACGTTTTTTTTTCCACAAAATGTTGTCTGATTAAAAACTTGTAATATTATAAATCAAAATAATGCATTAGGATAAAGTCATTTTCATGCAGTGTCAGTAAGACTCCTACACTCCAGATTTTAATGGCCTCAAAGTTACGTTTAATTACAACATTTGAAGACTATATATCCCCCTGATGCAATTTTTTTTCTCCTCATGAAAATACCTTAAACTCCTTGGTTAAAAGGATTATAGAAATCAAAGCTATAACCCACCTATTCTCTTTATCACTAAATATAATCTCAAAGTATATAGTATTTTGTATCTTCCTTACACATGGGACTCCCAAAACTACCCCAGATTTAAGGTACTTTGTAGGCCTATATCCATTCAGAACTATAGGTCATAAGTCCCCTCCACCCAAGAATGTGTCTACTTTTAATAGTCAGCCAGAGGACACAATTAGTTCAAAGCAAAGATGTTTAATTAATTAGTATACTAAAAAAGTAGAATTATGACATCCCCCCCGTCCCCCAAACTCTGGGCTCACTTTCCCATAAATCCATATACCATTGGAAGGAAGAATTGACATACTTAGGGAACACATACAAGGATATACATGTGGTGAATACATGTGGCCAGGATACATACTTGCCAGGAAAAATTACAAGTTAGACATATGGTCATAGTGTACACATTGAGGGGTACACAAGCAGGGAATGTGTGACCAGGAATGCATGTGTGGAGGAACAGCTTAAATGGCTGATGCTTCAGGGTGGTGGACAGAGCACTAAACATGGAGCCAGGAGAACCAGGGTTCAAATCCTACTTAGACTTGAGGTATGTGAACTTGGGAAAGTCATATGTTTTGTACCTCAGTTTCCTCATCTATAAAACAAAGAGTGGCACTTGATGTCTTCCAAGGTCTAAATCTCTGATCGAATGATCTTCTGGCGATGTCATTCTAGAGTTCCCAATAGACCTTCTCTCTTCTGGTTTTGAGTGGAATATACCAGGCAGGCCGGGCCTCTTGGTCTTTGCTGGCCAGGACCATATTGATGTCATGGTTGATGCTTCACTGATCTGGCAAGGTGTGACTTGGGTTTTTATAGCTTCAACAAGAGTCCTCAACTGAGGGAAGGAATCTTCCTTAGAAGAGAAATGGTTGATAGGTTCTACCATCTCTTTTAGCTTAGACACCAGAGGCTTGAACTTAAACTCTTTTAGGCTAGGAGGTAGTCCCTTAATACATTCAAGGGTCAGAAAGGGTCTTTCAGAAAAAAGAACAAAACTTGGTAGCTTGCTGCTTTTCTCCTTTTTTAAGGTGAATCCGTTTTGAGAGCTTTGAGTATGGTGGCTTTTTTTCTTTTGGAGGGAGAATCTTTAACCATTGGAGCATAATCCTTTTGGAACACAAAACTGTCAGCCAGCTAAGTAGTGCCTGTTGGCATTAAATATGCTTTTGAACCTTGTCCTACTGCTCACCAGGGGTAAGGTCCTAAACCTCTATTCGTGCAACTTTTGTTCAGTTCTCTTAAGGAGATCTTCCTGGGCAGCAAGCCAATTTCAGTGGTGAAGGTGGTATGGTCCGCCACAGAAGAGTTATACGAATCTGAGCAGTCTCAGCTTTTCCTCAGCCCAAGCTTCTTTGCATAGCATGTGAATGATTTGGAGGGAGGAGGGCAAGGAACAGAACTCCTGGGAAGAACTTCCAGTGAGCCGCTGTTCTCTTCAATCCTTGTTCCAAGTCCCTGCCTTTATTATATATATGTTGTATCAACAAGCCTATGGGCAGGGGACAGTGGTAAGAACATTGGATTTGGATTCATTTTGTCTCTATTCTGCCATCATACCTTCACAGAGGGGCCACCCAATATGCTGGAGTCCTTCATCAGTCTTTTGACTTTTCACGAATGCCATCCATCCACCCCTCAGTTCTTACTCCCTCTTACTGTTTTGCTCACCATAAATCACTCTTCTTCACTTTCTTTCTTTGGTCATATGATGTTTCCTATTTATACCCACCACACACCCCAACATTGCCTTTTGGCTGAACTAAAACTTTTAATTATTTGGAGAATGTGACAGTCTGTGCTCAGCCAAGCAGCATCCTTAGAAGAATGTTGATATGAAAAAGATAGGCCTTTGTTTCAGAGAGAAGCTCAGAGTGTTCAAAGCATGGTGCCATTTCCCAGAGGCAATCCAGCCAGCTCTCTTCCTCCTGTTCACTTCTGGGCGCTGCTTGTCACCCGCCTGCAGTGTCTGTCTAAGGTATTTGTACAGGCAGACAGGCTTTAGGGGCTGTCCATCCGACTAAGCACACCATCATCTAGACAGTGGACATGCTTCATCCAGTCATATCCTTTGGTGCCAATTTTTTTTGAGTGATTATGGATTATGGATTTCATTTAGAAGGCTCTGCAGTGTTACAGGGCTTGATATCATCTAGGAAGTGTCCTGCTGAGGAAGGAGCATCTGAAGGACTCAAATTATCTACAGAGAACCCCTTCTTATTTTAGAGGCAGTCAGGTGACACAGCAGGTAGAATATCAGGCCAAGAGTCAGGAAGACCTGAGCTAAAATTCAACTTCAAAGGCCTATCAGCTGTGTGACCCTGGGCAAGGTACTTAGCCTTGGTCTGCCTCAGTTTCTTTAACTGTGAAATGGGACTACTACCCATTATATTCCAGGGTTATTGTGAGGATCAAATGAAATAATATTTATTAAGTACTTGGTGGAGGGCCTGGCATATTGTGGGCATTTAATGCTTGCTTGTTTCCTTCCCCTTCCTTCTCTTTAGGCTCTGTGATGGATATCCTCCATGAAGGTAACATGGTAAATATGTTCACCTGTCTTATGACTTGCTTGAAATTAATAATTAAAAGATCATTAAACAAAAGTTATCTGTTATATCTTTCAAAGAATCTTGCTTGATTTTGACATCTGCCTAGAAAATACATTGTTTGAGGAAAGCCTTTAAAGTGGGGGCATCTTGATCTTCCCAACCAGATCCTTTTTTTTTTTTTTTGGCTAGCAAAGGGTAAGATCAGTGCGATTTAATATATTTAAAACATGTTCACTGGACTTTATCTAGCCAAATGAAGGCCTCTTCTCTTTAAAAAGTTACCTTGGCAGGCTGTAAACATATCTGTTATGGTTCAAGGGTGTTTGGAACTACTCTGGGAATTTCCTTCAGAACCACTTGATGAACCATACAAGAAGACCAGTCTCATTACTTCAGAGTCGCACCTCACTTTTGACCTAAAATTGTTTCCTTTGGTGTAATCATTCTCACATCCACCTACCCCTTCCCCACTTATTTTCCTGATTTGGCTCTGAATGACTTTAGCCATTTCCAAAAAATCAAATGTACCCTCTAAGATTACTCCCACTGAGGTTGTTAGGAAGAATGTGCCATAGGCCTTGAAAATAGTCACAGCAATATATCAGCAAGATCCCATTTGAGGCAGGCATTTACTTATTTTCTATTCATTCATTCATTCATTTACCTATCTATATATTTATTTTTAGTTTTTGACATTTTCAACATTCTTTTAACTTATATAAGATTTTGAATTCCAAATTTTTCTCCCTCCCTAAGATGACATGCAAACTGATGTAGGCTACACCTGTATAATCATATTAAACATATTTCCACATTAGTCATGTTGTGAAAGAAGAATCATAACAAAAGGGAAAAACCATGAGAAAGAAAAAACAAACAAAAAAGAAAATAGTGTGCTTTGATCTGCACTCAGACTCCATAGTTCTTTCTCTGGATGTGGATAGCATTTTTCATCATGAGTCTTTTGGAATTATCTTAGATCATTGCATTGTTGAGAAAAGCTAAGTCTAGCAATGCTGGTCATCGCACAATGTTGTACAAAGTTCTCCTAGTTCTACTCATGTAAGTCTTTCCAGGTTTTCCTGAAATCTACCTGCTCATAATTTCTTATGGAACAATAGTATTCCATTACATTCATATACCACAACTTGTTCAGCCATTCACCAATCTATGGTCATCCCCTCAGTTTCCAATTCTTTGCCACCACAAAAAGAGCTGCTATAAATATTTTCGTACATGTGTGTCTTTTTCTCTTCTTTATAATCTGTTTGGGATACAGACCTAGTAGTGGGTATTACAGGATCAAAGGGTATGCACTGTTTTATAGCCCTTCGAGCATAGTTACAAATTGCTCTCCAGAATGGTTAGATCAGTTCACAACTCCACCAATAATGCTTGAATTTAACACCAATAGTGTTTGAATTTTCTTAGGTGCAGGTATTTAAACAAACATTTGAATATAAGCCTATAGGACACAGCTCTAAGATATCTTGGTGGTCATTTATTTCAACTCCATTATTTTATAGATGGAGACACTGAGGACCAGATCTTGCTACTCTGGAAGTTGCTCAGTTCTCTAAATATTTTAGCTGAGCAAATCTCTCCAGTATTTTTTCAGAGTATAACTTATGCTAGAACATCTTGGAAACTTGGTCAAGATTTCAACCTTGGAGAGAGGAGAAGATGACAACAGTCACTTCTCTAGGTCCTTTGCAACCAGAGATCCTGAGTGTTCCGAGTGCTGCGATCCAACTCAGAGGATGGGCACCCTTCGGTGATAGGAAGTGTTTGTGGGGTGATACAGTTAAGGGGGTATAACCCTATTATGATACCTGGTATATGCTGATACTGTATAAAGCATTGGGAGAGATATGAAGTTTAGAAATGATACAAGCACAGTTGTCATGGAGCTTACAATAGAGTTGGGAGGTAGAACCAAAACTTATTACTATACTACTGTATACTTGTAACTATATAATATTACATGATAAGTGCATTAGAGAGCTTCAGACAAAGGAGGTTTAGGGGGAAGATTGTTGCCAACTAGAAGGAATGGGGAAGACTTTACGGAGGAGGTGGCTTTAAAGGACAGGGTAGGAATGAAATAGGGAAAGAGGGAGGGCATTCCAGGCACAGAAGCAAAAGAATACAGTGAGTGCTGGGGAGACAGAGTTTGCATGGAGCACAGTGTGGGTAGAGGTTTGTAATACAAGATAAGCTTAGAAAGATAGGGTGATCCTGGGTTGTGAAGGGCTTTTAATACAGAGAAGTTTGAACTTTATATTACAAACAATAGAGAATCACTGGTTACGATATCACCCAAGTATAGGTTGGAGGGAGGAAAGGGTAGAGGCAAGAAGACCTTAACAACAGCCTGGGCCTGTACTGGAGTGTTATCACCACCTCGTGATAGACAGTGTGGGGTAGTCTGGCCAGTCCTGCAGTCCCAGGACACTGAGCTAGGCCTTCCTTCCCCATTAGGATTCTCCCTTTAGTAGCTCAATAGAACAATATTAACCTTTGGAATTTATTTAGAAACTCATTAGTGCTTGCTACATGGCCCATTCTTTCCCTGATTAGCTCTCTTCATTACATAAATTTCTTTCTGCTACATTTACCACATTGTCCTGCTCTTCTTTTCATCGTTGCCTGACAATTTATTACAAAGTGAAAGGGTGGGAGGGGGAAATCAAGTAAGTTCACATTTCTAAATGTAGGGAAAGTTGTTGTTGTTGGTACTTCTTTCTGGAAGAGGACCATGACATCAGGGAGGTGATGCCATGATGTGCAAATGAATTGAATTTAAGTGAGAGGGCTGTGCAAAGTCGCCAGCCTCACTTTCTCTTCCACAGCCATCTGTGTCCAGTGACCAGATATAGATCAGGACAACTGGAGATGGCCATTGGAGAGGACCATGAAGGAGGCAGAATGGAGGCTAGAAGAAAGGGCTTCGAGAAATGATCCTGTGTCTACACCCCAATGGTCTGAGATCTCAGTCCATTTTCTTAGTCTTTTTGAGCTCGTGGCTGTGGTGAAATTGGCCATAGTGGGTAGGGCTAGCTGCCCAAGACCATCTTGTACCCAGGACCTCTACCTATCCGTGTAGAGGTAGGAACTTACCTACCTAGTTTCTGGTAGTTATTAGAGCAGAGTACCTTAAAACTCTGGGGGCTCTGCTTTCTGCCTGGGCCAACCTGTGCTCCAGGAAGCAATGTGTTGTAGTAAGTGTGGATGTAGGGGGAAGCATGTGTGAGGACTCTGGAAACCTGGGTTTTATGCCTGTCTTTGTCCCTTATGGGATGTGCATTCTTGAGTGACTTACTTTCTCTCTCTGAGTCTATTTTTTCTGCTAATTATCATCTTGTATCTCTTCTCCCCTTTGTGGCTAAGCTTGAGAAAGCCATCTGTACTCAGTGCCTCCACTTCCTCTCCTCTTTCTTAAATCCTCATCAGTCTGGCTTCTGACCTCATCATTCAACTGCAACTGCCCTTTCCAAAGTTACTGTGTATCTCTTAATTTCCCAATCTAAGGGCCTTTTCTCAGTTCTCACCCTCTTGACCTCTTTGCAGCCTCTGAACACGGTCAGGCTTTTCTCCTTGACACTCTCTCTCTTCTTGCTAGGTTTTGATGGCACTTGCTTTCTCCTAGTTCTCCCCATGTTTCCTGATTACTCCTCAGTCTCCTTTCCTAGATCTTTATCCAGATAACACTCACTAACCAATGGTCATTCCCCAAGACTCGGTCTTGGTCCCTCTTCTCTTTTCATTCTATACTATCTTTTTTTTTTT
>CM053581.1:275226773-275243926 GCA_028627135.1 Pseudochirops cupreus
GATATGGTTCCTCGTAGCTGAGCTGACTTTAGTGGGAAGTATCTTTGTGTGCGTTTTGGAGTTCTAGGATTGGTTTAGAGTCCTGTTTTATGGGTATTTTGGGGTGGCTATGTGAGAGCTGCGATATGTTGCTGCTGCTACTCGGCCATCTTGGCTCCGCCTCCCCCTCATTTTAGTTTTCTTAGTCTTTGTGACCCCAGTTGGGGTTTTCTTGGCAGAGATACTAGAGTGGTTTGCCATTTCTTTCTCCAGCTTATTTTACAAATGAGGAAACCAAGGCAAGCAATGTGAAGTGTCTTGCCCAGGGTCATGTAGCTAGAAAGTGTCCGAGGCTGGATTTGGACTTAGGTTTCCTGATTCCAGGCCCTGTGCTCCATCCACTATACCACCTAGCTGCTCTGTATGATTGTAGACAGGTTGCTTAATCTCTGTTCCTCAGTGTCCTCAATTGTAAAAAGGGAATGATTAAAACCTGTAGATCTTATGTCCCAAGGTTATTGTGGGGATTGGATGAAATACTATATGTGTAAAATGGTGTTAGAAATGACAGCTATTATTATTTTTAAGACAACGCTCCCTGTTATCTCTTTGATCAAATATAGAACACTCCATTGAACTTTTAAAGCCTTTTGTAACCTGGCTTTTTCTTACATTCCCAGGCTTCTTGTCCCTTACTCCCTTGACACGTAGTCAAGATCTGGTGACACTGACCTCCTTGCAGTTCTTTGTAAATAATTCTCTGTCTTTCATCTCTGGGCATTGTCACTGGCTGTCCTCCATACCTGGGATGCACTCTTCCTCATCTCTACCTCCTGGCTGTTCTGGTTTCCTTGAAGTCTCAGCAAAAGTCTTACATCCTGCAAGGAGTCTTTCCTTATTCTCCTTAATCATAGTGCCTTCCCTTTGAGATTCTCTCCAATTTTCTCTGTATCTGTCTTGTTTGTACACAGCTGTTTGCATGTTGTCCCTACTATTAGATTGTGAGGGCCTTCAGAGTAAGGGATGTTTTTTGACTTTTTTTTATATTATCCCCAGTTCTTAGTGTAGTACCTGGAACATTTTAGGCACTTAGTAATTTCTTATTGATTTGACATGGCCTCTGAATGTGTTCAAGTCCCAGGCACCAAGATGACTGAGTAATTATGAGTAAGGATCAAGAGTCCAACAGGCCTTGTCTTATTTCATCTGAGTCATTTTTCTTTCCATATGGCCTTTGGAAGCCCATAAACCAACTAATGTTTCCTAGTACTAGAGTTGCTATTATCTGTTTTATTGATTACATTGAAAGGGCTTAAAATGGTTCTATCTGTGATCTGCTTAGTTATTTCCTTGTGCCTTTTCTGCCCATCCTGATCAAGGCTACCATTGAGGGCCAATCTTTTCAAGAACTATCTCACTTTCTGGGGATATTAAAAATCATAGACCAATCAGATTTCCTAAAGTTTCTCTGCAAGAATTATCCCTTCTCTATACATGATATTATTTGAAGTTTAAAAATAAACTATATTGACATATATCCAGATATTTTTATGAGCTGGAATGTCTAGAGAAAGAATTGGAAATTTGAGAAGTATGTACTCAATCTAATTTGCACTTCATTGTTGCATACCAAATGCTGGTTCACTGAACAAATGTTGATTTAACAGAGGGAAGGCCCTGATGGGTTTAGATCACCAAGGTGATGTCAGTACCATGCACTGAATCAACACTGAGTTTGGGGGCTGATTTATTTTTCTTTTAAATCATTATAAAGGTTATGGGATAAGAGTTGATCAGATTGTCAAATATTTTTCTCTATGTAGTTATGGAAGAAATTATGGTATTTCATGATTCACTATAATATGACTTCTTTAGAAGAATCCTTTTTAGAAAGATGAAATTTTGTTTCAGGAAGGTTGGAGTTTTGAAAATACTGCCTCCTTTTCCAAATGCAATCTAGTTCGCTCTCTTCCTTTTAGTCAATCTGGGGTCCAACTCATTGCCTATCAGCAGTGTGCATCCAAGATTTGTCTGGTGATGGACCAACTCAGTGGTCTGTTCATACAACTACCTATCATATTCCAGCTAACAGGCATTCTTTATCCACTTAATATTCCCTGTGTTATTGCTAGACTGAATTATGGGCCATGCATTTGGTGATGGAACATGATAGGAGGCATAAATAGATTATAGTATATTGTCTATATATATTATAGTATATGGTATATTGTATAGTATAGTATATTGTATTTTATATACAAATACATCTATGTACATATAATACATACATGTGTTTACATACGTATATGTAATAGTATATTGTGCATGACAAATGGAATGCAATACATGGCCTAAGAGATACTATCAAAGAGATTACACAAAGAAGATGAGTTGTTTATGTAGCAAAGGGGAAGGATTATGTGTTGCACTAGAACCCATGTATGTTTAAGAGGTTTAGAAGAAGGTCCCCAGTATATGATTTTCTGTGGAGGATTGATAAAAGGACACAGATGAAAGTCAACCAAGATGAGACAGCATAGGTAGGTTTTGATCTATTGCATTCAAAGGAGTATCCACATTACTGAGATGACATATTTACATAAATATTGAAGAGTATGTACGGACCACTGAAATAACAGCACCTCAAGACAGGAACTGAACTCAAATGTCAAATAGTAAGTTGTGAGGATTGACCTTTGGTTTTCAAGTAGAATCTGTGATGCTAAACCTAAGTGTAGAGATTGGGGAGAGAGAGGACTAATGGTAAGACTTCCTTATGCTTTTGACAAGCCAGTGGGAGGGAGATCATCTAGGAGGAGTAGCTTGGAGAATAATTTAACTATAAATTCTAAGCAAGTCTTATTGCTAGAAAATCAGAGCTGAAATGGACTTTAGAATCTGGAATATCAGTACCACATTGAACTGTAGAACATGGAATTTCATAGCTAGAAGGGATCTTAGAATGTAGAATATTAGAACTGAGCTGGTTTCCTTTAGAGACCATTTGGTCCATTTCCTCATTGTAAAAAAGAGGAAACTGAGGCCCAGAATATGAGAAGGTAATTGGCCCAATTGCTCAAGGTCTAGACCTCAGGTTTCCTGACTTCTAACTCAGTGTTCTTTTCACTCCTGCCTAATATAGTTATCTAATTGTTTCATGTAGGTGAGTCTTCTTTTACCAACTAGGCTCATCTTTTTGGAAGCTGGAGCAGCATGATGTGTTAGGAAAAGCCCTTGACCAGGAGGAATCAGAAGAACAGATTGTAGGATTGGCTATGCTACTCATAGCCCTTTCTCCTGTCTGTGGTTCACCTTATCATTAAAATGAGGATCTTGATTATTGCTCTATATGCCATATATGATATGTAGTTGTACAGGCAATATGCATGTGGAACATTGATCAACTAAATGCCCTGATCAGCTTGATAAACTTACAGAGTGGTAACTCTTTGTTCAGTCTTTTGACTGTATGGTGTGACCATGCTCTTTGACATGAAGGGTGGATTTCACTGATGGGTATTGTCAACAAGAAAGTTTGGGATTGTTGAAAATGCTGACCAATTTACCAAATGTGATCCAGTCTACTCTCTCCTATTCATTTCTGGGTCCTGATTATTCTCCATTTGCATTGTGTGTGGTGATGGACCAGCCCAATGATCTGTTTATACAACTACATATTATATTTCAGCTAATAGGTATTCTTTATCCATTTGGTGTTCATAAACTGCCTACTATATTCCAGACACTGTGCTAAGTGCTAGAGATACAAAAGAGAAAAATATAGACAGTCTCTGCCCTCAAAGAGCTTACAACAATGTCAAAACAAGCAAAGCCTTAAAGGAAAAAAAAAGTAAATTCAACAAACCAAATGAGAATTCCTGAAAGAGGTTAAAAAATAATTTAAATTTAAATCAAAGAAGAAGGGTAGAGGAAAAATGAGTAAAGAAATAAGATTAATGCAAGAAAATTATGAAAGGAAAATTAACAGCTTGGTAAAAGAGGCACAAAAATTACTGAACAAAGTAACACCTTAAAAACAGAATTGTCCAAAGAGAAAAAGAGGTACAAAAGCTCATTGAGGAAAATAATTCCTTAAAAATTAGAATTGGGAGAGCGGAAGCTAGTGACTCCATGTGACGTTGAGAAACAATAAAATAAAACCAAAAGAATGAAAAAATGAAGAAAATGTGAAAGATCTCATCATTAAACAACTAATCTGGGAAACAGATAGAGGAGAGAGAATTTATTAGATTCTCTGGAAGTTGTGATCAAAGAAAGAGTCTAGACATTGCTTTTCAAGAAATTATAAAGGAAAACTACCTGGAACACCTAGACCCAGAGGATAAAATAGAAATGGAAAGAATCTACCACTTGCCTCCTGAAAGAGATACCAAAATGCAAACTCTCAGGAATGTTATAGCCAAATTACACAGTTGGTCAAAGAGAAAATACTTCAAGTAGTTTGAAATAAACCATTTAAATACCATAGAGTCACAGTCAACATGATACAAGATTTTGTAGCCACCATGTTAAAGAAGCAGAAGGCTTGGAATATGATATTCTGGAAAGCAAAGGAGCTAAAAGTATAAATAAGAAAGACCTATATAGCAAAACTGAATATAATTCTTCAGGAGAAAAAAAAAGTTCTCACATTGTATACCAAAATAAGATCAAAATGGGTAAATGATTTAGATGTAAAGGATGCTATCATAAACAAATAAGAGGAGCTTGGAAAATTTTGCCTTTCAGTTCTGTGGATAAAAGAAGAGTTTATGACCAAACAAGAGGTAGAGAGGACCCCAGGAAATAAAATGGATAATTTGGATTACCTGAAATTTTGCTTATGTAAAACCAATGAATTTGAAGGAAAGCAGGAAAATGGAGGAAAAATTAGGACTCATTTTTCAGATACATAGGGAACTAAGCCAAATGCATAAAAATAAGAGCCATTTTCCAATTGATAAATGGTTAAACGATATGAACAGGCAGTTTTCAGAAGAAGAAATCAAAGCTATCAATAGTCACATAAAAAAATGTTCTAAATCACTATTGATTAGAGAAATGCGAATTAAAACGACTCTGAAGTTCCACCTAACACCTATCAAATAGTGGCTAACATAATAGAAAAGAAAAAAACAATAAATACTGGAGGGGATGCGGAAAAATAGGTACACTAATGCACTGTGGGTAGAGTTGTGAGCTGGTCCAACCATTCTGGAGAACAATTTGGAACCATGCACAACTAGCTTTAAAACTTTGGTCCAACAATGCCACTACTAGATCTGTCTATCCTAAAGAGATCAAGGAAAAAGAGAAATGACCTATATGTACAAAAATATTTATAGCAACTCTTTTTGTGGTGGCAAAGAATTGAGGGGATGCCCATCACATGAATAGGTTATGACATATGATTTTGGTGGAATATTATTGGCTTTAAGAAATGAGGAACAGGATACTTTCAGAAAAATCTGGGAAGACCTATATGAACGGATACAAAGTGAAGTGAACAGAACCAGGAGAAACATTGTATACAATAACAGCACCCCAAAATGATGGTCAGCCATTCTGATCACGGCAATAATACAAGAGAATTCCAGAGGACCCACAATAAAAAAATACTGTCCACCTCTAGAGAGAGAGAACTGCTGAACTCTGAGTGCAGACTGAAGCATACTTTTCTCACTTTCTTGATGTTTCTTGCTTTTCATTATTGTTTTTTTTGCAACGTGGTTGATATGGAAATGTTTTTCATGACTTCATATACATAATTTATATTATATGGCTTGCCTTCTCAATGGATCAGAGAAGGGCAGGTAGGAGAGGATTTAGAACTCAAAATTTAAAAAGAAGAATGTTAAAATAAATAAATTCTGCATATATTTTATGTGTACATAATTGTTTGCATATTGCCATGTTGTCTTCTTCATTAGAATGTGAGCTTCTTGAGGTCAGGGGCTATGGTTTCCCCTTTTTCTTTATCTTCAGAGTTCAGCACAGTTCTTGGCACTTAGTACTTGATACATTCAATGCAGTGGATAGAGTGCTGGGCTTGGGGTCAGACAGACCTGAATTCAGATTGGGACTTAGATACAATGACTATGTGACCTCTAATAACTATTTGGCAAGTTATTTAATCTTTCTGTGCCTGCTTCCTCTTCTGTAAAAAAGGATAATAATAGCACTTACCTTCTAGGGTTGTTGCACGCTAAAGTGTGATAATATTTGTAAAGCACTGTGTAAAGGTTAACTATTGTTGTTATTGACTTACTAGTCAGTCTGATTAGTCCTGGCACCTGCCTTAGCAAGTTCTGAGCTCATCACTCCTGCAGCCACAGCTACTAAAAACCTGGAAAAGATTGTTCTTTCTGTCAAAGTCCTTGGGCACCGTCAAATGGTCCAACATTAGAAATGGTTACCGTTTTTCAGTGGGAATGATGTTAAAGATGATGTTTTGTGACTGCCTCCTAAAAGCCACTAAGCCTTTCTCTTTGACTTGCAGCCGAAACCTGCAAACTTGAAACCTCTGGGCCATTACCAGTCGTCTTGAGTTTCATCTTGCCACTGGATTCCAACCACTCTGGAGGACAGAGTAAGGCTGATGCCTTTGCACAGCTCTGCCTCAGTCAGATCCAATTCATGTACAAGTCAAGACCTTGTGATGTCATTGATCCTCTTTAGGAACAAAAGATGAACAACAATCTGTGAGTAGTTGTAGCTGCTCTCTGGGTCCCCAATCTGGCAGTTCAAGTTGGCAAGTTGGGCAATGCTTCTTCTTCTTTTTCTTCCCTTTCCTTCTCCTTCCTTCCTTCCTCCTCCTCCCCTTCTTCTTCCTCTTCTTCTTTCTCCTCTTCCTCCTCTTTGTCTTCTTCATCATCTTCTCCTCCTCTCCCCCTTTTTCTTTTTCTTTCTTTTTTTTTTTTTGCATTTTAGAGGGGGGAAGGCAGGGCAATTGGAGTTAAGTGACTTGCCCAAGGTCACATGGCTAGTTTTGTGTTAAGTGTCTGAGTTCAAATTTGAACTCAGGTCCTCCTGACTCCAGGGCCGGTGCTCTATAGCCACTCCTCCTCCTCTTCTTCTTCTTCTTCTTCTTCTACTTCTTCTTCTTCTTCTTCTACTTCTTCTTCTCCTTCTCCTTCTCCTTCTTCTCCTTCTCCTTCTCCTTCTTGTTCTTCTTGTTCTTCTTGTTCTTATTCTTGTTCTTGTTCTTGTTCTTGTTCTTCTTCCTCCTTCTCCTCCTCCTCTTGCTCTTTCTCTTCCTTCTCTTCTTCTTCCACATGTGGAGCATCATACCCTTACATGTGAGTGCTTAGTCCAAAGAAATATAATTTTTGCTTATATTTTGTAAGGTATCTTGGGGCTTGGGGGCTAAATGTTTAAAAATTTTTCTATTTATTAACTTTATTATTTTTTTCCAAAAAGATGGGACAATTTACTTTTTGTCCTGTGTGATTTTCATTTATAATTTCTTGAAATGTAGCTCTAGACTTGCAGTGGTTCTTAACCTTCTTAATGCTGTGACCCTTTAATACTCACATGTGGGTGTGTCTGCATGTGGGCAAGACCCGCCTGGAGACGAATAGAGGAGGTTCCTAAGACCATCAGAAATATGAGTTTTCCGATGGTCTTAGGCGACCCCGTGACCCCTGTGAAAGGGCCCTTCGACCCTCAAAGGGGTTGTGATCCACAGGTTGAGAACCACTGGTGTAGAGACACTGGCTTTAAAGAAGCGCATTGTGATTCAGGTGGAGCTACTTGACTATGCCTTAAATCCAAATCATTTTGGCTTTCATTGAATGGCCATTAATAGGTCCCAGCCCAAGCCTCTCTTGCTCATGGTTTGGGTTTAGAAGGGTTAGATGGAGTGTAAACAGCAATTGCTTTCTGTTCTGGCCAGAAATTCTTGAGGGTCTTCCCCTTCTAGATTGATACTTTTATGCTGGTAAACTAGGCCATTGTCTCATTCTTACCTAGTTCTTAGTCACTGAATGAGTGTTGCCTCAAAACTGAGACCTGGAAAAGATGTTAATGAAAAAAGACCAAGGTCATGCACTGCACACTGGGCCATCTCTAGTCCTCTTGACTTTTGTCTTGTCACTGGACTTCGAAGACTCTGGAGGAGAGAGTGAGTCTGATAACTTGGCACAGCTCTGCCTCACTTAAATCACATCAGCCTTGGACGTAGAGAGGTGCTTGGGCACTAAGAGTTGAAATGATTTGCCTGAGGTCACACAGCTAGTGTATATCGGAGCCTACATTTTCTCGATTCCAAGGGTGGTCACCTATCCTTTATGCCACACTCTCTCTCACATAGTAGGTACTTAATGCATTTTTGCCCATTAATTGGTTGAAGCCCAAAGTGCCAGGGGTTTGTGCAATTTGAATTTCAAGTCCAAATATTGTGATTTACAGAAATCTCTTTGCACTTACAGTAATGCCAGTGCCATTATCTAGAATTAGCCGACTGCTCTCAGCTGCTTGGGTGTAAATAATTCCCTAACGTTTCTCTCACTGCATAATGAGCTCCTTCTGGAAACACAAAAAGATGAACTAATCAAGAGCTAATAATTTAACGCAAGATAGCAAACATTAGCTATGGAAAATGCAATGACATGTGAAATGTGATGCCAAGACAGCTTTAGCATGTTTCAGGGCCTGGGGCCTCCCGTTGGGGCAAAACCATTGAGACCAATACTTGCTGGCCCCATATTCTTCTCTTTCTCAGCCCCCAGGCCTGCACTGATTAAGTAACCTCTTTTATCCCCTATACTTTCCTCTTCTTCCCCTTCAATAGCCCTACCAGCATCTGCTTAAGCCACCTCTTTTCCTATATCCCCAGGCCCTAGCCTTCTGTGGAATTGGCTACAGGATCCCAACATCTCCCCTTTCCTGTTGTCTCTGAAATAGTCACCCTGCTCACTGAGGAAAAAGTGGTGGTGCCAAACACCTCATGTAATAGAAGATGATTCCAAGATGCCTTAAGTGCCTACCAGAGTCTTCACTGAAATATAACCTGGAGCTGGCTCAGCCCTTAGCTCTTACCTTGATCTCTCATACCATCCTTCTCCTTCTCTTCCTCTTGGGAGTCAGTTCTATCCCAAACCTCTGATTTTTTTTCTCCTGGATTACAGTCTTCCCTCCAAGAGCAAGGGCAAGGAGGTTCTTCTCCTCAATGGTGCTAATGGGTAAGCCTTTTAAAGGAGCCTTAGGAAGTTCATTGAGATTGTGGCTTTGCCTGAATATATTGTTTTATGCAGGAAAGATAACAGAATTCTAGGTTATCAGAGCTGGAAAATGGAAGGCATGTCCAATTTGGAAGTTACCTTGTAGACCATCATCCAACTCCCTTTTCACACAGGCAGAAACAAGGTCCAAAGGAGAGAAGGGATTCGTTAGAAGTCACAGGGCTAATTAGTGATAGAGATGGTTTTAAGAAATGAAGTTTCAATGTGGCAATATGTTTCGTATGACTGTACATGTATAACCTATATCAAACTGCTTGGGGGGTAGGGTGCCAGGATGGAGAGGAAGGGAGAGAATTTGAAACTCAAAAGTTAAAAAAAAAAACAATTAATGTTAAAGATTGTTTTTACATGTGATGAGGGGGGATAAAATAAAAATTAAAAAAATTAAGTCAGAAATGAAGTTTCCTGACCCCCTAGTCTCTTTTTCTACTACCATGTTGCCTCTTGGGTGATTTTTTTGATAGCATGGCAAAGAATTAGGGTGTGAGGGCTATTCCTATCAAAGTGGTTGGGTGGTAATTCTCTGTGAATAGCATTTAGTTTCCCACCTCTCTGCCTTTGCACAAGGGGTCTGGAATGCACTCCCCCCCCCCCCCCTTACCTTTGCTTCATAGAATCTCTAACCACCTTCGAAGCACAGCTCAGGTATTACCTTCTGCCTCAGGCCCTTCCTGCCCCTTCCTCTACACCCGCTGTTATTAGCACTCTCTATTTGGAATTTACTTTGTACAGACTTTGTGTTTCCTTACTTGTGTGCCTGTTGTGAGCAGTCAGCTCCCCAAGGGCAGGGGCTGTTTTGTTTTTTAGCTTCTAAATCCCCAATCCCTGGCACAGGGCATTGCCCATAGTGGATACCTAATAAATGCATTGAATTGAATGGAGCTGAGGTGGGGAGACTGAAGGTTAATTAACTTAAAAGAGGTATCTATGACTCAATATGTCTAAAACAGAACTCTATCTTTCTCCCTAAGCTCTACCCCTCTCCTTCCTTCCCTATAACTGTAGAGGTCAACACCTTCCTCCCAGGTCCTCAGGCTCACAGTCTAGGAATCATCCTGGATTCCTCACTATCTCTCACTCTCCATTTCCCATCTGTTCCCGAGGCCTGTTGATTTCACCCTTTTGATATCTCTCCAATGTGTCCTCTTCTCTCTTCTTACAGTGCCAACACTGGTGCAGCCCTCTTCACCTCATGCCTTAAATTACTGCACTAGCTTGCTGGTGAGTTTGCTTGTCTCAAGTATTTCCCCATTCTCATTCATTGTCTTTCCATTCAGTCGCTAAAGTGATTTTCCTAAAACAAGGTCTGATCATGTCAGCCCCTCGTCTTACTCCTCCCCCCCCCCCCCCGGATTCCACTAACGTCCTGTTGACTCCTGCAGCAAACACAAAGTGCTCTGTTTGGCATTCAAAACCCTTTCAATTCTAGCTCCCTCATACCTGAAACATGTTCCAGTGACACTGGCCTCCTGGCTGTTCCATGAAGAAGACATCCCATCTTTGATTTTTAGGCCTTTTCTCTGGCTGTCCTTGATGCTCGGAACACCCTCCTTTCTCTGTTCTGACTGTGGATTTCTTGGCTTCCTTTAAAGCCCACCTAAAAGCCCACCTCCTGGAGGAAGCATTACCTAATCCCTCCTAACTCCAGTATCTTACCTTTTAAAATATTTTCTATTTACTCTGTATATAGTTTGCTTTGTATATATTTGTTTACACATTGTCTCTCCATTAGAGTGTAAGTTCCTTGAGGGCAGGGATTGTCTTTTGCCTCTTTTTGTAAATAGTGCCTGGCGATTGATAAATGTTGATTGGTTGATTGATTCTCCCTTTTCTCTCTTTCCCTAACCTCCTCTTTACTACTGACTTTGAAGAGTCTTGCACAGATGCTAGAGTGCCTGGGCCCAGTGTCAGAAGGACCTTCCCAGGGACCACACTAATGTCTGGGATCTTCTGACTGAGGCCAAATGTATGACTGCCAGGTAGTGGAGCTGATTGTAAAATTTTCAGTGTGAGCGTTTACACCTTGGAAACTGGCAAACGACACCTTTCAGGGCTTTGTTTGTTGTTTTGTTGATTGTCTAAATTTTAGGAAGTGATGGAGAAAATGTTAGGAATATGGATTAAACTTAAAAGTACACCTTGTATACATCTGGAGAGCCAGTTAAACATCATTAGCACATTCCTGCTGCCAGATGTGCCAGACCCAAGGAGCCAAAGCCATGATTTTGGCAGCCTTTCCATCGCAAACATAGATAGGGAAAATTGGCAGTAATGGCATTTCTCAGCACATAGAAATCAGACCGTTCCAAATACATATGCTCATTACTTTGGGAATCGATCAGAAGTGATCATAATTATTTTCTGGTACAGATGAAGCTGAAGTGAGTTTAAAGACTGAGTCACTCATTCTCTGAGCCCTTCCTACTATGCAGGATGGGAAGTCTGGTGATGTGTATTAGACCTTCAATTCAGAAAATTCAGAATGGATTTCTTTCTCTTCTCACTATTAATGCAGGGCTGGTACTGATGGGTGAGACTAGTAGATGAGGTCAGCAAGGCAGGACCTCAACCTTCTTGATTGGTTTAACTCCCCTCTTGGCCTTCCCTGAAGTGGGCCCCAAATGAGGCTTAGCATTCACAGTGTGCTGTTTTCTGGGAGGAGTCAGCAGGTTTCACACTTGGTGCTGAAACAGGCCATCATCAGCTTATGATACACAGCTCTGATGAGCTCTACACTTAGTTAAACTTAATAGTTTGTTGGAGCCCCTGTGGAGTTTGTTATTATCTTCCAAACACTGGATGAACACAAGCTAATTAATCCTCAACACGTTTCTCAGAAGGAGGAAGTGAGGTCCATTACCTTTCAACTTAATGAAAAATGTGAATGATATTGTGGTGATTTTCCTCCTACCTCTCTGACTGTTCTTTCTAAGACTCCTTCCACTCATCCTTTAAACATGGGCATTTCCAAAGATTCTGTCTCTTATCTTCTCTCTTGCAACTCTATCCTTTGGCTCTGGAGTCAGAGGACCTGGGTTTAAATCCTGCCTCTGTCATTTACTACCTGTGTGATCTTAGGCAAGTTGTATAACTTCCCTGGGTCTCAGTTTCCTCATCTTTAAAGTAAGTGACTGAACTAGGTCTCTGGGTTCCCTTTTGCTTCTAAGTCTATGATCTTGTGACTCCCAAATCTATCCCCAGCTCTGACCTCTTATCTGAGCTCCAGACCCACATCTTCAACTATGTAGAAGACATCTCTATCCAATACTCTACCAATACCTCAAACTCAATTTAATTCTTTATATGTGTCTATGACAAACAGTCACACAGTATCTCAGATTTGGAATATGTCTGAGGGACCATCGTGGCCAACCCAAACTGGAATGAGAATCCCCTCTACTATATAACAGGGAAATGGCCATGGTCCTCCAGCCTTGACTCATAGGTCTTATGTGAAGGAGAATCCATTGCTTCCAGAGGAATAGCATTCCCCTTTTGGATGGCCCAAATTGTTAGGAATTTTTCACTTAGTGCAGAATCTGCCTCTAAGTAACTTCTGCTGACTCCTCGTTTTTGCCTTCTGGGGCTAGAGAGAACAAACTGGATCCCACATCCACATGAAAGACTTTCAGACCCTTGAAAACAGATACTATTATTCCTCCTTCTCCTGACCTCAGCCTTTCTCTTCTCATTTTAGTTCCTTCAACTGGTCCCTGATGCCATGTTATGCCTCCTTCATCATCCTTAGACCTCCTCTTCCCTTCCCCTAGATGTTCTCTACCTTATCAAGGTCTGTCCTAAAATACGGTGCCCTGAACTGAGCATCATATTATAGATGTGACCTGACTAGAAGAAAGTACAGGAGAACTTTAACTTCCTCAATCTAAGAGTTAACATTTATGGGGTACTTTAAAGTTTGCCAAGTGCAATAGACATGTTGCCTCCTTTTTCCTCCTTGTGAGTTAGGTGTTATTATTATTCCTGTTTCACAGATGAAGAAACTGAAGCTCAGAGAAAGGAAGTGACTTAGAGTCCCACAGAAAGTGTCTGAGGCAGAATTTAAAGTCTGGTTTTCCTGACTCCAAGTCTATAACTTTATCTCCTATGCCATCTAGTTCCTGGATACTCTGCCTCTCTAATACAGGACTGTCTTAGCTTTTTGGGTTGCCATACCTTATAGTTGACTGACAGTGAGCTTGCAGAGCCTTAAAACCCTTGTCAATTTCCAGACAAACTGCTATCTAGCCACATCTCCTCCATCTTGTACTTGTGAAGCTGATTTTTTAAAAAAATTCAAGCTTAAGGTTTATATTTACCTCAATTAAATTCCATCTTAATAGATTCTATCTAATGTTCTAGACTGTCCAGATCTTTCATTATGTTGATATTACCCCATGTTTTAATTCCTTCCAGCTTTGTGTCAGCTGCATATCTGATAAGCCTTGCATCTGGATCTTTCAAGTTATTGATAAAAGTGTTGACCACCACAGGGGCAAGCATGCCTTAAACCAGCTCTCTATAGACCTTGTTTGAGTAAAGCTGAGTCATTCAATGTGGAACTCCCTGGGACCAGGTATCCTTATCTTCAACATGACCATTTTCTGCCTTGCTAGCAGGGTTTTGTCTTTTTTTATGGTGTCATTATATTCTATTACATCTATGTACCATAATTTGCTCTGCTATTCCCCAATTAATAGGTACCCCATTAGTTTCCAGTTATTTTTGTTTTTTAAAATTTCCATTTCTGGGTCAGGAAGTTTGCTTTGCTTTTGACTATTTCTTCTTCCATCTGTGCTTTTGAGTAGTGGTAGACCCCACTTGGTCTTAACCTTAGTCACATGGCTCCCCAACTCTAGGAGTCAGAGCACCTCTGGATTTTTGAGGTTTAGAGCAGTGAATATTCAGGTTCTTCTATGGTGTCACAGGACAGAGTACTAGGGTCCTTAGAGCCCCTGGGTCTGAGGGTCTAAGTGTTTCAATGCCCAGCCTGATTGCTGTTATTCCTGGTCACTTCCAAGGTCATTGCTGTAGTTTTCCAGCTACCAGATGGCTTCCTCAGGAAGATGCACCCTCTTCTTGCCTCTGGATACAGGGCCTTTCATGGTACATGTTTCTCTGGCCCATCTCTCCTCTTTCTGAGAGGTTTCTGGCATGTTTGTCTAAGTAGGAGAACTGTCTTTCCTAATAGACTTCCTTTCCTATTTCCCCTGGTTTCTGGTTGACTTTTTGTGCATTTCTTGGGTGTAGGAAATTACTTTGTGTAGTTTTTCATTGGATTTCTTGATTTTGATTTGATATGTTGCAATTTTTAGGTTTTTGCTGGAATAGGTCTGGAGGAGCTGACTTGCTTTGTTCAGGAAGTCACCTTGGCAAGAAGTCATCTCATTCCTTGCCATAGACCAGACATAACCCTACTGGAATGTTACACTTTCCCAGGGCCACAGGTGATAAACTACATCTTTCCTGGACTAATTTCTGAGACATTTACCTAGAGAAAAATACCCACAGTCAGGGCAGGGTCTATCGCTGGATACCAAAGGAACAGCTCAGGGTACTAGGTATGAACCTTCTCATCTATCCACTGCATAGAGCTTACCTCTCTGCAATGAATCTCCAGTGAAGATAGGAAGTGGTCATTTAGCATCACCAGCTCTCCCCTTTTCTGTGTTATCTGGGGCCAACTCTTTTGCCTTCTGGCAGGGGAAGTCATTGATCTTCAGGTGAATTGTAGGGGATAGGAAAAGAGGATGGTTTTCACCTTCCCTAAGATTGCAGATTTAGAGCTGGAAGAGACCATCTTGTCCAAGGATTCTTTTTTCCCCCTTTAATTTACTAATTTACTAATTTTTAGTTTTCAACATTCACTTCCATAAGTTTTAAATTTTCTCCCCCTCTCTTCCCTTTCCCTCCCCAAGACAGCCTGCAGTCTGATATAGGTTCTACACATACATTCCTATTTAAAACATTTTCACACTAGTCATGTTGTATAGCAGAATTATAATGAATGGGAGAAACCATGAGAAAGAAAAAACAAAACAAAACAAAATAAGAAAATAGTGTGTTTCACTCTGTATTCCGACTCCATAGTTCTTTCTCTGGATGTAGATGACATTTTCCATCACAAATCCTTTGGAATTGTTTTAGGTCCTTGCATTGTTGAGAAGGGCTAAGTCTATCAAAATCAGTCATCACACAATGTGGCTGTTACTGTGTACAATGTTCTCCTGGTTCTGCTCACTTCATTCAGCATCAGTTCATATAAATCTTTCCAGGTTTTTCTGAAGTCTGCTTGTTTATCATTTCTTATAACACATTATGTATTCCATTCTATTCCATTACATTCATATACCACAACTTGTTCAGCTGTTCCAATTGAGGGGCATCCCTTTAATTTCCACTTCTTGACCATCACAAAAAGAGCTGCTATAAATATTTTTGTACATGTGGGTCCTTTCACATTTTTATGATCTCTTTGGGATACAGCCCTAGAAGTGTTATTGCTGGGTCAAAGGGTATGCACATTTTTATAGTCCTTTGGGCATAGTTCCAAATTGCCCTCCAGAATGGTGGTTGTCCAGAGATTCTTAACCTCTTTTGTGTCCTGGATCCAGGGGTGTGCCAGTAAGTGTTTAATAAGTGGTTCTCTGATTGTACTCAGGACATATTTTAAAGTTTCACCTGCATTATTAACCTTTTCCCCATCCCTTTCTTACATCTAGGCAACTAACCCAATAGTAAATCAAGTCCTGATTTGTAGAGTTTGTGGAGATCCAAAATGGAAATGCTTGCACTGAAAATTTTACAATTGACCCTCCAGAGCTGGTTTGAGCTACCTCTAGCACACTACTGTCTAGAACCTCCTAGACAGTCCAGTGAAGTCTATGGATCCTTCTCAGAATAATGATTTTAATGCACAGAGTAAAATACACAGGCTTATAAAGGAAATCAATTAGTTTGAAATAAAGATATATATATTTTTTCCTACCCAAGTTCATGGATCCCTCAACTCTATCCATAGATCCTAGTTTAAGAACTCTTACTAGTCCACATCCCTCATTTTACAGGTTCAGGAAACGTTAAGTGACTTGTCCAAGGTCACACATATAATAAGTGGCAGAGGTAGGACTCAGTCCTCTGTCTCTAAATTCATTGTCTTTTATTTTTTACAACTTTTTGCCCCAGAACTCACAACCTGTCTGACCTTTTGTCATGGGGTCCCAGGGATTGACCTACCAAGGAGTTTAAGGGAGATGGTTTTCTATGTCTTTGTTTCACTGTGGGTTTGCAGCTCTGCTGGCCCCCTATTCAAACCTTTCCTGATAATGCAGTACAAAGTGTCAGGGGGCAAATGTTCATCCTTTTGACTAGAGGAGACCAAGCTGCTTGATTCAATCAGTGCTTCTGGCACAGTTAACAGACTGTGAAGTTGTCATTTATGCACTGAAGTACCCTGATAATTAAGCCAATTCAAAGGCATGATGATTCCTTATTTAAAAGAACAGAAAAGCTATATGAGTGTGATACTTGATCACATTGTTGAGTACATAAGCATTGTACAGCTTAGGTGGAGAGTTGTAAAGAAAAGAAGTTCATGTGTCAAGGCCACAGGTTAAAATATTTTAACATGCAAATTTAGGTCGCAGATCAGCCCTGTAGATTCAGAGTTAGAAAGAACCTCAGAAGTCATCTAGTATTCAGATGAGCAAACTGAGGCCCAGAGAGAAGGGAAGGGACTTCTCCATGGTGACACAGCTAGATTCTTTTTTTTTTTTAAATTTTATTATAGTTTGCATCATTCATTTCCACAAGATTTTGAGTTACATATTTTCTCCCCGTCTTTTCCCTGCCCACCACCCCAAAACAGCCATCCCAATGTGTCCCCCCTCCCCCGGTCTATTCTCTCCTATGTCACTTTTTGGTAGGGCAGGATGG
>CM053581.1:275244426-275263628 GCA_028627135.1 Pseudochirops cupreus
AAAGAATAGAAAGAAAAGGGGGAAAAAAACTTCAATAAAAAGATAAAAGATAACACCAACAGTACATGTAGTGCTCTGCACCCATAGACCCTCACCCCTGCAAAGAAGGCAGGAAGGTGCATTTCCTAAACTCTTCTCTGGGACCACATTTGAGCATTATAATTACACAAGGGTTATTTTCTTTTTTTCTTTTCTTTCTTTTGGTCCTTTTCATTTACATTGTTGTAGTCGTTATTTTTTTTCTGGTTCTGTTTACTTCAGTCTGCATAGGCTTTGCCATACTTGGCTTAATTCTTCAAATGTACTGCTTGTTATGGGACAGTAATATGGGCCATACTCTCTTTTAGCTAATCTCTAGCTGATGGTTATCTACTTTATTTCTAATTCCTTGATGATACAAAAAGTGCTACTCTCAACATATTGGTATATATGGCACCTTTCTTCCTGTCTTCTGCTTTGGGGTATATGCCTCACAGTGGAATCTCTAGGTCAAATAAGATGGTTCTTTTAGTCTCTTGGCATAATTCCACATTGCTTTCTAGTGTAAGGGTTTTTCTAGTATAACCTTGCCACCCTTGCATTAGTACTAGTCCATTACATTTCAACCAACTTCCATGGTTCTTCATGACTATATGGGGTTGGGAGTGGGGGAACCTTTTGTCTCTGTCGTTGGTTCAAGCCTTCACTAAATTGTTCTCTCAATTTTAGGAGGACCTAGCACACCAAATTCATTTAACCACCAATAGTTAGATTAGCTCTTATAAAGAAATATTTTCTTCAAAAGTATTGGTAAGAACAAACATACAAACAAACTTATCAACATTTCCCCCAACACCCCAGGGTCATAATCTTGCCTGATACCAGCTCAGCCTAAGAAGATATGGTCTGGCAGATATGGTAGAAAATAATCTTTTAAAATTTGTCTTCTTTATTCATCATGTCTTCATTGAGGACATTTTCTACTTACAGATAAAATCCTTGTCAAGATTGCATAAAGATAAGAACCCAGGGACATTGATCATAGAATCATAAGATCATAGATTTAGAGCTAATAGGTTAGTAGCTTATAGACCATCAAATCCAATCCTTCTCATTTTACATGTAGATCATATAAGCTCTGAGATATCCTTATCCCAATTGCCAAGGCCAGTGAAGTCCGGTTCCCAAAGTTGAGTTGGCTACATCTCCTCAGTATTCAAGGGGATGAGATGAAAACATCTTAGGAATTAAAGGGACTTACCCAAGGTTACACAGAGAAATTTGAATCCAGGTCTTCCTGGATCAATTGTTGCTGATGTCTTTTCAATTTTCTATTTTTTTCTACATCAGGCTTGATATCCACACCTCATTAATATCTTCAGTGTCTTCTGCCCCTCTGATTGGTGGGCTGGAGGATGGAGCAAAGAACTCCTCCCCAATCTTGCATAGAAAGAGGGCTCCCAAGCCAACGGTCTCTTAATTTCCTTCACCTACTCATTTGCTCTCTTTTGGACTTGCCCCCAAACAGGTCGCTTGCCTTCCCCTCTCCCCATTTTCAGCTTTGTTTTGTGTGTTGTCTTCCCCATTCTACTGTAAGCTCCTTGAGAGCAGAAACTATGTTTCTTTCTATATTTGTATCCCCAGTATTTAGCACAGTGCTTTCCCAATACATAGTATGTAGTTAATAAATGTTTATCAACAAGCGACTGTAAAAGTACCATCCATGAAATTTTTCATTCATTTGGAATCTTTCCTTCCTTTTAAAATACATTAAAAAAGAATCCCTGAACTCCACAAGTATCAAAACTGTTTTTTACATTTCATTTTGACAATCAGGGAAAACAGGAACAATATCATATTGTGTAGGTGGAACTATGAATAATAACATTTGACCATTTAAACTCTGTTTTAAGGTTTGCAAAACACTTTCATACAGGTTCACATTTGATCCTCACAAAAACCCTGCAAGGCAAGCACTACAATGACTATTACAGCTAAAGAAGTGGAGGCTCAGAGAAGGTAAGGAATTTTCTCATGGTCACATGGGTCATAATTGCCAGAGAGGGGATTCAAAACCCCATTGTTTCCTGACTCAAAGTCTGTGCTTACCATTATGTCATGCTGCCTCTCCATCTTTGTAAAGCACAATCCGGCCTTAGAGTTACAAAACTGATCCTATCCTTTGACCCAGTGATGCTTCTGCTAGAATTGTAAAGATGGTACTAAGAAGAAAAAGAGGTATGAGATTAGCCTGCAAAAATAATCTGTATTTTTATTTCTCACTAACAAAAAAGAGGAAAAATTGATAGAAAGACAAAATACCATTCACTATGAAGACAAAAAAGAACTATTTGTACAAAAAAATATTCATAGCTGCTTTACTTGTAATAGTGAAAAAACTGGAAACGGCCTCTCTGTCCAACAATTGGGGAATGGCTGAATAAATTGTGGCATATCAACATAATGATATATTATTGTGCTGTAAAATACTGCAAATATGAAGGATACAAAGAAATATGGAAAGACATGTACAAAGTAAGGCAGAGAGAAAAAAAATCCACAGAAATAGAGCAACCACATATGCATTAACTCTGAATATGCAAAAAAATAAATAAATAAACCTTTTAAATTGCCAGCAAAACTTTTAACTTATAAAAAGGAAAAAGGGCTTTGGAGAGAATATAAATAAGTTGTTATTATCTTGTTAAAGTTTACCAATGAATCAGTAAACATACATTTATGAAACATCCACTCAGTGCCAGGTCCTATGTCAGGTATGAGATATAAACAAAACCCAATGGAGGAGACAACAAGGACATATATAAAAATATAAAGAGAATAAATACAAAGTAATTAAATATAGAAGCTAGGTGGCGCAGTGGATAGAACACCAGGCCTCGAGTCAAAACACTCATCTTTATGAGTTCAAATCCAGCTTCAGTCACTAATGAGCTGTGTGATCCTGGGCAAGTCATTTAACCCTCTTTGTCCAAGTTTCCTCATCTGTAAAATGAATTGGAGAAAGAAATGGCAAATAATTGTAGTATCTTTGCCAAGAAAACCTCAAATGAGATCACAAAGAGTCAGACACAAATGAATAAAAACAACAGTAATTAAATTCAAGATAGTTGGACCCACTTCTGGGAGTCAAGATAGCAAAGTAAGCAATAAAGCACTCTCACCCTCTCTTACTGACCTTGAAAAACCCAGAAAATATTGTCCCAGGAAAAATCCTGCAACAGTGGAGCCAGCAGAAAGACAAGGTGCAGGCAGTTTTTCAGCTCAGGAGGCTAGGGATTAACAGGAAAGGTCCCCTGTGCTTTAGCTAAAGGGAACCATTACAGGACAGGAGGTGTCCAGGCAAGCAAGCAGCAAACCTCAGCAAACCAGCAGGAGATCCTGAGCCCCAGAGTGGTGGAGCTGGCAAGCACCAACACCAGAACCCCTATTGGGCCTTCACATAGCCAGGGGAATCAGAAGACACCAGCACAGAGTAGCATATATCAGTAGCTAAGCCTAACCATGCTCTAGCATGGCCCTAGGGGAGGAGAAGATCTCTAGTTGTCAGACCACACATCCCCCCCTCAAGCTTCAGTGTAACCCTGGGGAAACACAGAAAGACCTCACCTGGCCTCAGCAAATACCAGCCAGCTCCAGCTCAGCACTAGACAAGTTACAGCAGTATAGAGCTTCCAGATGCCACAACCAGAGGCCCCAGCACACAAATTCACTAACTAGGCCCCTAGCCCCCAGCACAAGAGGCATGGGACAGAGACCCCTATGCCCCAGAAACAGAGATCCACTGTAAAAGCCAGGAAAAAATGGCAATCACAATGAGCAAAAGGCAACTTATAAAAGCAAAAAGCATAGATTCTTACTATGGGGACAGGGAAGATCAAAATATGAATTCAGAAGACTGTATTGGTACTAAACCCACATCTGGAACCTCAAAGGGGAATATGAACTACTCTCAAGCCCAAAAAACATTCTTGGAAGAGCTCAAGAAGGATTTTAAAAGTCAAATTAGAGAGGTAGAAGAAAAACTGATCAATTCCTTTAAAAATACAATTGACAAAATGGAAAAAATTTCACTAAAGAAAACAATTCCTTAAAAAGTAAAATTGGCCAAACATATATAGAAGTACAAAACTGAACTGAAGAAAACAACTCCTTAAAAAGTAAAATTGACCAAATGGAAAAGGAGATACAACAGCTAACTGAAGAAAACAATTCATTAAAAATTAGAATTGGGCAAATAGAAGCTAATGACTCTATGAGGGACCAAGAATCAGTCAAACAAAATCAAAAGAAGGAAAAAATAGAAGAAAACATAAAATATCTCATTGAAAAAGCAACTGACTTGTAAAATAGATCAAGGAGAGATAATTTAGGAATTATTGGTCTGCCAGAAAGCCATGATGAAAAAAAGAGCCTGGACAATATCTTCCAAGAAATCATCAAGAAAAACTACGCCTGAAGTCCTAGAACCAGAGGGTAAAATAGTCATTGAAAAAATCCACTGATCAGTATGATTCTTTCAATTAAGTAGTATCATTACTAAACATATATGCACCAAGTGGTATAGCATCCAAATTCTTAGAGGAGAAGTTAAGGGAGTTACAGGAAGAAACAGATACCAAAACCATACTAGTGGGAGACCTCAACCTTCCCTTCTCTGAACTTGATAAATCTTACCTCAAAATAAATAAGAAAGAAGTTAAGAAGGTGAATAGAATTTTAGAAAAGTTAGATATGGTAGACCTCTGGAGAAAATTGAATGGGGATAAAAAGGAATATACCTTTTTCTCAGACATACATGGCACATACTAAAAAAAAACTATGTACTAGAGCATAAAACCTCACAATCCGGTACAGAAAGGCAGAAATAATAAATGCTTCCTTTTCAGATCATGATGCAATAAAAATTATATATAATAAGGGACCATGGAAAGAGAGATTGAAATTAATTGAAAACTAAATAATCTAATCCTAAAGAATGAGTGGGTGAAGGGCAGCTAGGTGGCTCAGTGAATAGAGCACCAGCCCTGGAGTCAGGAAAACCTGAGTTCAAATCCAGCCTCAAACACTTCACACACATGCGCGCGCGCGCGCACACACACACACACACATACACACACACACACATGCACAAACTAGCCACGTGACTTTTGGCAAGTCACTTAACCCCTATTGCCCTACATTCTCCCTCCAAAAAAAAAAAAGAATGAATCAAACAACTGTAATGGCAATCATGCTGGCATGCCCAGGATGGCTGCTAGCACAGGTTCTTAAATCTGCTTTACTAGGAAAAGGGCCCACAATCTAAGGGGTCAACAATCTTTTTAAATTACATTCACTAGTTCAGAGGAAAAGTCAGCACCCTGAATTTCAGAGAAAATACAAGCAGAGAAATAAAGACCAACAGACAGGGCTCTGACTGCCTGAATCAATCATATACTTTGCATAGATCCCTGGATCAAGAGAGCCTTCACATCTGAGCAGTTGGGGAGCTCTGAACATATGGTCACTCAGAATCTCAAGCAGGGAATCACAAGATCCTTCTCATAAGCAAGCCCTCAAAGCAAAATAGCAACTCAGAGTGTGACTCAGTGCCTAATTAGAAATTAGCAAAAGGTGTGAAAACCTTCCTACAAACAAGCTTCCCCTAAGCAAGCTTCCCTTAATGGGCTCCACTTGAGGCCTATTAATGGGCAGGAAAGATCTTACGTCACATTAACATTAAAAGAACAAAGAGAATGACAATAATGAGACAACATACCAAAATGTATGGGATGCAGCAAAAGCTGCATTTTATATCTCTGAATGCTTACATGAATAAAGTAGAGAAAGAGGGGATCGATGCATTGAGCATGCAACTGAAAAAACTAGAAAAAGAACAAATTAAAATTCCTCAATTAAATACGAAATTAGAAATACTGAAAACCAAAGGAGAGGTTAATAAAATTGAAATTTTAAAAAACTATTGAACTAATAAATTAAACTAAAACTGGTTTCATGAAAAAAATCAATATAATTGATAAACTTTTGGTTAATTTGATTTAAAGGAAGAAGAAAACCAAATTACCAGTATCAAAAATGAAAAGGGTGAATTCACCACCAATGAAGAGGAAATTAAAACAATAATTAGAAATTACTTTGCCCAACTGTACACCCATAAATTTGACAATCTTAGTGAAATAGATGAATATTTACAAAAATATAAATTGCCCAGATTAAAAGAAGAGGAAGTAAAATATTTAAATAACCCCATCTCAGAAAAAGAAATTAAACAAGCCATCAGTGAATTCCCTAGGAAAAACTCTCCAGGGCCAGATGGACTTACAAGTGAATTCTATCAAACATTTAAAGAACAATTAATTCCAATTCTATATAGACTATTTAGAAAAATTGGCGAAGAAGTAGTCCTACCAAATTCTTTTTGTGATACAAATATAATACTGATACCTAAACCACGAAGAGTCAAAACAGAGAAAGAAAACTATAGACCAATTTCCCTCATGAATATAGACGCAAAAATTTTAAACAAAATATTAGCAAAAAGATTACAGTGACTTATCACAAGAATAATATACTTTGATCAGATAAAATTTATACCAGGAATGCAGGACTGGTTCAATATTAGGCAAACTATCAGCATAATTGATCATATCAACAACAAAATCAACAGAAACCATACGATTATTTCAATAGATGCAGAAAAAGCTTATAACAAAATACAACACTCATTCCTCTTAAAAACACCAGAGAACATAGGAGTAAATGAAGCCTTCCTAAAAATGATAAGTAGCATCTACCTAAAACCATCAGCAAGCATTATATGTAATGGGGATAAGCTAGATGCATTTCCAGTAAGAGCAGGGGTTAAACAAGGACGTCCATTATCACCACTGTTGTTCAATATGGTACTAGAAACATTAGCTATAGCAACAAGAGAAGAAAAAGAAACTGAAGGAATTAGAATAGGCAAAGCAGAAACTAAGTTATCATTCTTTTCAGATGATATGATGATATACTTAGAAAATCCTAGAGAATCAAGTAAAAAAAAACTATTTGAAATAATATACAACTTTAGCAAAGTCGCAGAATATAAAATAAACCCACATAAATCATCAGCATTTCTGTATATTACTAACAAAGCCCAACAGCAAGAGATTAGAAAGAGAAATTCCATTTAAAGTTAGTGCAGACATTATAAAATATTTGGGAGTCTACCTGCCAAAACAACCCCAGGAACTATATGATCACAATTACAAAACAGTTTTCACACAAATTAAGTCAGATCTAAATAAATGGAAAAACATCAGTTGCTTGTGGGTAGGCCAAGCTAATATAATAAAAATGACAATTCTACCTAAATTAATATACTTACTCAGTGCCATAACAAACTGCCAAAAAATTATTTTATAGAGCTAGAAAAAATAATATCAAAATTCATCTTGAAGAACAAAAGGTTTAGAATATCAAGGGAATTAATGAAAAGAAATGCTAGGAAAAGTGGCCTAGCCATAGCAGATCTTAAATTGTATTATAAAGCAGCAATAATCATAACTAATTGGTACTGGCTAAGAAATAGAGGGGTAGATCAGTGGAATGGGTTAGGTACACAAGACACAGTAGTCAATGGTTATAGTAATCTACTGTTTGGTAAACCCAAAGACCCCACTTTCTGGGATAAGAACTCACTATCTGACAAAAACTGCTGAGAAAACTGGAAAATATTATGGCAGAAACTGGGCATAGAGCAACATCTAACACCCTATAACAAAATAAAGTCCAAATGGGTATACTATTCAGATATGAAGACTGATATTATAAACAAATTAGGGGAGTAAGGAATAGTTTACTTGTCAGATTTATGGAGAATAGAGGAATTTATGACCAAACAAGATAAAGAACATTATGAAATGCAAAATGGATAATTTTGATTAATTAAATTGAAAAAGTTTTGCATAAACAAAGTCAATGCAACCAAGATTAGAAGGGAGACAGAAAACTGACAATTTTTGTGACTAGTGTCTCTGATAAAGGCTTCATTTCTAAAATTTATAGAGAACTGAATCAAATTCACAAGAATACAAGTATTCCCCAATTGATAAATTGTCAAAGGATATGAACAGGCAGTTTTCAGAGCAAGACATTAAAACTATCTACAGTCACATAAAAAATGCTCTAAATCACTATTGATCAGAGAGATGCAAATCAAAACAACTCTGAGATACCACATCGCACCTATCAGATTGGCTAACATGACAATACAGTAAAATTATAAATGTTGGAGAAGATTTGAGAAAGTTGGAAAACTAATTCATTATTGGTAGAGTTGTGAACTGATCCAACCATTCTGGAGAGCAATTTGGAACAATGCCCAAAGGGCTATAAATAATTGCATACCCTTTGACCTAGTGATAACCACTTCTACAGTTATATCCCAAAGAGAACACAAAAATGGGAAAAGGAGCCATATGTACAAAAATACTTATAGTAGCTCTTTTTGTGGTGACCAAGAATTGGAAATTGAGGGGATGCCCATCAATTAGGGAATGACTGAACAAGTTGTGGTATATGAATGTAATGGAATACTATTGTCCTATAAGGAATGATGAACAGATGGGCTATACAAAAACCTGGAAAGACATACATGAACTGATGCTGAGAAGTGAGCAGAAGCAGGAGAACATTGTACACAATAACAGCTACATTGTGCAATGACTAACTTTGATAGACTTAGCTCTTCTCAGCAATGCAATGACCTAAAACAATTCCAAAAGACTCATGATAGAAAATTCCAGCCACATTCAGAAAAAGAAATATGGAGTCTGAATGCAGATTGAAGCAGACTATTTTCTTTTTTGTTTTGTTTTGTTTTATGTTTTTCTTTCTTGTGGTTACTCCCATTCATTCTAGTTCTTCTGTACAACATGACTGAGGTAAAAATGTGGTGAGTGGGAACATATGTGTAGAGCCTATATTGGATTTCATGCCATCTTGGGGAGGGGGAGAGGATAGAAGGGGAGAAAATTTTAAAATTATGGAAGTGAATGTTGAACACTAAAATTAAAACAAAATAAATAAATATATGTTTAAAGATTTAAAAAAGATAGTTGGAAGGGAAAGCACAGAGTGAAGCAAGAAGACAATCAGGAAAGGTTTCACATAGAAGGAGTTGCTTGAGCTACATTTTGAAAGAAGTGAGGGATTCTATGAGTAGAGGTGAGGAGGAGGGCACAAAGTGACATCAAATACCAGAAAATATGACTCAGGACCAAGAGGCCAAAGACTTATTGTAGCCTACTCAGAAGAGCCATCTATCTGTCATGATTGTAAAGCAAAGACGATTAAGAAATACCCAGATTCATTTGAGCTCCCCAATCAACTGGGCGAGGTTAAAGAGAGTGGACGTTGTCCAAAAGGGCACAACTCATGCAAGTAGGCATGCTCCTAAATCTCTTACAGAAAGAACACAAAGGGAACCCCTTTGGCTGAGTCAGGTAGTCAGTGTTCTGATGGTGGGAAAGCAGTTCTCTGTGTTCTATCAGCTACAGGCTAGAGCTCATACCTATTCGCATAGAATTTGGCCCATTCTGATAAAGGTCACAGGATCACACAGAGACTTAGAGTTTAAACAGACCTTAGAGGCCATCAAATACAACTCTTTCCTTTTACAAATGTAGAAATTGAGGCATGAGGTGGCTAGGTGGTGCAGTGAATAGAGCACCAGCCCTGGAGTCAGGAGGACCTGAGTTCAAATGCAGCCTCAGACACTTAACACTTACTAGCCATGTGACTTTGGGCAAGTCGCTTAACCCCAATTGCCCTGCCTTCCCCCTCTAAAAAGCAAAAAGAAGAAAAGAAAAGAAATTGAGGCACAAAGAGGTAAAATGACTTGCTTAGTGTTTGGTTAAGCTAGTGTTTGAGCAAGGATGTGAACCCAATTCTTCCTCATACTAAATCTCTGTTTACTGGGCTCTATCTACTACTCCATGTTGCCTCCATAATTTCATCAAGGGCCACACCCTGCCATCTCCTCAATTTGTTCCAAGACACTCAAATTGAACAGCAATCTCTAATCACTCCAGCTACAAATAATTTCTTTAAAGAAGTCAGAAGATTCCAGATGAACCACATTACCAAAAAAGTGAAATTGACTATATCTTAACAGATAGGAAACAACTGATTATGATGTGAGAGTGATTTTAGAATCTGCTTATATGTAGTCAGAGCATCAACTACTTAAGTGAAAGTCAAAATCAGCAATGAAATTGAGGGGAAAAGAATAAAGATAAGAAGTCAATTTATAAAATTATAGAACCTCCATGAAAACCTGTTCAAACAAGCTGTGAACTCTGAAAAATGGATAAAAGTAAAGATACTGACTCTGGCTATCACCATTTCTTAAAGAAACTTAATCAGTGCAAAATTGTTTCCACAATAAGGAGGCTAAAAGTGGCCAAAAACATCCTCAACCAACAAATGCTTGATTGTCTTACCAGAGAGAAATGACAGCCAAGGGAAATACCAGTTGAAAGTAAAAGTTCAATATATTGATTTGTTTTGGTTTACTGTAGTTCTTTATTATAAAGGAGGGTTCTATTCGAGTGTCTGTCATTGGGGAACTAAAAACAAAGTAAAAAAAAAAAGAGGACAGGTAAAGCCCCACATACACCTTTTTAAAGGGAAATAACAACATTTGAAACAAACAAACACTTTGAAAGATTTAAGAATCTCTGCAACACAAGAACCAATCACGATTCCAGAGGACTGATGCAGAAGAATGCATCCCACCTTCTGACAGAAAGAGGACAGACTCAAAACACTGAATGAGGCATACATTTTTAGACATGGAAAATAAGGATTTTTTTTTTGCTGGACTATGCATATTTGTTACAAAGTGTTTTTTTTTTCTTTTTTACCATTCGGAGGAGGTGGGAAGGAAAGAAAATAGATGGTTGCTTATTGAAAAAATAAAATTTGACTTTAAAAAGAAAAAATGGGAGATAGAGTCAAGATGAAGTAAAAGCAAAGGAAAAAATGAAATAAAAGTTCATTTACAAAAAAAAAATTACAGGGAGGATGAGAGAAGATAACAGGCAATAATCCCTCACAAAAATGCCAAAAAGTGATTGAGAAGTAAACAAGAATGCTGAGAACTTAGCATGAAATCCAGCTAAGTCAGACTGCCAATAATATCTGTGAATAAAATTGAAAAGACAACAAATTAAATAGAAAAGATATAGAAGATATTGGTCAATTTTTCTATAACATTCAATTTTCATCAGCAATAATAGTGGAACAAGCACATGTGGAGTTTATCAAATGCAAAGAATGTCAATGGTATCTAAGAAGATAATACAAAGAAAACAGTTGGACTTGACCAAATACTTCAATAATTCAGCAAATCGGTGACTTTCTCAGTGTGAGTGCTCCCTCCTCTGATAAAAGCTTGTCACTGTTCGTCAAGAATAAACCTCAAAAACTGAAATCATTTTATTAGGTCATTTGGCAAAGGAGAGAACCAGAAAAAGGTGTGGCTTCCTCTGAGTCTTTATGAAATTACCTTTACGTAGAGTTCAGACAAAACCATAAGGACATTTGCCTGACAGACTGTGTGTAGGCAAGAGGTAATTTCCAGAGAAGGGCATGTTGAGATTTATATCACCAGGTAAGTATAAATATTCAACATAATTTGGGGAACCCAAAACACAAACTTTGGGTGGATCCAAAACAAGAAGTGAGAGGACCCAAAGCAAGCGCTGAGTATGGTTTAAACATTCCTTACAGCTATCCAGCTTCCCTGGAGAATCTCTGAGGTCAGCCTGACTTCTAAGGTAAGCTTTTGGGTTAGATAATTTCTAGCCACAAAAAGCTAAGTTCAAATAATATTAAAAATTAATAAGGTTTTCCAAACAATGTAATAAAATTTTCCCACAATTCCCCTCTACTTCTTGTGTTCCTGTGAAATTCTTAGGCATGTCTTTTGGGAAATCCTACATGGAGGATCCCCTCAGTGCCCTAAAGGTCTTCTTCTTATTCAGGGCTGATAAAATAGTTATATCTTTATATAATATGTATGCTTCTACACCTCCCACTAAAAGCCTCCCCTTTTTACTGTGGTGTAGAGGAGTCCCTGAGCTCTTAAATGGCACTCACACAGTGCTGGGGCTGTTCACTTCAGCCATTTCAGTTGAGTTCAACCCTTTGTAACCACTTTTGGGGTTTCTTTGGCAACAATGCTGAAATGGTTTGCCATTTCCTTCTCCAGTTCATTTTACACATGAAGAAACTGAGGCAGAGATAAGTGACCTGCCTAGGGTCACACAGCTAGTAAATGCCTGAGGCTGAATTTGAACTCAGGTCTTCCTGACTCCAGGAATGTCACTCTAGGCATGACACCATACCACCTAGGTGCCAAAATATTTATTGACTGACTGATTGAATGTTATGTCAGCAGTGCACAAGTTCTAGCAATGTAATACAAGGAAACAACAATTGGAGTCAGAGGATCTGGGTTCAAATTCCGATTCTTCCATGTATTCTGATTCTACCTGTATGTAGTTGGGGAAAACATTTAATCTCTTGGGGCCTCAACTTCCTTATTATTGAAATAGCAGGGTGGAGTAAAGGGATCATGGTGGCACATGCCTATAATATCTGCTACTGGGATGGTTGAGGCTGGTGAATTGTTCAGGAGTTTTGAGCTGCAGTAGGGCTAATGCCAATCTGGTATCCATGCTGTCTGATACCAACACCCCAGCAGTGGTGGGGGGAATAAGTGGATACCAGGCTGTCTAAGTCAGAGTGGACCAAAAAACAGAGCAAGTCAAAGCTTCTATGCCAGTGAATAGTGAGATTGACTCAATGTATGGCCACTGTGCTTCCAACCTGGGCAAGATAGAAAAATGAAGAAGGAAAAAGAGGAAGAGGAGGAGGAAAAGAAAAGGAGAAGGTGAAGGAGAAGGAGGTGAAAGAGGAGGAGGAGGAGGAGAAGGAGGAGGAGGAGAAGGAGGAGGAGGAGAAGGGGAGGAAGAAAAAGAAGAAGAAGAAGAAGAAGAAGAAGAAGAAGAAGAAGAAGAAGAAGAAGAAGAAGAAGAAGAAGAAGAAGAAGAAGAAGAAGAAGAAATAAAGGAACTTGGAAGAAGGGAACAGGAATGGATTAGGTGATCTCTGAGTTTTCCTCTAGCTCTACGTTAATAATAATAATAATACTACCAAAACTATGCCCAAAGGGCTATGAAATATGCATTCCCTTTGACCCAGTAATACCACTTCTACAGCTGCATCCCAAAGAGATCATACAAGTGAGAGGAGAACTCATATGTACAAAAAAAAATTTATAGCAGCTCTTTTTGTGGTGGCAAAGAATTGGAAATCAAAGGGGGTGCCCAACAATTGGGGAATGACTAAACAAGTGGTGATATATGAATGTAATGGAATACTATTGTGCTATACGAAATAAGGAGCAGATGGACTTCATAATAACCTGGAGAGACTTACATAAACTGATGCTGAGTGAGGAGAGCAGAACAAGGAGAACGTTGTACACAATTACAGACACATTGTATCTGTGATGACTGACTGATAGACTGGGCTTCTCTCAGCAATGCAAGGCTGTAAGACAGCTCCAAAAGACTCATGATGGAAAAGGCTATCCATATCCAGAGAAAGATACAGAGTCTGAATGCAGATTGAAGCAAACTACTTGTGCTCTCTCTTTTTTGTTTTGTTTTGTTTCTTCTTTCTCGTTCATTCCATTAGTTATAATTCTTCTTTACAACTTGACTAATGTGTAATGTGAACGCATTTATAGAAGCTATATTGGATTACATGCTGCCATGGGTGGGGGGGAGGGAGAAAATTTGGAACTCAAAAGCTTGTGGAACTGAATGTTGTAAACTTAAAGTAAAGGAATTTAAAAAAAAAATTAAAAAGAAGTGGGAAAAAAATAGTAATACTATCAAGCTAATCTGATGCCAGACTCTGTCTGATGTCTAAAGACTAGCCTACCTAACTTTAGAAAGGCTGATCACTACCAGAAGGCTAAGTTCCTGGTGACAAAGGTTTTCATCCCCAACATCTTACAAAGTGGCCTTTGGGTGAGCAAAGCTTTGAGAGCTATGGGGAAGTGATGATCAGTATTGAAGGAAGAAATTCCCACAGTGATGAAGTGCTTTTGTTCTATAAGGAATGAGAAAATAGATGATTTAAGTAAAAAATGTCAAGATTTATATGAACTGATGCCAAGGGAAATGAGTACAACCAGAAGAGCATGAGGGAAGGGAACAAGCATTTACTGAAAGCAATGTGGCAGTAAATGTATTAATTAATGTACCATTAATGTAATATATTAATTAATGTAGTACTGTGTACCAGGCACTGTGCTAAGCACTTTACAAATATTGTCACATTTGATCCTCACAACAATCCTGGCAGGTAGGTGCTATTATTATCTCCATTTTACAGATGAGGAAACCGAGGCCAACAGCAGTTAAATTACTTGCCCAAGGCTACATAGCTAGTAAATGTCTGAAGTCATTCTATCCACCGTGTTGCCTAGCATTATATAACATCAATATTGTTAAAAATGGACAATTTTGAGGACTTTTATAAATTGATGGAAAATGAAATGAGTAAAACCAGGAAAATAATTTCTAGAATAACAACAACGTAGTAAAGATAAGCAACTTTTTCTTTAACATTTTAATTTATTATTTACTTTTAATTCTTTTCTTCTTAAATTTTAAGTTGCAAATTCTCTCCTTCCTTCCCAATCCCTTCCACAATCACTGAGAAGATAAACAATACAATAAAATTATACATGTGAAATCATGTAAAAACATATTTCCATATTAGCCATATTTCCAAAACAAAGCAATAAAACTAAAGAAAGTGAGGAAATTATATTTCAATTTGCACTCAGAGCTCATCAATTCTCTCTCTGGAGGTGATTAGCATTTTTTCATCATGAGTGCTTTGGAATTGTCTTAGATTGTCTCTCACAAGTGATCATCATTACACCATTGTTGTTACTGTGTACAACGATCTCCCCATTCTTCTCACCTTCCTTTACATCAGCTCATATAGGTCTTGCCATGTTTTTTTTTTAAACCACTGCCCTCATTTTTTCTTATAGCACAGTAGTGTTCCATCACAATCATATGCCACAACTTGTTCAGCCATTCCCCAATTGGTAACTATCCCCTCAATTTCCAATTCTTTGCCACCATGAAAAGAACTACAATAAATATTTTTGTACATGTAGATCATTTTCCTTTTTCTTTCATCTCTTTGGAAAACAGAATTCATAGTGGTATTGCTAAGATAAAAGATCTGAACAGTCCTTTGGGCCTAGTTACAAATTGTTCTCCAGAATGGCTGGACCAGTTCACTAGTCCACCAGCCATTCATTAGTGTACCTATTTTTCCCTTATTCCCTCCAGCATCTATAATTTCTGAGAGGTGTGAGGTGGTACCTCAGAGTTCTTTTAATTTTCCTTTCTCTAACCAATGGTGATTTAGAACACTTTTTCATATAACTATAGAAAGTTTTTTTATTTATTTTTATGAAAATTGTCTATTTATATCCTTATTTTTCTTAGGAAATTCAATGATGGCTTATTCAATTTCTTTTTTCTAAGATTAGGTAATTTAAGTGTTTTATTTCTTCTGTTAACCTGGGCAATTTGTAATTTTGTAGATATTCATCTACATTGTCAAATTTATTGGCATATAATTGGGCAAAATAGCCCCTAACAATTGTCTTAATTTCCTCTTTGTTGGTGGTGAATTCATTCCTTTCATTTTTAACACTAGTAATTTGGTTTTCTTCTTTTCTTTTTTTAACCAAATAAATTAATGGTTTATCTATTTTATTGTTTTTTTTTCATAAAACCAGCTTCTAGTTTTATTTATTAGTTCAATGGTTTTCTTACTTTCAATTTTATTAATTTCTGCTTTGATTTTCAGGATTTCCAATTTGGCATTTAATTGGGGATTTTTAATTTGTTCTTTTTCTGGGCTTTTTTTTTCAGTTGCATACCCAATTCATTGATCTGTTTTTTCTCTATTTTATTGAGGTATGCAATTAGAGGTAGAAATTTTCCCCTAAGTACCACTTTGGCTACATTCCATAAATTTTGGTATGTTGCCTCATTGTTTTCATTTTCTTTAATGAAATTATCAATTCTAAGACCCATTTGTCTTTTAGAATTAGATTATTTAATTTCTAATTAATTTTTAATCTGCTTCTCATTGTTCATTATTGAATGTGATTTTTATTTCACTATGATCTGAAAAAGATGCATTTACTATTTCTGCTTTTTGCATTTGGCTATGAGGTTTTTATATCCTAACAAATGGCCAACATTTGTGTAGGTGTCACATACTGCTGAGAAAAAGGTATATTCCTTTCTATTCCCATTTAATTTTCTCCAGAGATCTATCATATCTAACTTTTCCAGAATTTTATTTACCTCTTTCTTTCTTGTTTAATTTTTCTGTTAAATTTATCTAATTCTGATAGGGGAAAGTTAAGGTCCCCCTCTAGTATAGTTTTAGTTTCTATTTCCTTTATAACTCATTCAGCTTCTCTTTCAAAAATTTAGATGCTGTACCACTTGGTGACTAGATGTTTAGTATTAATATGACTTCATTGTCTGTGGTACCTTTCAGCAATATATAGTTTCCTTCTTTATTTCTTTTCAATGGATCTATTTTTGCTTTTGCTTTATCTGAAATCATGATTGCTCCCCCCATTTTCTTTCCTTGAGTTAAACCATAATAGATTCTGCTCCAGCTCCTTACCTTTACCCCACGTGTATCTCTCTGCTTCAAATATGTTTCTTGTAAACAACATATTGGAGGATTATGGTTTCTAATCTATTCTGCTACCCACTTCCATTTTATGGATGAGTTCATTCCATTCACATTCATAGTCATAACTGTGTATTTCCCTCCATGCTATTTTCCCCTTGCTTATCTCCCTCTGTCTCTTAGCTCCCTATCCTTTCCCTCCTCACAAGTATTTAATTCTGATCACCACCTTCTCCAATATACACTCCCTTTTATCTTGTTTCTGTTTTATGAGTGAGCTTACCCCATTCACATCTATAGTTATCATCACTGTGTATTTCCCTCCATCCCATTTCCTTTTGTTTCTTCCTATCTCTGTCTGTCTATCCCTTCCTCTGTGTCTGTCTCTGTCTCTCTCCTCTCTCTCTCTATTTTGTTCCTCTACAAAAGTCTATTTTATTTCTAACCACTACCTCCCTTAATCTACCTTTTATCAAGGACAAGCAACTTTGAATGCTACAAGAACTATGACTATCCACAATTCTAAAGGACTGATGATGAAATATGCTATCCATTATAGAGACATAACAGATTTAAGTTACATATCAGCCATCGTGAGAATTTATTTTGCTTATTTATGCATATTTGGTATAAGAAATTTTTTTTCTTTTTTAACAGAGTGGGAGAGTGGGGAGTGAGAGAGAAAGAATAAGACTTCTGTTAATTTTTTTAAAATAAAGAGGTGAAGAGGTTGGTGTGACAGATGTGAAATGTTGCATACACTTTCAGATGAGGTCACTGTATTATTAGTTTTATTTAACTGTTTTACTGTGTTACAAGAGACATACCACAAAGTGGAAGTAAGCTGTTAATATTTATGATGTAAAAAAAAACATCAATTTTTAAAAGTAAAGTTATCAAAATATTTTTAAGTTCACAGATCCTAGGTTAAGAATCCCTGTTCTACAATAAAATACAAATCATGCAGCCCAGTATTTAAATCTCTCATAATCTGGCTCCAACCTGACTTTCCAGCTTTATTTCATATGACTCTCCTTCATGCACTCTGCATTCGGGCTAAATTGGATGACTAGCTGTTCCTCAAATTTAATATGAGATCTCCTGCCTTTATGCATTTGTGCAGGTTCTCCTCATGCCTGAAATGCACCTTCTCCTCATTTATGCTTGTCAAAGACTTAGGAACATAGTAAACAATAGAAGGGCTTAGTGTGCTATGGTCCATGAGGTTACAAAGAGTTAGACATGACTGAAGGATTGAACACCAACAAAAATTCTTGTCAAAATCCTTCTCTTTATTCACTATACAACTCAATAAAAAGCAAAAGTTATCTTTAAAAATTTTTAAGAAATAAATTTTAGAAGACTCATTGGATACGACCCACTGTATAAACCTTTCCCTGAGCCTTCCCCTTCCCCCCATCCCCACCATGAAAGTCTTCTCTCCCTCCTAAAATTTTCCTAGGGTTCTTTGTGTTTCTTTTGCCCTCATTCTATCCTACCTTGTATTTTACACCTCCGTAAAGGAAAAGGTTATGTTGCAACCTTTCCACCTCCAAGTAGAAGGTAAGCCCTTCAAGGGCAGGAAATGTGTCATTTTTACCTTTGTACCCCCAAAATATATCTCAGTGCTTTTTCCATTTAGAAGGTATTTAAATATTTGTTGAACTTAAGTCTGTTGGCTCAATTCATTATCTCATCCTCATCTTTGAGAATCAGGAACTCATTTCTATCAATTCACCCATAGATAAGGAGGAGCTGGGGACAGATTTGTGATAACCAAACTCACATGACGCTGAATGATAAACTAGATTCCAATTTATTAATTGACCTTGAGAAATAAAACTGCTGAGCAGACCCTTAGCCTCTCATGGACCAGTAAGCTCATCCTACTCCCCACAGGAAAGTCAACTTGGGAAAATGAAGGAAGATCCCAAGTCAATATTGGTGATCAGAGAGACAGAGGAAAAGACAGTAGGATGATTTTAAATTGTATTTTCATCACACCATGGTAGGCTGCTTTATACTATAGAGAGAAACCCAGAGGGGCGGAGCCAAGATGGCGGCGTAGAAGCAGCAACACATCGCAGCTCTCACATAGCCACCCCAAAATACCCATAAAATAGGACTCTAAACCAATCCTGGAACTCCAAAACGCACACAAAGATACTTCCCACTAAAGTCAGCTCGGCTACGAGGAACCATATCAGCACTGCGAACCGAAACCAGCCTGGCCTGAAGCTGTGGCTGTGCCCCGGGGGCGGCTGGACTGGAAGAGCTGAGAAGCTTCAGGTGAGCAGATTAGCGGCAGCTGTGAATGGGATTTGTGAAAGGGGGAGATAAGCAGTCTGGCCAGAAGGCCTCCAGAGCGGAAAAGTGAAAGGCAGAGGTTTTGCACC
>CM053581.1:275264128-275298957 GCA_028627135.1 Pseudochirops cupreus
ATCTCTTGCATCAAGCAGAGCTTGTATATAGCCATTACTTAATAAATTGTTGTTAAATTGAAATAAACTGCAGTCCACTTCCCTCCCATGCCCAAGACAGCTGGCAGATCTCCCTACTTACCTACTGTGTCATGAAAGGCATTCGACTATGGCTACTGAATATTCTGTCTTAGGTGCTATCTAGTTCATTAACATAATTAATTAATGTACATCAGCTCCCACCCCTGTCTCTGGATAATGTTTCATATCTAAGTCCTACTGCCCATCATTTTTAATAGTTACTATAATTCATATTATCCTTTCTGCCTTTCTTCTCTAGCTGAATACAGAAAACCCGTCATCATTCTTAGAATGTAGCCGCATCTCCACCCGAGGAAGGGAACAACAAAGCAGCCCTCACAGCTTCCCTCAAGACATCATGTGAATAATAAAACTGTGTGCACTTGAATCTGAACCAGTTTTTACCCAAACCCTGACTACTCCATCCCTTAGCCAGTAAATCCCCTATCCACCCTAACAAATTCCTTCAAGATTGCCTTGATTCAATCCTAGTGATTTGTTGATAATTGAGGTCATCACTTCCACATGAAAGGGACAATGGAAGCAAAAGCTTGGATTTGGGAACAACCAGGCATGTGCTGGGGACAATGAGAAGATTCACCTCACTGAAAGGGAACATGACCATAGGGGATCAGAGAATGCTGGAGCTGGATAGTAGGGCTGTGGGGCCCTAAGGTGCACAAATGTTAAAACTAAATAACAGGGAACTGGAAATAATTATTAACAATTCAGTAATTAGAGTCATGTTTATACTTCTACCCTCTAAATTTCCATCTGGAGGTCACCTGATTCAACACCCTAATTTTACGTGTAATTAGGAATTGGGGGTTTCCATTATTTGTTCCATGGAATAGCCACTGTAGGCACTTTCCCAGCACATGCCCCCATAGAGGAGACTCCATAGAACCCAGTCCAGCAAAATCAGTCCCCCAGATTTATCAGATGGGAGGTTTTGGGGCTCATTCCATGTAGCTTGTTATGAAGATATACCTCTATGACCATCTCATGGAGCAGAATGGGGAGGGTTGTGGCTCCCATGATTATTCCCATTATGTACACATATGCTATATGTACATATCTATATCCATGCATACATATACACATACACATATATAATGTATCCTTGACTCCAATTCTGGTGCTCTTCCTACTACATCATAGGCATATGAGAAGTGAGGTAAGAGGGAAAGAAGTCAAAATATTATGGCCTACTTTAATTCAAAAGCTGAATAAGCCCCTATGCTCTTTTCTAAATTTTGAGTACACAAAAAAATTGTGCTTAAGGAAACTGTATCATCAAAATACTTAAATCTTTCCAGGAAAACATGGAATTGGCTTCTAGACAGCCAAATTATTGGCTGCCATGTCCAAGCAGTGTACGTCTGCAAGACAACAGACCAAGATTTCCTACCCTGTTTTTGTATCATGGACCCATTTAGCAGTCCAGGAAAGTCTATGGACTCCCTTAGAATAGTGTTTTTTAAAGAACAAAATACATAGGATTACAAAGGAAACCAAGGTCTAGTGAAAATAAAGGTATCCTTTTTTTCCCCATCCCAGTTGACAGTCTATCCATGAATCCCAAGTTAAGAACTCCTGTATTAGAACAACTTCCAAAATCAGAAAAGGAGCACACAGGCTCTGGGCCTCCTTTAACCCAATGGCATTCCATCTGTACTCTTTGGAGCCCAGTAAAGTACACACACACATGCGTCTACTGTCTGTGATAAAACTAAGTCATGTCTCTCCTTCCTCTAGCTTCTCAAAGAGACTGTGATAAAACTCCAAAAAACCTAGGGCTGAGATTCAGTACCCCAAGATGTAGTCCCTGCTCTGCTTCTCAGGTACTTTGATGCTCAGTTTCACCAATATATCTCCCTTTACATAGCATACTCTGTCTTGAGCCCTCTTCCAGCATCATTTTTTTCACTCTCCCTCTGCATGGATAATTTTTTCATTCACTGCCATGATTCCATTGCTTTTCCATTTAGAAACCTTCAGTGGCTCCCCATTGCCTATTAAACAAAGTTTAATAATCTTCTCCCAGCATTCAGGATTGTCTACGGTTTGGCTCTAGTCTATCTTGCCAGCCCAATCTGATACCGCTCCTCTTCATGTAATCTTTGTGCCAGTCAAACAGGGGTATTCTGTTTCCTATTTCCACCTTATCTACTCTCATCTCTGTACCCTTGTTCATGCTTTGGAATAGCAATCCCCATATTCACCTCTTGAAATCTCGTCCTTCTTTCCAAGACCCGTGGATCCTCTTAAAGATTTGTTTCACAGGTACAAGATATTCCTCTTGTCTCACGTTTCTTTTCCCTCAACACTTCACTACTCTGTCAAAACTATATTCTACTTCTGACTCCAGTACTTTAGGACTTTACTGGATCTATGACTGTTGACAAGCATTTATTAAACACTTACTATTTGCCCGGCACTGTGATAAGTGCAGGGAACATGAATATAAATACAGTGGCAATTCATGTTCTCAAGGGGCTTACATTCTACTTGGAGAAGACGTCACTTCCAAAGAAGTCAGAAAATGAGTTGTTTGGGAAGAAGAAGATAGTGAAAAACTAAGAAGGAGGGTCAGGAATAGAACTTGGAGAAGAATGAAGACAGGGCTAGAGTGAAGTCTCCCTTAAATAGGAGGTTTTCAGAGAACCAGTCAGAGGCAGAGACCATGGGCTGAAGAGTAAAGTCTAGAAATAGAGTGGAAAGATTTCTGAGGCATGGCGGAGTAAGTCTGGGAGTAGAGTCAGGAGTGTAAGCTAGAAAGGAATTGTCTTATTTGCATGAGTGCCCCCTCCAAGGGTAGACTAAAGACTCTTCACACACCCTCATTACATGCAATGTTTGTCCACGGCCTCCCACACATACTCACTGGAGGCCCTACCCAGCATACTGTGTCCTTTAAATGTTTTAATATTCTAGGTATGCCAGTGCAACTATTTGACTTCCCATCTGCACTTTCTTGTTCTTGATATATGATCTTCTCATCTCTTTTTCTAAATATGTATTTTCCAGATTATATCTTTTTCATTGCTTTTTGTGCCCAAGTCAACTTTGTTAATGTACAAAGCACACCATATACCTCTCAATTGCCCTTTGAGTCATCAACAGTTTTGTTCTTGAGAATTTGTGGTGTTCCATGATTCACCACCATCCAGTAACACCAGAAGAATGTTGGTGTTTTATGTCAGGAAAATGCTCAGGATTCATAAAAGTTTTGTGCAGTTTTTCAAATGTAATTGAGTACCCTCTTTCCTTCCTTTCCAATTCTGGACAAAGCTCCATGTGCTAACAGACTACCTTAATGGGGTGCCCATCAAACTGCATATCACTATGGGAACAATAGATATTCTTTATCTGTTTGGATTTTTCTGTGTCAATTTCTTCTGAGAAGTCATGAATCTCATTGAGAAAGCTGTGTAGTATTCTTGGACTTTGTACAATAAGATTCATAATTCACAAATACCTATAGCACCTCACCATCTTTCATAGATTCCCAAAGTGGCTGATACTGCTCTCTGGAGGGTGCTGGAACAATCCAGGAAGGCAGCATAGCCTTTTGTACAATTGGAGAGCATTGAATAAAATAAGCATTAACTAACCAAACCCCAGTGGTGCACTGAGTAATTTTGTTTTGAAAAGTGGGCAGTAGGCCAAATAAGTTTGAGAACCTCTGAAGTAATCCTTCTTACATTCGGTTTTGCATATAACATTCTCCTAGACTAGATAATAGACATCTTATAGAAATGCACATCTTTCTATTTTATGCCTCAGTTAATAAAGATCAAAGCAACTTTGGGGAAAAAAGTGTTTCTATAGTTACATTTATCAAGGAATAATTTTAACATAAATATTATATAAATATATATGGGGAAAGAGAGAGGGAGGTATGGGGAGGGATGAAGAGAGGGAAGAGGGGGAGAAGTGAGGGGGAGGGGAGGAGGGAAGAGGCACTTTCTTGGACAAGAGCTTTAAGTCAGCTTTGTGCTCCACCAAGTCAAGAGCTTTTTAAACAACCAAAAAACAATAAGCGCAATGGTATTTTGTATTCTCTATTGCCCTTGTTAGCCCTTTGTGTGACATTGAAAAGCTGATCTGCTCTTTAAAAAAATCACTTTGGAAAGCCCTTCTGTTCCTTTCTCATATTTTCATCATGTATGTCCTCAATAACTTTATAAATCATTTCCATAAAGATCTTCATAGTGATAAAGCAAAACTATGGTGTTTGCTGTGATAAATGCCCTTCTGATCACCCTTTTTTTGTTGTTCTTTCAAAATCTTCCCCATTTTGAAATGTCTTGAAAATTAATCAGTCCATGCTTTAAAAATTGTGCTGCTTCCAGCACAAATTTCTTCCGTCTACTAGTTCTATGTTTTCTTTAGTTTCATTTCCACTTCATCATTTAGCACATCACTGATGATAAAAACAGATTGTTATAGAAATGCTAACTGAGTTGTTCCATTTTTTTGGCCATCTGCTGTACTCTCTTCATCTTTGTCTTTAAATTTTCTTGGGGTCATCTCACTTAGTTCAGCCTCAAGCCAAGTTTTTTGTGATTCATTTTTTCTTCTACTACCACTCATCTCTGTTCCGTGCTTTGTAAGTCAAAATTGCTTATAATTTTCCATAATCTTTCTCCATAACATTGTGCAAATGAGTTTGTTGTCTAAACTTGTATCTGCCTTGGCTACCGTGTCTCCACTTGATAAGAAGATCAAAAGTCTACTAGATTAAGGAAGTTTATAAGTTCTTTTGCTCTCCTTATTCTGGCAATCATTTCACATAAATTAATTTCTTTAGGAAATGCTGAGAGTACACGTAGATGTCTTGCCTTATACATTTCCTACTTTTCAGCATCAGAAGCTTCTTTGAATAGGTCAAGCCATAGGTACTGTCACTGCATCCCATGTCTTCTCATCTTTATCCTTTCTTCTAACTTGGTGCTGCTTTTGACCTTTACTCTAGTAAGTCTATGGACCATGGTCACATACTGATAACTGACTGGGAAATGCCTGTCAAATAAATAGCCAGATATTACCTATGTATTAAGATGGTTAATTTCACTCAAAAATGTGCTGGTAATTGTTTAACAACCAGCTCTCTATAAACAAAAAAAAAGTATATGCCACACACTTTTTGTTTTACCTGCATATTATTATTTTCCCCATTGTTTTCTTAAGCCTAAACAATCAATAAAACAATAAATCAAGCCCTCATTTGTAGTGCTTGCTGATGTTTTTTTATTTTCTCAGTCATCCACAAACTTTGGGTATCATAATTTCTTAATCTTTATCCCTATTTTCAAATACATTCTATCATAATTATTTGTGTGAATGTTATATTACCATCTAACCTCACTCCTTCCCCATCATATTGTGATCAGGCAAGAACAGTGTCATTTTTTACCATTATATCCTTAGTGCTAAACATCATGCCTTATTAATAGTAGTCACAAATTTTGAGTTGAACTGAATTGAATTAAATTCAGTACATTCCCAAGAAGCATCTATAATCATTAGGGAACTCACAATTATTTAGCATGTGCTATGGTATAATGAAAAGAGCACTGGATTTGTAGTCAAAGGACCTGGTTTAGAATCTGGGCTTTATCACTTACTCATTATTTCACTCTATGACTCAAATTTTATATTTATATTATAACTGACCTTGTGGCCCAGCTATGGTTTTCTTTGAAGCTTTCTTTATAGATATTTTAAAGTTATTCTCTTCTCCCAAGTTGGTATCTTGACCTATCTCGCCCTGTAACATTTCCTTATTGTGAGAGTCTTTTTTCGTCACTCATTATCCTGGCCTTACTTTCCAAATCGGGATGTTTTGTTAGCATCATTTGTTAGTCATTTCTGGAGGAAAGATCTCAGCATTATTTGTTCCTGATCTGTATTCTCTGTGACTTTGTTGCTACTATCTTTAGGCACTGAGTATCATATTCTTCAAGGATCTCAGGGACAATGCAGGTCTAGTAACTGAAAATTTTCAGTGCATCCAAAGTGGTCTGATCTAGGGTGAGGTCTAATTACTGACATCCTGGTCTGACCACTGGAAGTTTATGTCTGAGGTTTGGTTCTGAGCAAAACATCCGTGGGCTTGCCCCAGTTGAAGTCCCAGTAGGCAATATTCAACAAGTACCTTTCTTGGTACTCAGTAAGGCTTTCTCCAACCAAAAGGCTAAAAAGAAAGAAAGGTGTGGAGAACAAAACAAAACAAAGAAAATTAGCTTCTTGTCTCAGAAGGAAAGCTCATCCCTATATACTAGCGATTCTCAACCTGTGGATTGTGACCCCTTTGGGGGTAGAACAGGGTCACCTAAGACCATCAGAAAACACATATTTCTGATGGTTTTAGGAACTGAGACACTGCTCCTCTATCCATCTCCAGGCGGGTCCGCCCACCTGCAGATATGCTCATATACAAGTATTAAAGGATCATGGCATTAGGAAGGTTGAGAACCACTGCTATATACCTTCCTGAACCCCAACGAGCTTTCTCCAATGTGATTTAGAATGTGGAATTGAGGAAGTAACAAGACATGCCGCTATGAATATTCTTCGCCTGCCAGCTCCCTTTTATGGGTTGATCTCCCCCACTAGAATATAAATTTCTTAAGGGTATAGACTGTCTTGGTTTGATTGTATCTGTATCCCTTGCACTTAACACAGTTCCTGGCACACAGGAAGCCCTTAATAAATATTTTATCCATCTATCTACCTACTAAATGTGTGACCAGGGACAAGACATTTAATCTCTTTGAGTCTCAGTTTTCTCTTTCATAAAACGGTAATAATAATACCAATATTCTGATTCACAGAGTTATTATAAAGATAAAATGATGTAATGTAATGAAAATTGCTTTGCAAACCTTGGAGCCTTATAGAAACATGAGCCATCAGTTATTATTGGTCTGTTTTAACCATTCTTCTGACTTGATCTTCCTAAGTGCTAATTCTACTTCTTGATGTAACACTTTGGAAACTGAAGGGTTTGATTATAGTGATTCCTGTGACACTGATGAAGAAAACAGATCATTATAGAAACCTCGACAAATTCATTCCATTTTGCATCTATTAGTTGTTCTCCTGATAATTGCATCTATCAATATTTGTGGGAGAATGTGGGTGATTTGGGACTCACATCAAGCTTTTTGCTCTATTTCACTTCCATTGCCTTTTGCTTGTCTTATGCTGTGATGCTGTTCATGATTTTCTACCATCCTAGTCTACAGAGTTTGACAAATGTGCTTGCATTCTCATCTTGTGCTACATCAGGCAATTCACATAACCTGACCCTGGTGTTGCCTTTGACTGCCAACTCTCTCTCTGCTTGGCAAGGAGATCAAGTGCTTACTGGCTAACATGCTTTCTAAGTTCATTTGGTCTCCTCCATGTGGAAACTGATTTATATCCATTAGACTATTAAAGGAAATGACAATCAAGGACTGTGTTTTTATATTTTTCCTTTTACCAGTGCACTGATGGATAATTTGAACAGATTAGCTTGAGGCTCTTGAAGTATCTTCTCTCCAAGATTAGTTTTCCTTCTAAATATGTTGATTTGGGCTTTTGCTTTAACTAGTTGATGGGTTCACTGCACTTGGCTGATTTTTCTGTGATATAAGCAACAGTAATCAATCATCTCCGTTTCATTAATACATAGCTAATTTAATGTTCAGTGTTCACCATGTCTAGCACCTTTTAATTTCTCCTGGAAAAAAAAAAGATTCATGATATACAGTCAGCACAACATTTCTGAGTGGTTGATAAAGCTATGTGATTTGTAAAGACCAAGCCACATGTTTTCATTAGCCTTTTTGCTATCTCTAACTTGACCTAACACATATGATTCCAAAGTAGCTGAATCCAAGAAACAGGACTAGGGCATAGAGAAAGTCTTATCTCATCTGCCTCATATAAGTTACAAAGAGCTATACAGAGGTGATCATGGTCCAAGAATTTTCTTCCAGTGCACAGATACATAAGCAGTGATGAGAAGTGACCAGTAGCCCACAAATGCTATGCCGTTTTGCCTTCTAGGGAAGCATTATAGTCAGTAATGCTGCAAGAAACAGATTTGGGACTCCCATCCAGGTTATCTGGTTCCAACCCCAGCGTACAGCAAAGTGCAAGTCACGTCATTTTTCTGGCCTCAGTTTTTTCATATGTAAAAGATCATTGGACCAAATGGTTTCTGAAGTCCCTTCTATCCCCATTAGTCAAGGTACCAAGAGACCTTTTTCCCTCTGATCTGCTTTTTCACGTCCAAATTAGGAAGTTAGACTCTTAGATAAGCTTCAAGGTCCTTTCCAAATTCACCAATCCATGATTATCCTACAAGCATTAATTGTGCAGGGCCCTACACTAGACTGGAAGTGATAACTCCCTGGCCCTCAAAGGAATCTCAGTCAAGTAAATAGTGGAGATAAATCAGAGGCTATAGTATCAGGCAGCATGTGGTTGGTACTACAAGAGATACACAAATGTGTGTGTGAGGAACAGAAGAGAGCATATCAGACTGGGGGTATCAGGAAAGTCTTCATGTAAGAGGTGGCATAATCAGCACATAGCTAACTTCTGTTACAACGTGCACACATACTGGCTGTGTGACGCTGGGTAGGTCATTTAATCTGTCAGTAGCAACTCTCTACCATTATCTGTTATAAAGTGTCAACTTATTACTGCCTTGGGAAAGTCCCTTCCACTCTCTAAACCTCAATTTTCTCATCTGTAAAATGAGTATAATACTGCTTACCCTACCCATCTCACAAGGTTGTGTTCGGAAAAGTCTAGACATAAAGTACTCTAGAAATTTGAGTTATTAATAAGATTATTGCCTGAGACTATTCGGTTAGTGGTAGAAGCAGAAGTGGAGTGAAAGTATCAGGATTCCCAGCTAGTCTGAGTGCTTTATTTCAGACAGAAGCTATAACTAGGAATTCTTGCCCTTGAGGCAAATGTAGCTGAACAGTGAAAATGGGGTACAGAGGATAGTCTGCCCACGTTTTTGTTTATTGAATTTTATCATTCTACTGTATATCTTTCAATAAAATGAATCTTTTAAAAACGAATAATGACATTGTTCAGTCAGGCAGAGATGGAGACGCTTCTGGAAGAACTTTCACGATGGCCTCCCAAGGAGAACCCCAAGTGCGGTTCAAACTCGTATTAGTTGGGGATGGAGGTACTAGAAAAACCACATTTGTAAAACGTTACTTGACCGGTGAATTTGAGAAGAAGTATGTAGCCACCCTGGGTGTTGAGGTCCATCCTCTCGTATTCCATACTAACAGAGGTCATATTAAATTCAACATTTGGGATACAGCTGGCCAAGTGAAATTTGGTGGTCTGAGAGATGGTTATTACATCCAAGCTTAGTGTGCCATTATGATGTTTGATGTAACATCAAGAGTTACTTACAAGAATGTACCTAACTGGCATAGAGATCTGGTACAAGTATGTGAAAATATCCCTACAATGTTGTGTGGCAACAAAGTGGATATTAAGGACAGAAAAGTCAAGGCAAAATCAATTGTCTTCCACAGGAAGAAGAATCTCCAGTACTATGACATCTCAGCCAAAAGTAACTACAACTTTGAGAAGCCCTTCCTTTGGCTTGCTGGAAAACTTATTGGAGACCCTAATTTGGAGTTTGTTGCCATGCCGGCTCTTGCACCTCCAGAGGTTGTCATGGACCCAGCACTGGCAGCACAGTATGAGCAGGAGTTACAGATTGCTCAGACAACTGTGCTCCCTGATGAAGATGATGACCTGTAAGGGAATGAAGCTAGAGCCCAGCATTAGAGGTCTAGTTTTATAGGCAACTGTCCTGCAATGTCAGTGGTGTAGCATGTTTGCCACTTTATTATATAGCTGAGCAGAACATGTGCTTAATCTTTGGAATGCTGAAGGAAACGAATGGGCTTTGGAGTGAATGTAGCAGTTTAAAAAAACATAATTCATATTTTGGACCTGCGTATTTAGCTGTTTTGGACCGCGATTACATCCCCTTGAGTTTCAAATATAAGACTGCTGCAGTACCATCACAATATTCAGTGGTGAATCTTGTTTGTTACTGTCTTTCTCATTCCCTTTTCGTTTAGATCATAATTAAGTTGTATTTCAAATATCTAAAAAAAATGAATAATGAATGAAAAAGCATTTATTAAGCATTTACATGTGCTAAGTGGAAGGGATATAAATACAATAGTAAAGACAATCCTTGCCTTCAGTAAACTTGGATTAAAATAAGAGAAAACACTTACAGGAGAATCAAGGAAAGCCAATTTTTGGAAGTCAGAGTAGAACCATTAAGGAGAAGTGGATTTGATCATGGTTCAGAGTTCTTGACTTGGAGTGGGAACAGAGGTAGAAAAGAAAGGGCAGTGAGGGAGTTACAGGAGAGCCAGAGAAGTGAGGCATGGCCAGGGCTCTCCTGAAACGGTATTCTGGAGAGGCCGCAAGGTCAAAATTCTTCTAAAGCATAATATCTGGGGGCAGTCCTGGCTCTAGAACAGTGGTTCTCAACCTTCCTAATGCCAGGACCCTTTAATACTCGTATGTGGGCATATCTGCCTGTGGGCGGACCCGCCTAGAGACAGATAGAGTGGTGTCTCCGTTTCTAAGACCATTGGAAATATGTGTTTTCCGATGATCTTAGGTGACCCCTGTGAAAGGGTCATTCGACCCCCAAAGGTGTCGCGACCCACAGTTTGAGAACCCCTGCTTTAAATGCTGAACAAAAGACTTAAATGATTAACAAAAGACTCTTAACTAAGAGTTAATAGGAGGCACTAGTGTCCCAGTATTTTCTACCTTATGGTATCACTAGAAGGATACTAATGCTAAAAATAAAATGGATTTTTGTTTTGAGGAGAAGGATTAGGTCACTAAAAAAAACACTGTTCAGTTTCCAAAAGAATACCTGATTATAAATGGAGGATCCTAGGATCCCTGGTTTTAGGCCATTTAACAGAAGTCATAAATAAATAAATTTTAAATACCTTGATGAATCTGTGATATCACTAAGGCACATACTCTCTCCAAAGGGGCATATCAAAATCCATCCATTGTGTGACTCTTGTCCGTGTCTTCCTACATATTACATATCCTCCATAATAGATCCACCCCACTTGCTGGAGGCCTCTCTCTCATAGACATATGGGACATATAAATATCAATGGGACACTCAGATGGTCCATCCATTATCCTCTGCCTTTGCTAAATGACTAGCCTCTTCTACTTACACATGCTACTCCTCCAATGTAAATCTTCTTTGGTATTTATTTACACTCACTATGAAACGTTCCTTAACCTTTTGGTAACCTCAAGATTCTCAAGAAATTGTTACTCCATGACTTGTGGCCATTGAGTATCACTGAAAGAATAGTGTTAGTTCATCTCCAAAACTGTTTCATTAGCACATTGGGAAGAAGGAGGGTTAAGAGTTTGAGACTGAGAGGTGGAGAAATTAGAATAAATTGGATTCTAGTCTTGTTTCCACTATTTGCTTGCTTTGTGAGTTAAGGAAGTCACTTTGCCTTCTCTGAGACTGACTTTCCCCATTTTTAGAAGTAGGTATTGGACCAAGTATTCTTCATGGAGCTTTCAAGCTCTAGTGTGCAATAGTTCTAGATCTGCGAATTATAATAGGGAAGTACTTATATTCTGAAAATCCAGTGGAGACTGGATGACCACTTGGGGATGTTGTAGAGGAGATCCCTGTTCAAGTACAGGCTAGACTAAATAACTTCTTGGGTGCCTTCCCAATCTAACATTCTGTGATTCTATGAAAAGCATCTTACTGAATTTGCTTCTTAATAAGCAAACACTATATCAATCAGAGTAAAAAAAAAATGTACCAAGCTCAGGATAACCATAGGTTGGTGGCTAGGCTGATGGGCTTATTCTCCCAGGACACCAGACACAAATAGCCCTCCTAATTCCATTCCTGTCACCATTTTAGTGTGCTCAGGGACATTTCTCAAAGCCAAGGAGACTCTATTTTAAACATTAAAACTGGCTTATATTGGTGCTACACTGTCCTAGCATAGGAAAAAAAAAGAAACAGCTCAATGGATTACATTTGTAGAAATGGCAGAGCAAAGTAGAAGAATTGGCAAAAGAAAAAAAACTCCAATGTAAGCAAATGCTAATGTTCATTACCGCCGAGGAGAAGGGCCGTAATGCCATTAGCCCACTCCTCTGCTGATCAACCTTCCCAACTTCTTTATTCTATGACCACAGGGAAAATTATAACCTGTTCCTTTCAATAAAATTTACAGAGAAAAAAATGTAAATAGGTCAAGGAAGTAAGTCCTGTAGTAGTGATCGGATCTCAGGACTGGTTGTGGGGCTCAGAGTTTTTATTATTTCTATTAATAATCTGTATTAATAACCACCGGCCCCCCCCTCCCAAGCAGGTGGGAAGGGGAGGGAAGACGACCACCTAAATCTATTGGATCATTGTCTTGGGCTAAAACTGTGAACTTCTCTCTTTTATCTCCATACCAACCCCAACTTGAGTAAGGAGAAAAGAGAGCAGAGGTAGGTGATAAAACAAAAGGTCACTCCCGAGCCAGACCCAAAGAAATAGCTCTTCACTTTTCAGAAGGGAGGGGGGAAGTCTTGTTTGTCCAAGTTCTGCCCTCCACAGTGACATCTGCTGGTTACAAATGTACTTACTCTGGAATTTCTTTTTCTATCCCTGCTGGATTTTGTAGATAGATAGATTAGATAGATGATAAGATAGATAGATAAGATAAATTAGATAGATAAATAGATGTATATATACACACATATACATATAGTATATATGTATTCTATGTAGAATATGTTGATAATGGATTACATTAGTAATATATAGAAGTAATAGATAGAATATATACAACATATTGTGGGTTTATTTTGCATCCCTACTATTTCCTTTTAAAATTCTGATTATTTTGAATATTTTTTTCATTGAATTTCTGGGATTCTCTAAGCAAACCATCATTCTTACAAATAAACATTGTTTAGACTCTTCTTTGTCTATGTTTAGTCCCCTCTTTTCTCTTAGTATGTTAGGGCCTATTCTAGCCCTGGGCAACTGCCTGCTGGACTATTTCATTGATCTATATGTACACTCTTGTATATGAAATTCTGAAGAAAAGGAAAGGTCCTGAGTAAATGTGAACCTGCTCACTCTACCTATGAAACGCTTGATTGTCTAGAGACTGGATGAACAAAGAGAAGAGTTAAATCAGAAATCAGTCTGTGAACAAATTTTGTCAGCTCCATTCTTTTCATGAGGTCATGACTACCTGTGCAAAGAAAAAGTTTCTCCTAAGTCTAATGATTCCCATGAAAAAAGATTTCTATCTCTATGAGAATAGGTCTCAAATCAGTCATGAATTGAGTCAGATTTTCTCCTTTTCCCTTTCTCTCTTCCTAGAGCACTAAACAACTAGATGGCACAAAGAATAGAGCACTGGGTCTGGAGTCAAGAAGACCTGAGTTCAAATACAACCCCAGACATTTACTAGTGGGTATGACCTTGCGCAGTTCACTTAATCTGTCTGTTTTCAGTTTCCTCAACTGTAAACTGGGGATAATAATAGCACCTACCTCTCAGAGCTGTTGTGAGGATCAAACAAGGTATACAAAATGTATACAAAAACCAAAAAAAAAAATTTATCACAGCACTTAAATGCTTGTTTCCTTCCTCAACAAATTACAATGTTCAAAAACCTCAATTTATAGATCTATAAACAAAGTTAACAACTAATACCTCCTTTCCCCACCAATCACAACCTAGGAGTTTCAAAATAAGGAAGTACATCCCCAATACATGTCAGAGATGGAGTTCTTCCTATATAAATGGAAAAGGCTGGGAAGATATTCTAGGAACTACCACACTATTACTCACCTCTAATATAGCTGCAGACTTGGAGACTGGCAATACCTTTTCTCATTCCTGACCCCCTAACACATCTTGAGGTCTCTATCAGACATGGGGAATGATCTTTAATCAGTCTCATTGTACATAATTTACGTTGCATATACATTTACACAAATCTCATGGAAGTTTTATGCATAGGGTTTTTTCCCTCCCTCCCTGGTAGACACTGATTTACTCATTTGGAGAAACCTGAGCTATCAAAAGTAGGAACTGAAATGGTTAGGAATAACTGATCAGGTCTCTTCATTTTAAAACTCCTACAACTTGAACAAATAGCCCTCATTCAAATCGCTGAAATAGGTGAACCCTAATATCTTTGTCTGATTGCTGCAGCTAGCATTACTTTCTTTGATTTAAGAAAAAATGTTTTATTCTGAACTTAACACCAAATCAGACAAGGATTTCCATAAGCAAAGTAGAACAGAAAAAGAGAGTTGTACGTGGAACTACACTTATCTATTATATATAACTTGCTTTTACTTTTAAGTATAACAAATCCACAAAAAACTTTCAAAGCTGTCGTCTTGACTGTGTTTCCTTCTGTAATCTTTCCTGTCCTCTTCTGTACATTTTTTAAAAAATGTATTAGTGACCTTTTTGTCACTTTTTTTCACAAACTTATCATTACCTTCCCTACCTCCTCCCCACTGGGAAAAAAAGGACAAAAAATAATCTTTGTAGCAAATATACATAGTCAAGCAAAACAAATTACTACATCGGCCATGTCCAAACAATGTGACTTATTTCACACCTTGAGTCAATCAATAACCTCTCTGAAAGAAGAAGGGTCACCTACATCATGATCTGCCTTTAGGAATCATGGTGGGTCATTGCATTGACCTTAAGTTCTTTACAAAGTTGTTTTTCTTCGTAATGTTACTATTGTATAAATTGTTCTCTTAGCTCTGCTCACTTTACTTTACATCAGTTCATACACATCTTCACAGGTTCCCCTGAAATTGACCCTCTTATTATTTCTTCTCACCCAATAATATTCAATTATTCATATGCCATGGTTTGCTCAGCCACATCCCAATTAATGAACACTCCCTTAGTTTCCAGCCCTTTAATATAACAAGAAGTGCTGCTGTAAGTATTTTTAAAAAGAGTCCTTTTCCTCTTTCTTTGATCTCTTTGGAACATGAACCAAATAGTGATATCTCGGAATCAAAAAGTATATACAGTTTAATGACTTTTGAAGATATAGTTTGAAATTGTATAGCTTTATCCTGATCTTATTGAAAGTCTTCCAGTATATCTAAATTACAAATAATGCTAGCTCTTGGTTTTAGATGCATGCTGTTTGTCATTTTAAGGAATGATATATTTACACCAAGGTTTTTAGTATTTTTAGCACAAATATTAACAACTATAAGTTGTTGAAGTCCTTTTCTTAATCTATTAATATAATCATGTAATATTATTAGTTTGTTGTAAATATAATACACTACGTAGTTTTTCTAGTGTTGAAGTACCCTCGTTATGTATATGTATGTTTCTACACATATATACATATATGTAGATAAACAAGTGTCTACATATATACAAATAAGCTTAATTTACATTAACGTGTTATCCATCATTTTAAGAAGTCTAGAAATCAGCAATATAACAAATCAAGGCTTCATTTGTGGCACTAGTCAATTTCTGAGATGTCAGTATTCATTCTAAAAATCTTACAATCGGCTCTTGTGAGCTTCTTCAAGTTGACCACAACAGCTGAAAATAACCTCTGTTTGTATCTAATCTAGTAATAGTGAATAATTGTTTTAATATATTGCTATACCCTCTTGGTTACCATTTTTATCTTTTTATTCATTAGTAGGAATTGGTCTATAATTTTCTTTATCTACATTTTCTCTCCCTAGTTTGAGTGTAAGGATGACATATTTGCCTCATAAAAGGTGTTTAGCAAGGTGCCTTCTCTTTTTTTTAAGATTAATTAATGTAATAGAGGAGGTGATTATTTTTTAAGTGTTTTAATAGCAATCACTTGTAAGCCTCCCTAGGTCTTGGGTTTTCCTTTGTGTATTTTTCCTCCTTTTAGGATATTATTTATAACTTGTTCAATTTCTGTTTCTGAAATCAAGTTGTTTACAACCTCTATTTCAGATTCTAGGTATTTCATATTTTTGTAAATATTCATCCATTTCATTTAAAGGTTTGGGTTTTTTGGTATGTAATCAAGAATAATAGCTTCTGATTTATCTTTCCTTCATTTTGATTTGTTGCAAATTCTTTCTTTTCCTTTTTTTTATTTCACTAAGTTGATTTTATACTCTTTTTTAAAAATCTCCTAGCATTTTGATTAGACTATAACTGGTTTTTCTCAGCACTGGGACCTCCAGAAATATTGGCAGGATCACGGCAAAGTCTGTTTTCTTACTAATACTTACAACTTCCTTGACAAAATTCCAAATGTGTTAGTTTTCATTACAAAACAATTGAAATATAATTGTCACTTGGGATCCACTGTCTAGCATAATAGGAGTCTCTATATTTTTAATCCTCATTATCACTCATGCACAGAGTCCTATGAGACCAGAGAGAAATGTTTTTGGGCAGGGGTGAATTTCTTATGGTCCTAGGGCAGCTCCCTCCCCATGCCTCCAGTCTCTGTTTTCTAATATTCATCTATAGGACTCGGTCCATGAAAAACAAACATTGGATAGTCCTCTTGAACACACACACATATACATATATACACACAAAGCATACTTGTACCCATGTTGAACATATTAGCAGAATACAATCTGGACCACTCAGATGTGTTCTTTCCATATTACTCTTACAGCAGGCAGCCTTAACCTATGAGTCTGAAGAATGGGAAGAATAACTGAACAAAAGTCCCATCATCAGTGATTCTGGTTTGAACTTCTGTGAAGGCTAAGTGGACTATTTGGGGAAGCACAGGGTCAACATCTGTGGCCTCTATTATCTTAGTCAACATATCCTGCCTCTAACTTCCCTGATCAACTATATCAATTGTAAGAAGCTGAGGAGTAGGGTGTGGGATGCGGCTGTTTCTACTGCACGGGCAGTCATAGTGACAAGAATATAATAGCTCATCTTTAATTCCCCTGGGTCTAAATAAGTCACTGTGTTCCATAGTCACTATATCTTTGATCACTGCTCTCTGCATAGTCTCTCCAGCCTTTGCACAATCAGTCAATGGACTGTGTATTTAAGAGTTTACTGCGTGCCAGGTGTTGTGCCAAGTGCTGAGAATTCAAAGAAAGACAACAATGTAAGGACAGCTTTAGCCTTTTTCAGGCACTATACAATGGAGAGAACCAAAAGTGAGGCTTTACTTTTTGTTGTAGTGAAAAACTGGAAACTAACTGAGTGCCCATCAATTAGGAAATGGCCAAACAAATTGTGGTATATTAATTTAAGGGAATGTTATTCTACTGTCAGAAACAAATATAAGGCATTCAGAGAAATGTGTAAAAGCACAAACTTACGCAAAATAAAATAAGCAGAACCAAAAAATACATGTGATTACAATATAAAAACAGAACAACAAAAAATCCCACTAAAACAGAGAGTTTTCTTAGAGAGAGTTTCTTTCTTAGAGAATTAGAAAACTGGGGGGTGAGGGGCAGAATTCTGCAGATACTATCAGATGTGGCTAATGCATCAGCTAGTGTTACTTAACTGTTTTTCTTTATTACAAGGGAAAGTTCACCGAGGTTTAGAGAAGAGAGGGTTATATCCAGAAATGTTGTGCTAACAGAATAAAGGGTATCAATAAAACTAAAAAAATACTAAATAAAGATAAAAAGATTAGGAAAAGAAAATGAGGCCAGCCTGACTAGTAGTAATAACATCATATGGTCCTCAGCCCATGTGCAGCTTGTGTGTGCGCCTCTCTGCTTCTCTTTCTCTATACAGTATTGTTTCAAGAACCCTGGAATGACCCAGGGTTGGAGGACTAATGAGGGGATAAATGCCATTAATCCATGCTCTCTAAGTGACTAGCCTTGTCACTTATGTGAAGGAACTATCACAGGCCTCTCAGTTCCTCTTCCCTGTCCCCCCCACAAACCCTTCAGGTCAGCTGTTTTCAGGATTGACTTCACAACTCCAAGAAAGTGGAAGTGAGGTGGGTATCTTCATAGATCTTGTTAGCCACTGGGACATCAGGGATGGGCCTACAGCTCTAGGAGCAAGTGAAATGGGACATATTCCCCAAGTAGATTTGGGTTCATTCTTTGAAACCACGAATCATACAAGAATTTTTATGGGTGAGATTTCTACTATTACCCTATCACTATGTCAAAATTGAAAGCCATGTAAGGTTTCTCAAGAGGGGCTATCTATAATGCATTGCAGAACTGTGGGTAGGTGTTTTATGAAATGTGTTTTACTCAAGCTAGGATATACAACACTAACATTATTGAAAGAAATTGAGGGCCTGGTCGGTTCTCTTTAATATGTTCATTCTTCATGTTATAGTCCTTTAACCAAAAAGTAAAGTCGTATACATATTCAATTTAATTTAAAATTTTATTTTACCTGCTATTCATCTCTGGTGTCCAATGAAGAAGAAATATCCTCTTATTACTCCTGTATTAGTTTCTGACAGTTCAATTTCTCTGACTGCTACGCCTCAGACAACTGCTAAAGAATAGCACACAGGTAATTGCTTTGATCAAAATTTTTTACCAAATCTTTTAGACCTGATGTAGATCACACAGCCCGAGGAGAGAAAATGGCAGAGCTATAGGCCTGTTGTTACATCTCACCAGTTGACCCTCTGGGGTTTTCTCTACTCATAACACCTGCTCCGTTCCAGTTCCACACAGCCTATCCATATCATTCTTGACTCTAATCTAACTCCCACCAAGTTTTAAAAAAAAAAGACTTAAAGTATGATGGCCCCCAGAAGGATTTGCATCTTAATAAGGAAATTATAAAATCTCAGAGGTCACCTATCCCAACCCCTGGCTGATACATGAATCCCTTCCACAACAAACCTGATAAGGGACCATCTGGGCCTCTGTTTGAAGACTTCCACCTCTTTCAGTCTAAAAGGGAAGTGGAATTTGCCAAGTTTGCAGTTGTGTATGACTCTCTCTCCCCCCTCCTCAATCAGTAATACCTTGGTATTTCAAACTTGCTATCCATTTCAACCACAGAAGAGGAGCCTCTTGTAGAGTGAATTGCAATCACCTTGGGCTGGTTTAACCCAGAGGTGCTTAATGATCACTGGGCCAAAGCCCCCCTTCTACCACATGGAGCAGAGCCCACTTCACAATCACCAACCAGCTGAGCAGCTGAAATTGACTTGCTCAGCTGGTCCTCCAAATAAAGCCATTTTAAGAGTGCAATGTACCATAGGAAGCAATTTGTTTCCTTAAGATTTAGTACCAAACGTCTAGATTGATTTTGATTTGAAAGACAGAAGCTACTGCAAGGTGAGTAATTTTAAACTTAACATATTCCTCCTCTCAAGGAGTCGAACCATTAAAATTAGGTGCAAAGTACTTCTAATTTGTCAATCATCCCTTGTATAATTCCATTCTGACATTACCAAAAAAATTGCCCAAGAAATTTTGCCTTTGAGTCCTTCTAGCTCTGCTTTTCCTTGACTTGATCACAGCTTTAGTGCTCACAAACATGTGAGGTCCTCCCCCAGAGCTCAGGAGGAAGGAAGGACAATTATAATAAGAATGGGCCTGAACTTAGAGTAAACTTGTCAGCTGGGAGAAGGTTTTTTCCTCTCAACTACATAATATAACAGTGTTTGACTGACAAAGTCAGATTGTGAAGTACTGTTTAGATCCAGCACCAAGGACAGATCTGCTATGGTTAGAGGGAAGACAAGTCTGTTCACCAGTATTCTGTCTTATATACACGTCCATATCAAATCATGCCTACTGCAGTCATCTTCCAAAAGGAAAAAAAAAATCATACTCTCCTTTCAGTTCCTTGTTAGTTAACTTCCTAATTAGAAACTAACCTATGACTGAGGCCTTATCTTGGGAGCGAGTCTCTAGGGATTTGGTTCTAATTTAATGGATAGAAAGAGATGGAAAAGCTATCCCAGTTTCAGAGTACTCCATGGAACTGCACTGATTCAAAACTATAGTTCACGAGCCCCCTCTGACATTTTTATTTCTTCTACCCACCCATAAGACAACCAATTCAGAACAAAGACATTTGACAAAATAATAAAAGAATGTTTCCTGCCCACCCCAATCACCCTGGATGACACTATCCCATAAATACATACTTTATCCATAAAAGAACGGATTGCATTAAGATTATGATGAATAGGGGCATGCATATAAAGAATACTTGTGACCAGGGTTCATTGGGGAGTGCATACTGTAGGATGGAGGACTCATACAGAAGACATGCATAACCAGGGCAGATACATGGAGGGACGCCTTTCATGCAGAAAGGCATTGATGTCTTCTGGAGATCCTATCACAATCTCTCTAAGCCTATCTATTCTCCAATAAGTACTGATCACTTCTGGATCTATAACTAGATATCACATTGTACTACTGTTGCAACTCATCTCTCTCCTGTATTTCATTTGGAATACTATTTCTTTCCCACAAGAGTATTAGGTTCTGTCATCTCTCTTTTAGCTTAATCCTCAGAGCCTAAGCCTTAGCTCTTTTAGAAAGAAAGGGTGCTTACACATTCAGTCACCAGACTGGGAAAGAAATCTTTAGATGCTTATTCTCCATAAGGAGAGGAATTTGTCAGAGAGCTAGGTGATACAATGGACAGAGTGCTGGGCCTGGAGCCAGGAAGACCTGAGTTCAAATTCAGCCCTAGATATTTCCTAGTTATATGACCTTGGTCAATCACTTAACTTCTGTTTGTTTCAGTTTCCTCAGCTGTAAAATGATGATAATAATAGCAATTATTTGCTGTGAGGATCAAAAGAGAGAGTATTTATAAAATGCTTAGCACAGTGCCTGGCATATAGGAGGTACTATATGAATAGTAATTATTACAAATATTTTTATGTTCCATAGTCTTTGCCTTCAGGGACCAAACTATTTTATATTACAGAATAGCCAACCAGCTCATCAAAGCCTATAGGCCTTTGATTTGTCTTTGAACTCAATTCTTCCTACTAGCCAGAACCAATATTGCTATCCTGGTTCTCTGGCTGACTTAGGTTTAGAAAATCCCCTTTAACTCCCAGTACTTGATTGCTACCCAGCACTACCCTCAAGTCATTTCAGAGACTCTCTTCCAACAAACCAGAAAGGGCAGTCTGGGTCTAGGAAACTGTTTTCCTTAGCTCTCTAAATCCTTTGGGTCTTGTTATGCAAATGAATCTAAGCAAAACCAAAAGCCAAGAAACAGGACCAAGATCATTATCTATCCCCTAGTCTACATCTCTGTATTATGATGTGTATATGGCCAACAACAAACCTTCCAGGTTTCGAGACATCTTACAAAAGTATGTGTCTAAATTCAAATCAATTCAATAAGTGGCATAATGACTAGAATGTTGGGCCTGAAGTCAGGAACACTTAAATTCAAACCTCCTCTGTGACCTTGAACAAGTCTATGTATGCTTCAGTTTCCTTAATTGGAAAATAGGGATAATAATAACACTTAAATGAAGTAGTATTTATGAAGCACTAGGTGTAGTGCAGGGCACATGGCAGACATTTCATAAATGTTGTGTCCCCCCTGTAAGATGTAAGGGATAGAAATAATATTGTAAACCATGAAATGGTAATAATGATGATAGCTGGGACACAGAGGCAGTGGGACAGCAGATAGAGAGCTGGCCTCTGAGCCAAAAAGACCTGGGTTCAAGCTCTACTTCTGACATGGACTGGCTGTGTGACCTTGGGCAAGTCATTTTACTTTTCAATGCTCCAGCAACTCTCCTGCAAGTTGTAGAACTTTTTCCCATCTGCTAGAGTAGAGGAGATTTCTTCCCTACTTCCTACCAATGAAATCTCAGACCTGGACCAACTACCCCCCAAGTTAGGAACAATGTATGTGTAAAGACGTAAAATATAAAACAATACTATACATTCATGTTGGTAATGTAAGATCCTTGAGAGTAGGAAGTATCTTGCTCTTATCTTTAGATCCCTGACACCTAACACAGTGCCTTGAACTTCATTGTGATCATCGTCATCAGAAATTCCATCTTACTTCAGACTATTGTCCCATAAAGTGGTTATGTGCTTCATATCAAACATTGTAGAGCCGGGACAAAGGGAGAAGTGAGGGCATGAGCTAACACCCCAAAATTCCATAGTCATGGATCACCAGAGTTGGAAGAGGCCTTAGAAATAACTTAAGGCAGCCGCCTAATTTTACAGTAGCTGCTACTTTATAGCCCAACACAAAATGGTCTGTTTGACAGTCAAAGCCCTTCATAACCTAGCCCCCTCCCACCTTTCTAGTCTCCTTATACCCTACTCCCCAAAAGGCACTCTTCCATCCAGTGACTTTGGCTTCCTGGCTGTTCCTCAAACAATTCACTCCATCTCTTAGCTCTGGGCATTTTCTCTGACTGTGTCCCATGTCTGGGATGCTCTCCTACTGACCTCCCTGGCTTCCTTTAAATTCCAACTAAAATCCCATATTTTACTGGAAGTCGTTCTCAACCTCTATTAATTCTAGTGCCTTCTCTCAGTTAATTATTTCCTATTCATCCTCTATGTAACTTAAACAAATTTATTTACTTGTTGTCTCCCCCATCAGTTTGGGAGCTCCTTGGTGCAGGGACTTTGCCTCTTTTTCTATCACCAATGCTTAGCACAGTGCTTGGTACATGGTAGAAGCTTAAGGCATGTTTATTGACTGACTGACATTAGTTGTAAATAACAGATGGGATTTTCTTCCCCTGTCTTAGTGCAGCAAGGAATGCTGCAGATCTCAGATCGTGGCTCTCGTGCAAAAGAGAGGACGAAGAAACAGAGCCATCCTTCCAGACTGAAGCTAATGAAGAGTCAAGAGATAATTTTTTCAGTTAGGCAGGAAATAACTTGCCTGAAAGATGAGTTAGATTGGTGTTGCTGATAAGACTAAAGTTTTCCCCTGAATCTCAGCAAGGGGCCTGGGGCCGACAATGTCTCCTAATAAAATCTCATTAGGAAGATGCCAATTTATAATTTAACTAAGTCATCTGACAAATATTTATTAAGTACCTACTGTGACTAGCCCTGTCATAAGGAAATATTGCAAGGACACAAGCTTTTTATGACTAAAAAAAGAATATTGAAAAGGGAAAACTGGGAAGGATAAAATTAGACAATGTTTATCCAGCTGTATGTCTTATCTCTCCTATTAGATTAATAATAGAACTCATTTACATAAATTTTTAGGTTTATATACACTATCTCATTTGACATTTGCAACAATCTTGTGGGTTGACAGTTATTATTATCCTAATTTTACTAAAAAAAAGAGAGGCTTAGAAAAGTTAGATGACTTGCCCAGGATCTCACAGCTGGACAATACATGAAGTAAAATTCAAACCCAGGTCTCCCTATGTTCAAGTTCAGCTCTATGCACCACACTAAACTGCCTCCTTTAATCAGATTCAATTCAAGAAACAGTTATTAAATACCCACTGTGTGCAAGGCATTAAGGATATGAAGATCCCTGACTTCAAGGAGTGTTCATTCTACTTGAGGGATGCATTGTGTTCAAAGACAAGTAGGGGACAAGGAAGATTAAGGTGGGAAAATCATAAATCACTGTGAAGATCAGGGAAGACTTCCCAGAGGAGGAGGCATCTGAGTTGATCCTTGCAGGAAATAAAGGAATCTAAGAGGAAGAGGTGAGGAGAGGGGACTTTCTGAGCATGGGAAATGTCTTGCGTAAGACATGGAGGCAAAAGATATAGTGTTACAGTTGGGAGACATCTTGTAGACTAGTTTCCATAGAATGAAGGGGAATGGTATGAAATAAAACTAAATAGATAGATTCACCAGGTTGTGAAGAGTCTTAATTATCCCATTAAAACATTTGAGTCTTATCCTAAAGGTAATTAGGAGTCCTGAAGATTTTTGAGCAGGAGAGTGACAAGGTCACTGTGCTTTAGGACTATTACTGGAGCAGGGGTGATTGAATGGGGAGTGAGCCTGGAGGCAAGGAGGTCAATTACTTTACTGTTACAGTAATCTAGATTAGAATTAATGAGGTCTGACCTAGCATGATGACTATGAGAGTCAAGAGAAGAGGGCAGATGAGTGATGCTATGGATATAGAAGTGACAAGACTTGGCAAATGATTGGATGGGAGATGAAGAAGAGAGACAATTCAAGGATGTCTCTGAAGTTAGGTAGATGAATGACTGGGAAGATGTTGGGATCCTCAAAAGAAATGGAATATTTTGAAGGAATTCTAGGGTTATGGGGGAAGATAATGAGTTCAGTTTTGGACATATTTCATTTGAGATGCCTGTGGATACTTAGGAGGAGACAGACAGAAGGCAAGTGATAATGTGAGACTGGAATTTGGAAGAGGAATTAGGGCAGAGACTTTTGTATTTCATCAAGGTCACTCTAGTAGTAAAAGTCAAAGCTAAGATTTGAATACAGATCTTCCAACTCCAGCTCCAGTGGTCTTTCCACTGTATCACACCACCTCATCCCCCTGATTCTTTATTCATTCACATCATCTTTTGACTTATGTTCAATTTTCCAATTAGACTTTCCTACTGTGAAGGATACCTGACCCAATGACAAGGAATTTGATCTGCTTGACCTTTATATTTCCCAGTCAATTAACAAATTGGCAGATGTTTAATCATACCATTCATCCAGTTTCTTGTGAGTCTAGCTACAAATCTACGCCCTTAGAACTTCATCATCTTTAAGCTAACTGATAAGATCTAGTTCTTAAACAGGCAAAACCAAGGATATCTTGAACACAACCGTTTGGGGTGAGTTCTCATACCTGATAGCATAGTCTGTGCTCATTTATCAGAAAATGTTGGCAAACTATGAAGTTTGTTTGCTAGGAAACTCTCTTTCAAAGGCAACTAGGGATTCATGATACTGTTTAGCGTCCCCCATGCCTCCCTCCCTAAAGAAACCCCACCAACTTTATATGAGATGTGTCAACTCATTATGAGATGCTCACTTCATTCAACACACTAGTCCCTTAGATGTAACATCAGGCATTTAGCATCTCCTTCAGAGATCTTCACTTCAATTCAGTAACCTCACAGATTTTACACAATGTGTTTCATACTTTTAGAAACACCTCTTAGGTGCACATGTTTAAGCTTACACTGAGAAAGAAAATGAAAAACTGGTCCTAGGAAAGGGCCAACTGGTATCTTAGACGAAAAGGGAACAAATTGATTACTTTGTGGTATCTGTAACATAATTACTAATTCTTCAAAAATTAAAAAAGCTATGACTTCATCAATGTGGCTATTTCCTCTAGTAAAGCATTTCATAACCATGAAAGCTTCCCAATGAAGTTTGAAAGAGATAAGTTTAGGCATATAAAAGTAAATCATGTCTTTAAAAGTAGGAAGATAGAAATACATACCAGTAGAAGAAATGCCTTTGAAAAAGGAAAAGAAAATCCTACAAAGCACAGACATTTAGAGGTCATTAAAATATTATTTTTTTAAAATGTGTTAAAAACAAAACCTAATATTATTTGCAATAGGAAAAACACTAGAAACTTCCCCCCCAAAAATAGGAGTAAATCAAGGATGCCCCCCTTTTACATTGCTATGTGATATAGTTCTATAAATTCTAATGATAGCAATAAGAGAAATAAAATTACCTTTATTTTCTGACATAACGAGATCCTTAGAAAACCTAAGAGAATCAGAAAGGAAACTTATGAGACAATAGCTTCAGAAAAGCAGCACACAAAATAAACCCACTAAATCAATAGCATTTCTATAAAAATGACTAAAACAAAATCCAAGGGGTAAATAATAGAAAGAGAAGTTTCTATTCAAAATAACTACAAAACACAAACTATCAGGAAATCAATATGCCAAGGTATACTCAGGACTTATATAAATATAATTATAAAATCCTTTTTAAAGAAATAAAGACTAACCAATAATGATAAGAATTGCCCATGGTTGGGCCATATCAATATAATAAAAATTGTACTTCTACCCAAATTAATTTATTGATTTGTGTTATAACAATCACGCTACCAAAGGAATTCTTCATAGAGCCAGATAAAATAATAACGAAATTCATGAAAAAGAGGTCTAGAATTTCAAGGGAAATAATTTAAAAAGTAAGAATGAAGAAGGAATAGCACTTTCAGACTTTATATTATAAAGCAGAAATAATAAAGAATATTTGATATGAGTTTTAAAAGATAAAAGTAGATTAGTGGAACAGACTAAATAAGAAAGACTAAAACAATTGAACTCAATAGTCCAGTGTTTGATAAGCTAAAGAACATAAATTATTTGTGGAAGAACTCTTTATTTCACAAGAACTGGTGGGAAAACTGAAAGTAGTGCAGCAAAAATTAGGTCTAGTCATCTTCTTACACTATATGCCACAAGCTCAAAATGTATGCACAACCTGATTGTTAAAGGTAATCCATAAAAGACAGAAGAGAATGGAATTAGGCACTGTCCACAAATAAGACTAAGGGGAAAGCTCTTAACCAAAAAAAAAAAAATATGAGAGTAGATAATTTTGGTTGAAAAGCTTTTATACTAATTAAAAAAAATCAGTGTATGTAGGATAATGGAAAAAGATAATGAATGAATAAATGAATGATAAAGCATGTATTAAGCATTTATTATGTGTCAATAAGTACTGGGAGTGTAAATATAAAAACAAAGATAGTCTCTGCCCTCAAGGTGTTTACATTTTAAAAGAGAGAGAAAACATAAACCAAGGAGTGATGTTTTGGCAGTGATAGTTCTGTTTGGAAAGTTACAGAAATGTTGGGTAGAGTCATAGTAGGAGCAGGTTGACATATTCTTTCCAAGATTCATAAAAGAATTGATCTGATTACAGTTCCAGTGCTGGAAACAAGAGTACATTCATGGGGAAGAGAAGTTATGGTACTGAAGTGAAATACAATTACAAACCAGGACTATATGTAGTAAATAAACTAAGGCAACCACCAATTAAGACAACAGGGTCTGAGTGTGTGAGTTCTGGTTATGAAAGGGCTAAACCTTTCAGGGTTTGGTTCAAACAGCATGGCAGCTAGTAACAAGTCCAATGGTGACAAAGGAAGTGACAGTTTCCATCTAGTCAGGGGAGTGAAGTGGGGGGAAAACCTTTGTATCAAATATCCAGGGCAGCTAGTGGCACGGTGGATAGACCTCAGCGCCTAGAGTTAAAAAGAATCATCCTCCTGAACTCAAATCTAGTTTTAGACACTTGCTAGCTGTGTGACTCTGGGCAAGTTACTTAACCTTGTTTGCCTCAGTTTCCTCATCTGTAAAATTAGCTGGAGAAGGAAATGGCAAGCCCCTCCAGTATCTTTGCCTCCCCAAATGGGGTCACAAAGAGTTAGACATGGCTGAAATGACTCAAAACACCAAAAATCAAATATCAGAAAAGGGCTTGACATCTAAGTTTTATGAGACACCAAGACAAATAGATAAGACCAATCTAATTCAATAAACATTTACTAAGTCCCTACTATATACCAGGTCCTGTGCTAAGATCTGTGAATACAATTTTTTAAAAATATAGTCCCTGCCCTCGACGAACTTACAATTTAATGGGAGGGGAAACCACACAAAAGGAGGCAGGAAAGTTGGGGAGGTGGGGGAAAGCGGGCAGAAGTACCACAGGGTATTAGACATGAGGACATGTTGTTCCACGGAGCTGAAACCAGTCAGAGCAGCAAATGCAGAGCGGACCAAGAGCTATTCTTCGATACAATGGAAACATTGTCAAAGGATAAAAACAAAGAGTTGAAAATTTTCTTCAACCAATAAAAAGAAAATGCAAACCAAAATAACTCTAAGCCTTGCCTCATCCCCAGAAAATGGGCAAAGATGAGGAAACTGGGAAGGGCCACGGGAAGATGGACTCTATTGTCTATGAGAGTCATTCATCGGTCCAGCATTTCTGGAAAGTAATCTAGAACTGTGCAAAAAAAAAGTTTTTAAACTGTCTCACCAAAGATTCCTCTACTATGCATATGCCCCAAGGAAGTCAAAGGCAAGAAACAGGTTCCACATACACAAAAATACTCAGAGCAGAATATTTTTGTGGTAACTAAGCAGATGTTTACTGACTGAGAAATGGATAAAGAAATCATGGTCAATGAATGTAATGGGCTATAACTGTGCTCTAAGAAGCAATGAACATGAAGAATTCCAGAAGCTTAGGAAGATTTGTATGAACTGATGTTCAGTGGATTGAGCAGAACCAAAAAAATTATATACATAATAAATATAATAATATATAATGAAGATAAAGAATAACAAAATTAAGCTGAACACTACACAATCATAATGACCAAGCTTGGCTCCAAAGGAAAGATGAGAAAAGCTAACCTCCTTATTTTCAGAGGAAGAAGACTATGGATATGAAAGATTGTACTGTCAGACTTGGTTGATGAGTTGGTTAGTTTTGATGAACCACCTTTTTTCCTCTTTTTTATTTTTTGCTATAAGGGTAGGGAAGAGAGGATAAATTCAGAAATGAAGCCAATATAAAAACGAAAGATATCAATGAAATTGCTTTTGAAAGAAATGAGGCAAGGAAAACTATAAAACAGTTTGGCAGGAAAGCATTTTAGATAACCACCTTATACCACATACCACATTAAATTTTAAATAAAGTTATATCATAAAAATGGTAGCTTGTTTCTTTGAAAAATATAGTTGAATGAAGAATTGATAACCAGACAAAAGGTTTGAAAATATAGCTAATTGAAAAACTGATAACCAGACAGAGGTATAAGAAAGTTAGAAGAGGGTTTAGAGGAAAAGATGAGTTTAATTTTGCAAGTCTTGAATTTGGGATATCCAGATGGACATGTCCAAAAGGCAGCTAGAGACACAGAACTGCAGCTCAAGAGTCATGAGGTAGATATGTCATATGCAGTCACAGTACCATTTGTTCTTGCTTGTTTTTCTTTGTTACAAGGAAAGAATAAAGCAGTAGTGGAGAAGGGGGTGGAGGATGACAAATAGAGTATTTCCAGAAATGTAATTTATAATTATAATGTAAAAGCAAAAGGTATCAATAAAACATTTTTAAATAAGAAGTAAAAAATATAACTATCTAAAAATCCTTCAAATCACAAACATAAGAGAAATATAAATTAAAACAATTTTGAAGTATTACTCTTTACCCATCAAATTGGCAAAAATGGGAAAAGATGAAAATGGTCAGCGTTGTCAGGGCTGTGGGAAAACAAGCATATAAGCTCACTGTCGGTGGAGCTATGAATTATCTCAACCCACTCTGAAACACAATTTGGAATTATGCAAGAAAAGTTGCTAAACTATGCTATCCCTTTGATCCAATGAAACTGTGATCAGTAGAAAAATGGGAAAAGGAAGGGAAGGGGAAAATAAACTTACGGAATTCATCTGCCCAAGCAGTACAGGCTGAAAATATAAATAGTTTTCCAATCTTGAATAAATTCCTGAAAGACAGAGCTGAGATGGGTGATTACAGGAAATGAGTATATTTGGCAGATGTTCCCAACTTTTGAGACTAACAGAAAAGATAGCCATCCCCATCAACAACCCATTTGACATTAAATCACAGAATCTCAAAGTTGGGAAGGACCTTGCAAATCAACTAATCAAGCCCCCTCATATTCTACATGAGGAGCCTGAGGCTCAAAGAGGGTAAAGAAAATTTCGGTTTCTACTCACGTAACCTTCAGTGCAAAAAAGAATAGAGACCAGAGCAAAGTACAATGGGACCATCATCTCCCCAGTCCAAGATACCATTCAACATAAGATTGCATTAACATTCTTGGCTGTCATATCACATCATTTGTTCGTGTTGAGATTGCAGTTTACTAAAACCCTTATGTCTTTTTCAAACTGCTATCTATCTATCTAACCATGCCTCCTCCATCTTATGCTTTGGGAAGTGATTTTTTAACACAAACATAAGACTTTAGATTTGTTCCTTTTACATTTTATCTTATTAGAATTCGCCCAGGGTTTTGGATGACTTTTGAAAGTATTAAGCTCTGTTGCTATTCAATGCATTGACTATCCCTCCATAAAGCTTTATGTCTCTTATAAAATTGGTAAGCAGATTCCCTTTTTAACAATTTAAAGTAATGCCTCAAATCAAATTTTGGAGCAGTAGAGTCAACAAAAGGTTGGGAGGAGATAATTTTTCCAGCACCAGGAAGGAAGCCTGTTTGAAGTCCACATAAGTAACTGGGGCAGCAACAGCAACTACAGCAGCAGCAGCTTCAGAAGCTCTCAGTCCAGAGGTAGTAATGGGGTTGGACAACTGGTCAGAAAGAGATTACAGGGGACCCTTTTCTGGCACTAGGTATAGCTAGAGTCTACTGGCAGATCTATTGCTCCTACTAAGTTCTAGGTTGTAGTTCCAGGGTAAAGAGGAGCACTGACAATTGGTCACAAAGGAGAAGGGGCCCTGGTCACAGTACCAAAGCAAAGAGGAGCACCAGAGCTTGTGGTTGCAAAGTAAAGTAAAGAACAGAACACAGACCAGGACAACATACTTCTCTTCCAGAATCACACCACCTTGAAAGCACCAAAAACTTTCAAACATCCACAACTGCCTCTAAAAACAGCAATAGAAAGAAACCTAAAGCTTAGGACGCTGCCTCCCCAAATTTAACACAAAGTTCAAAGTCAAGAAATAGTCTGGGAAAATGAGCAAACAAGAACAAAAAATAATTTGACAATAAAAACCTACTATGATGGCAGAGAAGACCAAGACAAACTCAGAAAAAGACAACGATGTGAAAACATCTGCCAATAAAATTCTTAAAGAAAAATGTTAATTGGACCCAAACCCAACAAGAATTACTGGAAGAGTTAAAGAAAGAGACATGAGTGGTAGAGGAAAAATTGGGAAAAGAAATGAGAGTGATTCAAGGAAAATATGGAAAGAAAACTGACAGCTTGGTAAAAGAGGTACCAAAAAAAAATACTAGAGAAAATGCCTTCTTTTTTTTTTAATTTTTTAAAGTTTTTTTTATTTACTTTTAGTTATAAGATTCAGTTCCACAATCTCTTGAGTTTCAGATTTTCTCCCTTCCCTTCCCTCCCCCCATGGTGGCGTGCAATCATGTATAAGATCTGCAAATACTTTCACATTGTACAATAGTCTGGTTGTATAAAAGAGTTGTAACCAATGAGTGAACACTGGGGAAGAAAGAAACAAAACCAAACGTGAAAAAGAATGATAGCATGTATTGTTTCAGTCTCCATTTAAACTGTAGTCTTTCTAGATCTTTCTCTGAATGTAGATATCTCCTTCCATCCTGAGACTTGTAGAGGTGTCTTTTAGCTGTGTGTTGCTGAGGAAAGTCCAGTTTATCAAGGCTGGCCATCACACATATAATGTGTCTGTGATTGTGTACAAATTTTTCCTGGTTCTGCTCTTCTCACTTAGCATCAATTTGTATAAGCCTCTCCAGGTAATTATGAAGTCCATCTCCTTCCCATTTCTTATAGCTCAATAGTATTCCATTACATTCATATACCATAACTTGTTCAGCCATTCCCCAACTGATGGGTATCCCCTATGCCTTCTTAAAAAAAAAAAATTAGGGACAGCTAGGTGGCACAATGAGTAGAGCACTGGCCCTGGAGTCAGGAGGACCTGAGTTCAAATCCAGCCTCAGACATTTAACACTTACTAGCTGTATGACCTTGGGGCAAGTCACTTAACCCCAACTGCCCTACTTTCCCCCCTCCAAAAAGACCAAGAAAGAAATGTCCAAATGGTAAAAGAGGCACAAAAATTCACTGAAGAGAAGAAGTGCTTACAAATAACAATTGGGCAAGTGAAAGTTAATTATCCCATTAGTCATCAAGAAGCAATAAAACAAAGTCAAAAGAATGAAAAAAAATAGAAAAATGTAAAATATCTCATTAGAAAAATAACTGACATGGAAAAATAGGTCAAGGACAGATCACTTAAGACATATTCAATTACCTGAAAATTGTGATCAAAAGAAAGACCCTAGACATCATATTTTAAGAAATTATCAAAGACGAATGCCCTGATATATTATATCCAGAGGGTAAAATAGACATTGAAAGAATCCAATGATCACCTCTTGAAAGACATCTCAAAATTTAAAATATCAGGAAAATTATAGCCAAATTCCAGGGCTCCTAGGTCAAAAAGCAGCCAGAAAGAAACAATTCAAATATTGTGTAGCCACAGTCAGGATCACACAAGAGTTAATGGTTTCCATTTTAAAGGAGCAGAGAGCTTGGAATATGATATTCCAGAAGCCAAGAGTACAAGCAATTAAAACTAAATGTAATCCTTCAAGGGGAAAAATAGATATTTAATAAAATAGAAGATTTTCAAATATTCCTGATGAAAAAAATGAGAGTCAGTTAGAAATTTTGACATTCAAACGCAAGACTCAAGAGAAGTACAAAAAGGTAAATATAAAAGAGTAAAAAGAGTAATCATAAGGAACTAAAAATAAAGTTGAACTATTTACATTCCTATATGAAAAGATGGTACAATTAATACATTATTAGAGAGTTAGAAGGACCCTACATAGACCGAGAGCATGGATGTGAGTTGATTATGTGGGAATTATCTCCAAGGGGTGAGAAATACGGGTGTAGTAGGAGAAGGGGGAGGGGAGAGGTAGAATGAGGAAGTTTTTATCATATAAAAGAGCTGCACAAGAAAGAGCTTTAACAATGGTGGGGCAATTGGTAGTGGGCAATTTTTGAAACTCACATTCATTAGAATTGGCTCAAAGAGGGAGGAATGTGTATATAGAAAGTAACTTACCCATTGAAGAAATAGGAGGGGAAGGGAATAAGGAAAAAGAGGGTATAATAAAAGGGAGAGGGAATTAAGGAAGGCAGTGGTTAGAAGCAAAATTGACTTCTGAGGAGGGACGGAATAAAAAGAGAGGAACAAACAAGAAAATGGGATGGAAAGAAATATGCAATTAGTAATCATAACTGTGAATGTGAAAAGTGTGAGTTCACCCATAAAATGGAAGCAGATAGCAGCATGCATTAGAAGCCAGAATCCAAAAATATGTTGCTTACAAGAGACATACTTGAAACAGAAAGACACGCACACAGAGCTAAAATAAAAGTCTGGAGCAGAATCTAATATGCTTCAGCTGAAGTAAAAAAGGCATGGTTAGCAATCATGATCTCAGATAAAACAAAAGCAAAAATAAATTTAATTAAAGGATTATCAGGGAAACTACATTATGCTCAAAAAAAAAGAGTACCACAGACATTGAAGTAATATCAAAAAATTTCATAGCAATTTTTTCTGAGGAGTCATTTCTCAAATATATACTGAGTATAGAACTGAGTCAAATTTATAAAAATAAGAGTCATTCCCCAATTGATAAATGGTCAAAGGATATAAACAGGCAGTTTTCAGAGGAAGAAATCAAAACTGTCTAGAGTCATATGAAAAAAAAATGCTCTAAATCACTATGGAATAGAGAAATGGAGGTTAAAACAACTCTGAGGTACCACCTCGCATCTATGAAAAATAACAAATCCTGGAGGAGATAAGGGGGAAAAATAGGTACACAAATGAACTACTGATGGACTAGCGAACTGGTCCAAAAATTCTGGAGAACAATTTGGAACTATGCCCAAAGGGCTATAAAACTATGACCCAGCAATGCCACTACTAAGTATGTATCCCAAAGAGATTAAAGGAAACGGAAAAGGACCTGTACATACAAAAATATTTATGGTAGCTATTTTTATTGTGAGCAAAGAATTGAAAATTGAGGGGATGCTTATCAATTGGAGAATGGCTGAACAAGTTGTGGCACATGATTATGGAGTACTATTGTACTATAAGAAATTATGAAGGTGGTGTTTTCAGAAAAAAAACATGGCAAGACCTATAAGAATTAATGCAAAATGAAGTGAGAAGAACCGGGATATCACTATGTGCAATAACAGCAATGTTGTAATGATGTTCTTGGCTACTGTGATCAATACAATGTCCCAAGAAAATTCCAAAGTAATCATGATGAAAAAAATGCTATCTAATTCCAGAGAGAGAACAGATAAATTCTGAGTGCAAATCAAAGTATAATTTTCTTACTTTCTTTTTATTGCTTTTTTTTAAATATAGAGATATATTTTGCACGACATGGATAATTGGTATCCTTTTGCCTTCTCAATGGGTAGAGGATGGAGTGGGAGTGAGGGAGAGAATTTGGAACTCAAAATTTAAAAAGAAAATGTTAAAAAATAAATTTAAAAAAATGTCTATGGTGGGATTTAAACTCAGGTCTTGACTTCAAGTTGTCCAGCACTCTCCTCTGTGATTGAAGTGTCTAAAATAGAAGAGGGAATGAGATCAATCCAAGTCAAGACAGTTTAGAAAGTCTTCATTGAAGAGGTAGGACTTGAAATGGGTCTTAAAGAATGGAGAAGAGATTTTTACAACCAGTGTCTCTGATAAAGGCCTCATTTCTAAAATACATATGGAATTAAGTCAAATCTGTAAGAATACAAGTCATTCCCCAATTGATAAATGGTCAAAGGATATGAACAGGCAATTTTCTGAGGCAGAAATTAAAGATATCTTTAAGCATATGGAAAAATGCTCTAAATCACTATTGATTCGAGAAATGCAAATCAAAACAACTTTGAGGTACCACATCTCACCAGTCAGATTGGCTAAGATGACAAAACAGGAAAATG
>CM053581.1:275299457-275358631 GCA_028627135.1 Pseudochirops cupreus
CGATGTGTTGCTGCTTCTACGCCGCCATCTTGGCTCTGCCCCTTGGGGATATTTTTCAAGAGGCTATTGGTGAATTCTTTCAATTTCTATTTTGTCCTCTGGTTCTGGAATATCAGGGAAATTTTTCTTGGGAATTTCTTGAAGGATGATTTCTAGGCTCTGTTTTTTATCATGGCTTTCAGGTAGTCCAATATTTTTAAAATTATCTCTCCTGGATCTATTTTCCAGGTCAGTGGTTTTTCCAATGAGATATTTCACATTGCCTTCTATTTTTTTCATTTGTTTGGATCTGTTTTATAGTATCTTGATTTCTCATAAAGTCATTAGCTTCCATTTCCTCCAATCTAATTTTGAAGGAATTATTCTCTTTAATGAGTTTTTGAAATTCCTTTTCCATCTGGCCAGTTTGGCTTTTTAAGGCATTCTTCTCCTCATTGGCTTTTTGGACCTTGTTTGCCATTTGAGTTAATCTATTTTTTAAGGAGTTATTTGCTTCAGTCAGGCTTGCCTTCATTTGACTCACTTTTCATTATTTTCTTGCATCATTTTTATTTCCCTTCCCAATTTTTCCTCTACTTCTGTTACTTGATTTTCAAAATCCTACTTGAGCTCCTCCATGGCCTTGGACCAATTCATATTTTTCTGGAAGTTTTTTATGCAGGAGTTTTGACTTCGTTGTCTTCTTCTGGTTCCATGTTTTGATCCTTTTGTCCCCCCCAAAAGATTCTGTGGTCTGATTGTGCTTCCTCTGCTTGCTCATTTTGCCAGCCAATTACTTGACTTTTGAGCTCTTTGCCATAGTAGAACTCTGCTTCCAGAGTGGAGAAAACTGTGTCTCAAATTGCTGGGTTTTTCACAAATGTTATCAGAGTTCTGAGGAGGGCACCCTCTCTATAGCCACCACAAGCTCTGGCACACAGGTGTTCCTCACCCCAGGACCACTGCCCAAGACTGTGACCCAGATCCAAGCAGATCAAAGCAAGAGCAATTACCCTCTGAATGGTTCTAGGTCCCCTAAGATCTGCAGGCCACAAGCTCCAGAGGCAGCCACACAGCAGCAGTGGCAGCAGACATGCTGCCATCACTGCTGGCCCCAGGGAACTCTTCCCTCACCTAGTTCTAACAGAGTTCCCTACTGACCTTTTACTTTTTCTTTATTGTTTTGGGTTTGAGAAGTATGGAAACTGTCACAGCTGTAAGTGATGCAGTCTTCTGAAGTCTGTTCCAGCTGTTCTGGGCTGCGAGACTGGGCCGATGCAGTCCATATGGGACTGCACTCTGCTCCTAGCTTGGTGTGATAGACTCCTCCTGTTGGCATGCCAGTCTGTCTTCAGTGGGAGATTTGTTTCTCACTGTCACTTTGTGGATTCTGTAGCTCTCAAATTTGTGTAGAGTCATATTTTGCAGGTATGTGGTTGGTGTGGGACTTTAAGCAAGTTCCTGTTTTTACTCTGCCATCTTGGCTCCACCCTACAAAATTCCAAAATATATTGTTAAAGGAGTTGTTTGTGAGCATTTAGAAAGGAAAGTAATGATCACTGAAAGCTATCATGGCTTCATCAATAATTGGTCATAACGGACTAACTTCACTTTCTTTTTTGACAGCATTATGAAGGAATAACTGCTAGATCTGGGAAATACTATAGACATGATTGAATATTGAATGGATTAGACCCACAAAATACTTAGTAATTGGTTTATATCACTTGAGAATCTTTAGTGGATTGTACCACGGAATAGTCCTTGGTGCTATTTTTCAATTTGTGGTCTTATTGTAGGTATGCCTTCCAATGATGTAGGTCCATGTGTCAGCAGAAAGCTGACACATACTGGAGCTTTCCCTAGATCTTTTGATATTGCATAGAAAACCATAGAATCTGTGGTCTTTCTGTCAGTCAGTTGTCTCTTGCTCTGACTATATGACCAACCCAGTCATGCATCTCTTTGGCCCTGTGCTATAACATACTTTTTATCAATGATCTGGATGAAGCTGTAAATGACATCTTTATTCAGTCTTTAGATGACACAAATCTGGGACAAATAACTAATATATTGGGTTATAGTATCATAGATTTAGACCTGAAAAAGATCATAGGACCACAATGCAGATATGGCAAAGATCTTACAGACTGTGTAGTCTCTCTAACCTCCTCATTTTAGAGACGAAGAAACTGAGGCTCAGGAAGTTTGAGTGATTTTGCAAAAGGCATACTGGTAGTACGTCACATATTTAAACTCAAATTCTATGACTGCAGGCTCAGTGCTCTATCACCTGAACCATTCTGCTTCCTTGGACAGAGTCATGAACCAGAAATTTCTGAGTGGAAAGCACTGTGGCCAATAAGGTCTTGAGATGGTGTCTAGAGTCAAATAGCAGGAAGAGAAGAGAAAAGTAACATCATTAGATTTAAATAAATTTGATACTAATTTGATTTTTTACTTGCTCTGCTTGAACAGAACATAGTTAAGGATAGTTTTTGTTTCTATTAGCATGTGCTATTTCTCACCTCCATGTCTTTGCACAGGCTATCTCTCATGCCTAGAATTCCTTTTCTCCTTACCTTTGCCTTTAAGAAGCCTTTTCTGATGTCCCTGGTTAGTATGTCCCAATTTATTGTATTTATTGTATATGAATCCTGTATCTACTCATCTTTGAATATGTTATAGCCTCCAAATAGAACATAAACTTCTTGAGGGAAGGGGAACTGGCTCATTTTTGTATTTGTATCCCAAAGTGCCTAATAGCTTCTGCCATGCAGTTGACACTTAATAAATTCTTGTTGATTGTCTGCCTGATTGGTTGAAGTGAAAATGTTGGAAGAGTACCTCTCTACTCTCTAGGTTGTGAGAGAGAATCCAATGATCCTTGAAAAAATTGGAAATAGTTCAACCAAGAAAATGCTCAGAATAGAAGGATTCTAAAAATGCAGAGAGGAATCCCAACATATGTTAGAATGGAAGATAGAAGAATGAATGTAACAAAAAGAAGGAAAGAAAAAAGAAGGACCACTGAACATCTGGAGCTATGAATAAGTAGGATTTTTTCTGTAGAGAAGGGACCTGCACTCTCCGAGGATGAAGTAGTTTCTTGTTCTCAAAGGACGGATGATGGGGAATCACGAGTGCTGTCCTGCACAAAAGATGGTATCCAGTAATGGACAGTGGTAGAAAAATATAAATATTGGTTGTTGGTAAGGGAGGCAGCTATTTGTTGACCTGACAAAAACAATATTGAGAACTACTGTCTTCCTAGGGCGTGTGTCTGGGATGTAATAGAGATGCTTCCAAAACATATTAAACTTGATGACCCCTACCCACTCCTAGAATTCAGAACAAATAGTACCCCATAAGAAAACTGAAAAGAACTGATAGCAACTGTGAAATCCTGGGTAAGAAACTGGAGAGCTTAGGGTGCATAAGATGGTATATTCACCACTGTTCCTGCTGATTAAAGATAAAGGCTCCAGAAGAGAGAGAAAGATGCATTTGGGAGGGGAATTGCAAGTTAAGAAGATAGTTATCTGACAATGGGATTTGGGTTTTAAAATATATGAACTCTTAGTCAGGAGTGGAGTGCTTTTAATGAGGGCTGATATTTGTCTGGAATCTTGTGAATCTGATTAATAGAGCATTTGCCTGAAAAGGGAAGGTTAAGAAAAGAATTACCACATATTTTACCAAATCAGGTCTCATAGGGAGTAGGAAGTATAGCTTTGGAGAGAGTATCTATAGAAAGGATTCAAAATTCACAGGAGATTATGTCCAATGTGAAAGTCAGTCCAGGGTTGTACCTCTATACACAAATGCAGAAAATATGGCTCATAATGAGATGAACCAGAAATCTGAATGCAAGGCAGCAAATTCAACATCCTAAGAGTTACTGAGACTTGATGGGATGTGACTCTTTACTTTAATATGGTTATGGAAGAGAATACTAGGTTCAAAAGAAACAATAGGTAGATAGGACAAGGGGGTAACATTATATATTAAGAATATGTATTTATATGCACACAATTATAATATGTACATATTATATTCTTGTGAGGAAATCCATGAAATGAAGAGGGAGAGAACATTAAAGAAAAAGCATTTGGGGGAAGATCAATGGGAGAAGTAAAACAATATTGTCATGGGACAAAATGGGGAAATATTTAAATAAGTTCAATTAATAGCTTACAATGAAAAGTGGAGGTGTGATATAGAGTTCATAGGATCATGAATTTAGAGTTGAAGGAGACCTCAATGGCCATTCATTCTAACCTTCTCATTTCATAAATGAGGAAACTAAGGTCCAAGTAGGTTAAGGAACTTACCCAAGGTCACATAGGCAGTAGAGATAAGATTTGAATCACAGATCTTTCACTCTAGAATCAGTGATCATCTCACTCTGTACCACCATTTCTCTCCTCTCCTCTCCTACCCTCCCTCCCCCTCCTTCCTGTCCCTTTCCTCCCTCTCCTCCTCTGTCCCCTCCTTTCCTCTTCTCTCTTTCTCTCCCCTCCCTCCTACTCTCTGCCAAAAGCAGTTATCTCAATGGCCCCACAGATCATTCTTTCTCTTTTTTTGAAGAGTTTACTTGGACCAAATTTGGAATGAAGCAAATTTAAGAGAGTTATGATAGGACAGGGAAACAGGAGAGAGATGTGGAGAGCCCCTACTCTTATGCTTGGGGGCTTTAATGCACAATTTGATGTCTTCCTAAACATCCCAGCCTCCTGGTTTACCAGGCTCAATTCTCACCCTGTTGGCTCACTGGGTTGGTTCAGTGATTGGATTAACTCCCTTACATTGGCCTGGGTTGGATGATTGCAATTCCTGGGTTTTTTTTTTTTTAATTATAAATCTTTTTCTTTTCTTATGTGCAACAATTTATCCATTTTGCCATTCTCTTTTGTTGGGGGAGCTTAATATAGACATGAAAATTATAATTGATAGGTTTATATTTTCCTCTATGTAATTCTTTTGTGTCAGTTCTTCCTTTTAAGTCAGCACTTAGTCTCTGCAATTAGTTTTGTGATTCACACTAACTGAATTTTAGTATCCTCCCAAGGCTTCTCCATACTCAGCTACGTCTCTGCCCCCTCTTTCACAAATTGGGAAACTGAGACCTGGTTAGGTTAAGGGACTTGCCCAAGGTCACATAGGTTTCACACAAGTTTCTTGAATTTACTTAGATTATTTTTCTTTCTTCCTTTTTATTTGTTTATTTCCTCCTTTTTTCTTTACCCTCTCCCAGCTTAGATCATGAGTATGATTCAGAATCCTCTCTACCCACTTCACTTACATTCTTCCTCAACTTGGATAATTTTTTTCTTTTTCTTTTAAAGAAATGTTTGATTAGTGATCTCTTTCTTATAACATTGTAACTCCTCAAATCCCCCAATAGAACTCTTCCTTGTGACATATCAGTACAGTCTAGCAAAATATATAAATATGGCCCCTATCAGCAAATTAACTCTTTTATTCTGTAAACACGGTGACACCTAGAATGACAAAAATGAGCTGGAATGGAAAGACAGCTGACCTTGAGTTGAGATGCTGAACTGAACATGTCTGAAAAAGGTTTACCTCGTTTAGCACTTAGTAAAGGGAGGCGCGTTTCGTAATCACGGCTCTAAATCCAAGTGTTGCGGTGTCGGTTGTGAGTTTTTGTTGTTGTTGTTGTTTTTCACATTAATGTGGTCTTTATGTCAATTGTTCACCACTTTCTATTCATTTCACCCTGTATCAGTTAAAACAAGTCTTCACAAGTTTCTCTGAGTTCACCATCATTTCTTCCAGCATAATAACCACAATGTGTTTAGCCATTTCCCAGTTGATGAGCAACCACTTTGTTTCTTGTTCTTAGCTACTGCTAAAAGTGCTGCTATAAATACTTTGGCATTTATGAAACCTGTTTCTCTGATTTCTTTGTCTCAATATATAGTGACTTTTTTTTTAGTGGATCTGTATTTTTTTTTCATACAAGGTGCTATCAATGAGGATATACCAGCTACTAACAAAAACAAAGATCAACTACTGATCTTCAACTCATAGTCTTAAAAAATTGCCTGGGGCATTGAGAAGTTAGGTGAGTTGCTCAGAGTCACATAGCTAGTAAGTGTCTGAGATAGCACTTGAACTCAGATCATTCTGATTCTGGAGCCAGCTTTCCTTCCATTATTCCATGCTGACTGATTTTTAAAAAGTTTATTAGAGGTTGAATTTTCCATCCCAGCTAGTGTGGGTAGTATGTACCTGGAATTTCCCTAGAAACTTGAAAGGACTCTAGGGACACACTTCCTGGAAATAGCTATTCCAAGCCAATTCATTGACCAATTTGCTTTTTAAGTATAATTCCAAATTGTTATGCAAAATTGTTTAACTAGTTCAGTTTTACAGTGAATTAATGAGCCTTGGTCCTGCATTCCCACATCCCCTCTCATGTTGACCTTTTTTTAATTTTTTTGCCATTTTTGACAGACTAATGAATATGAGATAAAACTTGAGAATTTAGTTTGGATTTTTTTTAATTGTAAGTCATTCAGAACTTTCTTTCATATAGTTGTTGATAGTTTACATTTCTTCTTTTGACAACTAGGTAATTTTTATGTCCTTGGTCCACTAATTTGTTGGAGATTATGGAATCATAGATTTAGAGCTAGAAGGTACTGCAGGAGTCATCTGGCTAAATGCTATTACTCTCCAATAGAAATGGGACCACTAATGCATACACAAAAATCCCTATGGGCTATGTATTAACTTAGTTTTAAAATGTAATATTAACTATGTTTTATCATATGTTTATTTGTTTGTTAAATGTTTCCCAATTACATTTTAATCTGATTCTGCTGTAGTTCAGAGTTGTGGGCTGCACAAAGCCCCTGGCTGCATGTTTGATACCTCTGATCTAGCCTAATGCCTCATTTTACAGTTGAAGAAACTGAGACCCAGTGAGGTTAAGTAACTTGACCAAAGTCATACAGATAGTGAACATTGGAGACAAGATTTGAACACAAGTCCCCTGGCACCAGAACCAATATTATTTCCATCATACCATGCTGTTTTTGTTCTTATGCAGCACAGATGTTACTCTCCTGATCCCCAACTCACACTGGTAGGCTGAGTTCTCAGAGGGTGATAGCAACATCTTTCCTCAGTGTTATAAGACTTCCTCAGGGACTGCTGTATGTGTGTGTGTGTGTGTGCGTGTGTTTAATTCTATCGCCATGAACCTCAACTTGTGTGCTTCCCCAAATGGTTGTCAGGTGCTATCCATTAGTCAGCCAAAAAATTAGATTTTAGAAAGGGATATTTATAAAGGTGAACAGTTGGTACAAAATATTCCTCCAAAGAATTTATCTGTAAAACTATTCTTTCACAAGTACGTAAAGAGTCCAGGGGAAAGTGAACTCAAATTTGGAGCATAGGTATCAAAGAAGGTTAACTCATAGCTCTTGGAAGTCTCTGGTGTCCTCAAGGTGTTTCCCTTAGGTACAGTGTAGCTTTCTGATGGACTTATTGTAGAGTCCTGAAGCTTCCTTTCCATCTAATTTGTCCTGGTCTCCTAATGTAGACCACTACCGGTCACTGTAATTGATGCTGTTAGAACACCAATGAGTGTCATTCTATTTAATCCAATGGCTTTTGTGACTTAGTCTCATACCCTAGATGATTTAATAGGGGTGTTTACACCTGATTGTTAGTTTCTTTAAGTAGAGTGGTATGATAGAGCAGATCTCTCTAGGCCTTATTCATACTTAGTTCATACCTTACAGTTGATTTAATTGAGACATCTAGGTACCACAAATCTCATACTTATGTATTTATTTCATCTTCCACACAGTTGCCTAAGTCATTAAATCACTGATTATACTACTCCTCTGCTCTAACTCCAGTGACCTCCTGTACCTCTAAGATCAAAGTCAAATTGTCTTCACAACCTGGCTCCAGTCTACCTTTCAAACTCATGTATACATGCATACATGTATACATGCATTCACACATGCATATATACACGTATTCATTCATTTACTCATTCTATCAATCATTTATGTACCTATTTTTTGTTCATTTACTTTTTCATTTGTTTGTTTATAATAGTTATATGATTTTTTTTCCTATCCCCAAACTCCTGCATATGTTCCACTGCCCCCTATCCCAAACTAGGGGAGGAAAAGGCATACAAAATCCTTGTAAGAAATAGACACAGTAAAATAAAACAAATTCTCATATTAACCATATCAAAAAATGTAGGTTATTATTCATATGACCCCACCACCTCTCTGTTAGGAGGGGATTAACATTCTTCATGATCAGTCTTTTGGAATGATGATCATGGTTTTGATCAGAGTTCTTAAGTCTTTCAGAACTGTTAATTTTTATAATGTTCATGTCATAGTATAAATTGCTCTCCTGGTTCTTCTCACTTCACCTTGTATCAGTTCATACAAATGTTCTCAGATTTCCCTGATTCCATCTCTTTCTTCGTGTTTTTTTAATGGTACAATAGCATTCTATTACATTCATATGCCATAATTTGGCCATTTTCCCATTGATTAGCACCCACTTAGTTTCCGGTTTTTTACTACCACAAAAAGAATTGCCATACATATAAGATTTTTAAATTTTCCTTTGGTCTTCTTTCGTATTGCTTGGTCAAAAAGTATATATGGTTTAGTAATTTTTTAAAACATAATTCCAAATTTCTTTCCTGAATGACTGGACTGATTCATAGTTCCACCAACAGTGTATCAATGTGCCTGCTCTCCCATAGACTCTCCAAATTTGTCATTTTCTTTTTTTTTCTCAGCTTTTAAAATCTGATTGGCATGAGAGTAACCTACGAATTGTTTTAATTTGTACTCCTCTAGTAGTGATTTGGAGTAATTTTTTCATCTGGCTATTGATAGCTTAGATTTCTTCCCTTGAAAACTGCCTGCTCATATCCTTTCATTATTTATCAATTGGGAGATGACTCTTATTCTGACAAATTCAATTCCTTATGTATTTTAGAAATTTGACCCTTACTAGAGAAATTTGCAACAAAGATTTTTCCAACTGTTTCCCTTCTAATCTTAACTGCTTTTGACTTGTTTGTGCAACCCCTTTTTAATATAATGTAATCAAAATTGCCTATTTTTTCTCCTACTATTCTATAGTTGGTCATGAACTCTTCTATCTATAGATCTGAAAAGTCACTTGATCCTTTTTTCTCTAATTTATTTATGAGGTAACCTTTTATATTTCTATTATGATCTTTAGGTAATCATAGCTACATTTTATATCTATATCTGTTTTATATCTACTATGTGAATTTGGACCATATCTTGGAATATAGTTTGAGGTGTTGGTCTAAGCCTAGCATCTGCCAGACTACTATTCAGTTTTTCTAGGAGTTTTTGTCAAATTGTGAGTCTTTCCTACAGCGGTCTTTGGGTTTATCAAACACTAGGATATTGTGCTTGAGTATTTATATATGTTGTGTAATTAATCTCTATAATTAATTAACTTCTATTTTTAAATCAGTACCAAATTATTTTGATAACTACCACTTCATAGTTTCGTTTGAGATACGGTACTGCTACTTCTTCCTTCCCTCCCCTTCAAGAAAAAATTCCCTTGAAATTCTTGATTTATTGTTCCTTCAGATGAATTTCATCATCGTTCTTTTTGGTAGTTTGATTGGTGTGTCATTGAACAAATAAAGTAAATTAAGTAGAATTGTCATTTTTATTATATTGTCTCTTATTCTGTGTTTTTTGTTTATACACTTAATTGTGTAGCCAAATAGACCTTCTTGAAGTTCCTCACACACAGTACTTGATAAACTTCATCTCTTATCTCCATGTCCTTACACAGGCTGTCCTCCATGCCTAGAACGTGTCTTCCCTACCTTATCTTTTTAGAACATCTAGCTTCCTTCAAAGATCAGCTCAAATACTACTTCCCACATGAGACCTTTTCCTTATCCTTACAGCTGTTAGTTACCAAAGTTACTTTGTATTTATTTGGAATACGTTGATATGTGTGCATATAAGCTCCTTAAGGACAAGACTGGCTTCATTTTTGTCTCTGTATGTCTAGCCCCTGACACAGTGCCTGGGGACTGTTCAGTCACTTCGGTTGTGTCCAACTCTTTGTGATTCCATTTGGAGTTTTCTTGGCAAAGATACTGGAATGGTTTATTATTTTCTCCTCTAGCTCATTTTATGCATAGGGAACTGAGGCAAACAGGGTTAAGTGCCTTGTCCAAGGTCACACAGCTGGCAAGTATCTGAGACTAGATTAGAATTCAGCAAGATGAATCTTTCTGACTTCAGGCCCAGCACTCCATCCACTATGCCACCAACTGCCCCATATTGACTGGTTTAATAAGTGCTTGTTGACTAATATTACCTATACATCTTGGCTATCAGAGATTTATCAGTGATATTTACTGTGGAGATTATGTCTCATTAAACTTCTTCTGTTTACATTCTAACTGTTGATTTCACATCTAAAAACTTTTTTGATTTTGTGAGCTAGACCTGTCATTTATTGATATAGGGAAATCCCTCTGGCAATGTAGACCAGTCATAGTTCTGCAAGTAATAGGTTGTTAATCATCTTAAATAAAGAATCCATTCATTCTTATGAATTTTAGTGTTTTTCAAACACAGCTGAATGTTTTTTTGTGATAGGCTTTCCCCACATTTATGAAGTAATCGTGCAATTTTTGTTGTTTTTGTTATCAAGATGCTCTTTTATGTTAATAGTTTTCTTAATGTTGAATTATTCCTACACTTTTGGTATAAATACATGATGGTTATAGTGAATGGTATTTTAAATATGTTATGATAGTATATAGCATATTCTATAGTAACTAACCTTTTTTGGTCAATATTTTATTCAGTATTTTAAAATCAATTTCATATGCAATATGGAGCTATAGTTTTCTCTCTGCTTTTTCTCTCTTTGTTTTGGGTATCAAGACCATACTTTCTCCTATAAATTATTTGGTAAAGTGTCATCCATTTATTTTTCAAATAATTTCTTTAATGTGGAAATTAATTATTCTTTGAATACTTAGAATTGATTTATATGTCTATCTGAGGCCACTTAAAAATATGTGAGTTTATTTATGGCTTAATCATGATACTTTGTCACAATACGTGTTAGTTTACTTCTTGTTCATAATTTCTTTCCAATTCTAGTCTATTGTGAAATCTTGTCTCTCATTCATGGGATTTATGCTCAAGTGTTCTTCTTTCTATATAGCTCAAATAAGTAGGACTTTCAGAAGATAACACCCTTCTTTCATCTTTGTTCTATTCATCTGTTACTGTAATCATAGGTCACCTTTATTCCTTTATTTGCTATTAAAATTTTATTTTGTTTCTTTTATTTTTTTGAGGTGCTTTTTTCTAATGATTCTCATTTTATGAAATCTTATGTAACACTGACTACCTGGGCTCCCACTGTCTGAAGGCTAAGTATGTTATATCTTTACCCTCCTCCAGGCTTCTCCAGTACCCTTATGGGGGTTTGGGGTGTCAAGGATCTCTTCTAGTAATTACAGCCCCTATCTATGCTGTTTCCCAAAATGTAAAGGGGTATCCCTTGCACCCTAGTTCCATTTAGCCACTAATGGTCAAATGTCAAATTAGCTTTTTGCAAAGGAATTTTTACCCCAAAATGTATAATTACAAATATGCAAACTTATTCCCCAACATGTGGCACCTAGTCCTTATCCCCCATTATACTGTCTAAATCTCTGGGGAGGGGAAGGGAACTAGATTAGCAGTTAGTTCAGTTCATATCGAATACACAGTTCCAGTTCCAAGTCCAATCCCACCCTGCTGCCTTGTCTCTGGGCTCAAGTCTCTGGAACCTTGGCTTCTTCCTTGCCAAGCTGGCTGACTACAACATTCCATTTGTAATTCTGGCTCAAGGTTACCATGGCTTGAACCATCGTTTGGTGGGGATCACCACTGGCACCTGATACTAAGAAAGTCAAATAACACAGAACAAAACCCTCAGACCCGTTTTTTGGAGCCAGGTGAAAGAGACAGGAGAGGGAAGATATCCCTTCTACTGTTCATGTACTGTACTGGAGAAGAACTGTATTCTTTACTTGAAGAAAGTAACAGGAAAGAACACAAAGGAAAAGAGAGATTGTCTTAGTCTGACTAGTTTTAAAGATGTCACCTGTTCTGGCTAAACAACCAATCAAAGGAGGCCACTCTTGTTCATGTTGCAGAAAAAACAGGATAGGGGTGGCTAGGTGGAGCAGTAAATAGAGCACAGGCCCTGGAGTCAGGAGGACCTGAGTTCAAATCTGGCCTTAGAAGCTTAATACTTACTAACCATGTGACCTTGGGCAAGTCACTTAACCCCAATTGCCCTGCCTTCTCCCCTTCAAAAAGAAAAAAAAAGAAAGAGAAAAAGAAAAAATAGGATGGGGCGAGGGGGCAACTTTTCCACATTAAGAGAGGTGGGCATGTACAGATCAAGCTCACTATCCTTGATTCATGGAAGAGGTGGTGGGGTGTATCAAGAGACATTTATTGTTTCCCAAGTTATAGTGACTTGTCCTACTCCTTTCCCTTACATTTATCATTTGTCTCTCTCAAGGACAGTATATACTACCTTTGGACATATGTTTCCCTGTCTCCTTGGCCAGTGGATACCCTGGGGGAATATATCTCCTCTCTTGGGGTTGGATACAAAATCCTTGAAAAATTATTATGTCATTTATATATTTTATAATATATTCTGAATCTCCAGCTTACTGTGTAAATCAACTCAGGAGTAAAACTAAGAAGACTGGATGGAACTGATGAAGCCTGATACCCTTGCCCTAGTTCATCAGACAGCCAAAATTCCTGTATTCTCATCATCCCTGTAAAGAGTTTGCAGTCCCAGTAAATCACTAAGTGCATAGACAGTTATTAGGTGCACATCATAAAATTATCAGTAAGCATCATCATGGAGTCCCATAGTCTACATATATTGCTCATAGTGGTAATATGGAAAGATAGAGATTTATAAATCTATGGTCCTATTTATGACCAGAACCCAAAACTTATATACTTTTTACTAACTGTTTACTTCATAGGGTTGGTATAAAAGTGCTGCAATGTGAAGTCAATAAGAAAGAGCAATGACAATAATCCAGGAACACAGCCTTCTGGGAAATGTAGTCCAAGAATTTCTTCTGGGAAATATAGTTCAAGAAATTTCTCCCAAAGGGTGATGCTCTCTAGGCTCCAAGCATCATGAGAAATGAAACACTGGAATTTTTTCCATAACCCACCCCCTCAATCTCCTTCTTTCTTTGGCCTCTCTTATGTAATGATCATATTCTAACTTGTACTATAATATTTGTACAAATGCCTTGTCCCTTTATTCTCCCCTTTAAATTGTAAATTCTGCAAAGAGACCAAGGACTTTGTTGCTTTTATCTTTTTGTAAGGCTTCTAGTGAGTGCTGGGGATATGTAGTAGGTGCTTAATGGATGTTGATTCAATTGAATTGAATTCAACTGATTGCTTTTTTCAGGCAGTGAAATGTACTCTGGACACAGTGAGCATGTTTCATCTGTCAGATTTAGTTACACTTTATTGCATCTCTCATTAGCTGAGATCATGGGGAAAAACATTTCTCATGCTGCTGGATTGCCAACTTATGTTTGGACAACAGTTAAGCTTTTAAGGGATGAACCGTCTGTCTGGGATTCTATTGCCTCAAACCCCAAAGCAGCCCAAGGAAGTGTTTGGCCAAGAAATGGCCCTAGATCTGCCTGTACTATTGAAGAAGAGCCAGGAGAGGATGAGCGAGTACTCTTCCAGGAGGCAAGGATATGGATATATGTATATAATTGGCAAATTATACTCTATACTCAAATGCCCTTCTTTCATTCCTCTCTTCCTCAGATCTACAGTGGTGTCCCATAGACTGCTTCTTTTGCCACTAGCAGAAAAAGAGCTGTGCTGTTTGTAGAGACAATTCCCCCAGCAGGAGTTATAGGACCATCCAGTGGGGATCACCAGGGAGGACTTCGCTAATTCCCAGCAGCCTGTGCAGAGGAGAGCTTATCTTGACTCTTCAAGGTTGATGGAAATCAGCAGAGGGCACTGTCAGTGCAGGAATGAAGGGTGAGTAGCTCTCTTCAAGCATGGAGGGTACAGAGCTTTTTGCCATGATAATCTATGGTTTCTTCTGTACCCTGGACTGATTCCCAAATCTTCCCTATTCTTTTCCTTAGGCTCCAGGGATTGGCCTGTCCACTCTCCTCTGGTTGCTGTCATCTTTTCTTCTTCCTGAGTTCTTCTCTCCCTACCCACTGCTGATTAGAAGCAACCTCATAGATTCTTCTCTCCCCTTTTGTCCCTAAGCAAGCTCCCTGCTAATGTCAGGGAAACAGACAGTGAATAAAATAATAAAGCTACAAGAAATCTTATTATTGAGAGTTATATCATTTGTCAATTTCCCCTTTAACAGCAGGAATGCTAAGTGAGCTAAATAGGCCTGATCTCTCTTAGTAGGGATCCCAATTTAAGGACCCTGAAGGAAATGTATCCAAGGTCTAAGTCTTGTATGAGTGAGCACCAAAGACAGATGTCTTAGAAATACCTTGGCATCTTTAGAGAGTTACCCCAGGAAGCCTGGCTGGTGATCAACTTCTGAAAACCATTTTTCATCTTCTCACAAGAGAATGAAAGAATCTTGGTTCTCTATGGAGTAATAGTAATGACTGCAATTTATGTAACAGTTTATAGTCTCCAAAACACTGTAGAGCCTGTGAGCTGCTAGTAGTATTATGTACATTTTACAGAGAATGAAAGTGAGCCTCAGAGAGGTTAGGCTACTTCTGGGGTCACACAGCTAGTATTTGAGGTGGGATTTGAACCCATGTCTTCTTGGTCTCAAGTCCAGGATTACTCACTATACCAGAGTATTTCAGGTATTCCTTCCCAGCCGTTGTCAACTATGGGAGCGGATGACTGGGACAGGACAGGACACTGAGGACAACAACAGCCCCAATAGCAGTAGCACAGTCGCAAGAATACATATTTCTATTATGTTGCCAGTTTCTTTAGGAGTGGAAGGGATCAGCCTGGATAGTTATCCTACCCCACTTAAATTAAGTTTATGATATATAAGGTATCTATTTGGTACCTTTATTAAGTGCCATTTCAGTCGACCAACCCAAGACTTTATTTTGTTGTTGTTGTTGAATTGTTTCAGTTGTATCTCTTCATGATATTATTTGGGGTTTTCTTTGCAGAGATACCAGAGTGGGTTGTCATTTCCTTTTCCATATCATTTTATAGATGAGGAAACTGAGGCAAACAAGGTTAAGTGACTTGCCCAGGGTCACACAGCCAGTAAGTGTCAGAGGCAGAATTTGAACTTGGGTCCTCCCACCTCCAGGCCCAGTGCCCTATCTACTGGTGCCACTTAGCTGCCCAAAGACTTTAGGTTAAGTGCAAAAAGTTCTTGAAAGCCACTGGTTGATCTGGAGTGATATTGAGAATAAATATGTTCTGATTGGGATGAGAGACGTAGTCTCGCCCTATATAGCTTGCATAAAATTAGTAGCTAGGTTAGAGCCCAAAAGATTTGCAACAAGTAGCAAACAAGGGAGAATATTCCAGCCAGATCCCTGAGAAGGAATAATCACTGAGAAAGGGCAGGATGATGGGAAGGAGAGGGAAGAATAATTTGGCTTCAGACATTAGCATCCTAGCATTGTGCCCAGCATAGCAGCCTCTAGTTGTAGTGCCTTCATAATAAGCTATGATGTTTAAAAAAGTTCAGAGAGACTGTAGCACCAGTGAAATATGTATGCACGCATGATCACAATAGACTGTGACTATAAGTATCGTATGATGTTCAATCGCAAAATATACCAAACTCTCCAGATAGAGGATAGAACTGAAGCATTTTTTTAGACGCCAGAAAACCGAATCCCCAAACCAGTAAGCCAATTCCATCATAATACCAAAGATATTCAGAAGCCATAATAACACTGAGAGCCACAGCATCCTTTAGCCTTCCCAGAAAACAATACAAGATCAATATGTACTCATAAGCCTATCTGTCTCCTTGCCTGAGCATCTTCTCTCCTCTACTGTCTCATTAGCTCTAACTACCAACTTCCTGTAGGCTCTGCTTCCCTTCAGCAAACTCCTCCCACCACAGGTTCCATGTGACTACATTCAGCCTATTAGGAAGCAGAGTTTATTTTCAAAGCAGGGGAGGTCTTCAATCTCCCCCCTAGCTCTATTAAGGGGCAAGGAAGATTTTCAAATTCCCATTCCCATTACAGAAGAATGAATTTCTAGGTAAAATAAAATCAATTTTATTGACTACATCTAGAAATCAGTCAACAAGCCAAAGAGAGCAAACTGTTCAACCTTTGATGTAAAGTCTTTCGAAAAAGGGATACACCTGAGGGTGAAAATCAACTCTGATTGCTCAACAAGTAATAAGAGAAAGTGAATGTTATAATTGGAGGTGGACTATATTAAAATGAGGATCTTTGTGGTACATGACTTGGATAATCCCAATCTTGGTCAAAGAGGCTTTTCAATTTCCTTATCACCTGTCTGACAAAAGAGAGAATCCACATTTTCCCACACCTGTCTGAGCAAACACAGTATGTAGGAATGTACCCATTAACCGAAACTTAGGATTTCTTTTACCTTCTGATTAGATCTTGGCCTGGGTAAATCTTTAAGAGATTTCCCACGCTTACTGGTTTCTGTATGAGGAAGTAGAAAAGGGAAAAACCTTGGTCATAATACAATAATAAGTTATTAAATGTAAGAGAGAAATAATTATTTCTCACAAAGTCAAGAACAGATTGGATGTACAAGGAAAGGCAGATTCAAGGTTCCACAAAGGAGTTCCACAGAAAAACTACATTATGCTTAAGGGGATCTCCACGTACCTCACAAAGGGGAAGAAAGAAGTATTAGCAACAAGAAACTGTGAGCTTTCCCTTTTCCACATGTACTCTCTAAGCTTGAGCCTACTATCCTTTGGTATGTACCAATGGAACAAGATGTCGCAGACTTTTGTGTGGGCAGGAATGTTTTGTATCAATAATACCCTTGTAGTCTATCTTGGTTTCTGAAAACTAATTAAGTCTGCATAACTAATTGATATCAATTGGTAATCGTGGAGGAAGGCGGAGTCATAGCTATAGAATTATAAATACAAACCCCATAGTCCAGTGGTTCTCAACCTTCCTAATGCCGCGACCCTTTAATACAGTTCCTCATGTTGTGGTGACCCCCAACCATAAAATTATTTCCATTGCTATTTCATAACTGTAATTTTGCTACTGTTATGAATCGTAATGTATCTGATATGCAGGATGTATTTTCATTGTTACAAATTGAACATAAGCCACAGGTTGAGAACCGCTGCCATCATCCCTCAGGGATTACCCCTAGAAATCTGAGGGGGAGGATCTATAGCTAGCTGTATTCTAGTGACCTGACTGGTCAGTGAAAGTGGGAGTCAGGATAAGTACTTGCAGAGCCTATATTTACTATGCTTAATAAAACACTTTCCCCTCAAGACCAGTCTAGGGGGTTGGTGGTATACGAACCATTAGTCCCATTTTATAGGGAAACTGAAAGTTAGTGAAATTAAGTGATTTACCTGTATTGATACAGCTATCAAGTAGCTGGCGATACAGTGGATAGAGGGCTGGGCCTGGTATTAGGAAGAACTGGATTCAAATCTAACAGACATTTCCTAGCTGTGTGACCTTGGGCAAATGACTTAACCTCTGTTGGCCTCAGTTATCTAATTTGTAAAATGAGGCTAATAATAGCACCTACCTCCCAGGGTTATTGTGAAGATCAAAAGAGATGATCATTGTAAATCACTTAGCACAGTGCCTGGTGCATAGTAAGCAATGTATAAATGTTAGATATTATTATTTTTAATTAATCAGCCAAATTTGAACTTATTTCTTCTGCTTCTAAGTCCAGTACTCTCTGCAATAACACTTTCTGCTGACATGAGAGTCAAGGACTGGCCCTTGAGGCAACTGTGAGTCTTTTTAGCAACCCTTAGATTTTCTTTTGAAGGGGGTGATGGTGGTGTTCTGTTAAATTTGTTTAGCAACCAGCTCCAAAGACCTCTTCTTGCCCAAGAGGAGACTCCAGAAATTATCACCAGTGATAATCCCCTATTATAAGATAACCAGTTGTGGTGTAGTGAATACACAGCTAGCATCAGAGCTAGGGATACCTCTGTTCAAATCTAGCCTCTGACCCATACTGTTTGGTGAGGGTCAGGACTTCTTTTTGTCCATCTGTGGCTCACAAAGATGTAGAACTGAATCTTGGTAAAAGAATGAGTGAATGAATCAATGGAACCTGCCCACTGTGAGCCATATGGGCCAAGTCTCCCAGTTTTTTGGGCCACATCTCACAAATTTTGGGTGTGAGATTGCATAAGTACAATAGTTTGAAATACTCCATTCCCATCCTCCTACCTGGCTAGTTCTGAAAGAAATATCTCATCTGAGCAATATTAGAGTTCAATAATTCAACAGTGCAGTAGGAAAGTCAATGGAAGGATTATTAATCACCACTACAAGAGCAATAAATTGGTAATTACATTTTTGCACATTCATTAAACATTTGGACATAATTTTTACATACAATGGGACTGTAACAAGGTAGTATTAGTAGGTTCATTTAATATTCACTTTTCAAAGATGCTAATTGACGTTTAATAGTTTGGTAATTGATCTCTGTCGGTTTATATTATGGCAGAATGCCTGAGCATCCTTCAATAGGAGGAGAAATATTGTCGTTTAATGTAATATGAAGAAAGGGACCACAGTGCACCTTTATTGTTGCCACATTTGATAGGGCAATTCATTGAGTAACCAATTAAGCTACACTATGTGCTGTTTCCCAATCTTTGGGTTGAAGGATTGGGTTCTGGGTAAAAATCTTCTTCTTCTAAAATAACTATGGATTGATAAAAGTCTCCAAATTGCAGGGTGAATATAATTCATTAAAATTTCCCTGAGACAATAAAAGAATAATATGGGGACCGGTAAGGCTAAAATGTGTAAGATGGTATACTCAGGTCACAAGACCTCAATAAGATGCTGATAACCTAGGTTCATAGCAAATCCAGTTATCCTGGGAATTTTTATGGGTTGAATGCAGGGGAAATTAAATGAACTGGGAATTTAGATGGCTTCCAGAACAATACTTTTGACTTGATGCCAACAAGGATAGCCCTAGGGGCTATTATTCCTGGGATTTGAAAGACTGGAAGAGAAAAGAATGTCAGGGCCTGGAAACAAGAATATGATGGACACAGGCTAGAGTCCTCAAGAATCAGGGACTGATATGGATTGGCTCCAATGCAACCCATGGAGGGTACAACAACTAGAAAGGGAGTAACAACAAGGATACTCAAACTGCGTAAAATGAGATTATATACTTAGAACATACCTTATATAGAGTTTTTCCTTGAGAGTCCCTGATACTGCAGTAAAAATAATTGAATATTTGAATAAACTCCATGGAGAAGAAAATCAGAAAAAATCCATGAATTCCAGAGCATCGTATTTGGAAGGGAAATTTACTTGACTTTTTTTTAAACTGGAGGTGGTAGGAGAAAATTAGCCAAGAGATTTCGTGATAGGAATCCTGATGGGGAGGGGAGGTTGTTTTTTAGAGGTAAGGGGGATTGGGAGCTTATTTTATTAGAAGCTAAACTAACATGGAAAAAGAAGCTCCTTTATTTTCATTCATTCAAAAAATATTTATTAAGCTTCTTCATGTCAGGTACTGTTCATGGTAATGGAGACACCAAGACACCAATGAAACAGACTATGCCTTAGAGAAGCTTAAATTCATTCTATTAGGAGGAAACAGCATGAATATGGACCAATAAATAATGCAGTACAAATGTGTATGTTCTGTATTCAGTATATATGTATACATGTGTATGTATGTATATAAAGGGGAACTGACCAAGTCCAGCCCTTATGAGTGTACATAGAGTGTTTGACTGATGCAATCTCTATGTGAACATCAGAGCATTCTCAGCTATGGCTATTTCTGGTCTTTTCAGTTGTGTGGTGAAGAAATAGACTTTTGAGGGTTACTGAACTGCGACTGGACATACCTTCAAAAGGCACTAAGAAGCCAAGTTTATGTCTCTGTTCTGCTTGACTGGTTTGAGTGGAGAAGATATGCTGCAGACTTTTGGGAAGAACGAGGCCCCAGGCTCTCTCCCTCGGGTTGACATGAATATGGGTCTTGGTTATTTGATTTTTGGGATGTTGTTATTTTCAACTTAGGTATACTCTGACCCTGAGAACTTCGAAAGGTCAGGAGACTGAACTGCCAGAAGTTTAAGAGCTGGAGACCATACCAGATTTTGTTTTGTGAACAGTTGAATCTCATCAGGAGCAAAGTCCTGAGGGACCTTCTTGACCCAGTATAACAGTGGACTGAAGACAGTCAAAAAGGAGTGATGTCAACTAATCACTTTAAAGTTGAGTCCACTCTTCCCCAGAGACAATTGTAGTATAAAGGAGACTGTATTTCTGGGTGTTGGGGGCAACACTTTTGTCACCTTGCTGTTCTTTACACATAACAAAATTTGTTAATTCTGTTCTTGCTAAATCTTCTAAGTAAGTATCCCTTCATAAAAACCAATTGATATTACTTGGTTAAATGATACTGGTGTGTTAAGTGCTGGCAGTTAACATTGGGAAGAGCATATGAGAGTGGAACTTTGAGCTAATAGCATTAAAGGAGAACCCTGCAATCCCTCAGGGGTACCCCTAGAACCTTGAGGGAAGAGAGGTTTAGCCAGCAAACATCTGAGAAACTTATTTTATCTGAAAAGTAGAAATTGGGGTAAAGTTTCCCAAAGCTTATAAGGGACACACATCCACACCCACACATAACACAACACACACATATAAATATGTATATATGTGTATGAATATAGACATATGCACACACATATTGATGCACACATATCTCTTATATGTATATATATATATTTCCCATATATTTTATTTCTTTGGTATTAGAACTCCAAAAGAGGAAACACCACTAATATCAATTGGCATCTAGAGTATAACTGTTACACTGAGTGGTTAAGTGAGCTCGTCCAGGGTCACATAGAATGTGTCATGGGTGGGACTTGACCCTAGGTCTTCCTGCCTCCAAGGCCAACTGTTTTCTATTTACTATGTTACTTTATCTCCCAGATAAAACTATATTTAAGGTTAATAAAAATAACTTTTCTGGGGGAAGGGGTGTTGGAGCACAACTGAGAGAATTAGGAGAAGACTCATAGGAGGTAGCGTGAATTGAGGCTTGAAGGAAGCAAAGAAATCTGAGATGGAAATGAGGTGGAAGGGAGGACGTTCCAGGGGATCATCAGTTCTATAGCATAGAGGAAGTATAAGGAAGAGTGAGGTGATGAATTTGGCTGGAACACAGAGTATGTGAGCGGTAGTACTGTGTCATCCACCTGGAAAAATGGTCTGGTGGAGGTGTCAAACTTTCAATGGTTTGTTTATAGAGATAATTGGAAATTTCTTGGAGTTTCCTAAATAGAGGAAGGACATTGTCAGACCTTTACACAAGGAATATCCATTCAGCAGCTGTGTAGAAGATGCATTGGAGAAGGAAGAGACTTGAGGCAGGGAAATCAATTAGGAGGCTATTACAGTCGTCCAAATAAGAGGTGATAAGGACCTAAGTCAAAGTGGTAGCTATGTGAGTGAAGAGAAGGGGAATGGATGGGAGATATATAGGTGTAATTTATAGGTGTAGTCAATGGGACTTGGCAACTGATTTGGATATGGTGGGACCAGGAAGAGGAAAAATTGAGGATAACTTTTAGGTTATGAGCCTGAGTAGCTGAAAGGATAGTGGTATCCTTAAGAGAAAGAGAAAATTAGGAAGAAGAGAAAACTTGGGTGGAAAGATAATGAGTTTTGTTTCAACACATGTTCACAGGAGATAAAGATACAGGCACATGGAGGCTTTTGGGGAATACTCAATGCTGGGAAAGTTTTGGCAGATCCTGGCTGCCAACTTGATCAGTGTCCTCTTAGAATTGGGTAAGAAACTGGTAGAATACACCAGTTTAATGATTCACTGCCCTGCCTCTTCAGATTACTTTACCTCCTACACTATTTGTGTTCTGCCAGTCTTCAACCCTGAGTCAATCCCACCATGTGCCTTAGACATTCCTACTTCTAAACTGCTGATTGTCCCTGGAAGAAGTCACTGAACCACATGGATTAGATCCATTATAAATGTTAACCTAACAGCATAGCAATCCTTTCATTAATCTCTCATTGATTCACTATCATGCTCCCTGGTCCAAATCAGGGAATAAACAATCCAACGCTAAATTAATGAGGACATCTATCATATAAGCTTCCTCGTATCTTCTTCACATTTCAAAACTGCTCTAAATTTTTACCCATCCTTTATTCTGGTTCCAGAGAATGAAGTGACCCTTCTCCTTATCAAGACCAATCTTTCCATTTTTGGTTTCTACTCCATCCCCTTTCATCTCCTTTGGAAGTTTGCTCCATGGATCTCTTTGCCTTTGTCTGTCTGTCTTTCTATCTCTGCCATTCTGTCTCTGTCTCCCTCTTTGTCTGTCTTTCTCCTCTTCTGACTCTTACCCCACTGCCTACAAACATGCTTAGATCCCCCCTATTCTTAAGAAATCTTCTTAAATCTCCTTAAACTGTCATTCTATAGAATTATCGTTCCTTTCACTGCTAAAGTTTTAGAAAAAGTTGTCTACACTTGCTGCCTCCATTTCCTCAGTACCCATATACTACTCAACTCTAACTTAGCATCTGCTTTTGAACCATACCTTGCTACTGAAACTGCCTTTACATGTCTAATTTTGATGACTTTTTATCTGCTTTCTTTAACTATTTTGACACTGTTGTCAATCCTCTCTTCTTGATTACTCTTGTCTGCTTCGGCTTCCATGATGCTATTATAGAAACATCTTATTTGATCCTCATAGCAACTTTCTGAGGTAGACTCTAGCATCTTTACTTTATAGATAATGAAACTGAGGTTCAAAGAAGCAAAAGGACTCATCCATCCATGGTCATGCAGCTGGAAAGCATTCAAGGAGGGACTGAAACCCTGTTCTCTAGTGACTCAAACTCATTGCTCTTTCATTTAGGCCACACTAACTCTCATACTCCTTTCTTCATTTTCCTATCTATGTGGCTGCTCTCTCTCAGTCTTCTTCAATAGGTCATTGTCCTCCTACTGCCCTCTAGATGCAATTATCCTTCATGGTTGGGTCCTCTGCTTATCCATATTTTACATTCACTCTCCATGTCTCCACCTCTCCCCTGAGCTCCAGCCTCACATTTCAACTGCTTGCTAGACAAGCATGTTCTGTTAATACCTACAACTCAACATATTTTAAACTGAACCCCAAATCTCCTTCCTTCTAAATGTAGTTCCTTCCAACTTCTCTATTTCTGTTGATGGATTCATTGGAAACCTTGGATTCATTTTTGACACTTCAACACATTGTACTTGATGAATATACTTGTTGAATATCCTTTCCCTGATGTGATTAAATAAATCTCCTTTTGTTAAGTGTCAGATCTTCTGTGAGAGTTTCATTTTCATTTCAATCTCAAACCAAAACCAAGGGCCTGACTTGAGTTAGGCTTTTCCTACAGTAGTCTATTAAATCCTTTGTAAAACTTGAAGAACTATACAAATACCAGCTATTATTAACCCATCAATCAATCAGTATTTATTAAGTTTCTACTTTAGGCTAGACCCTGTACTAGCCTCTGGGGATAAAAAAGACAAAAGATAAAAAAAAAAGACAGTCGTTCCTAACTTCAGAAAGTTTCTGGTTTATCACTATTTCTATTATACTTGAACCTAAAGCTTCTTAACCATTTTTTTTGTTATAGATTCCTTTGGTAATCTAGTTAAACCTATGGACTCCCTTCCCAGGATAATTTTTAAAATCAATAAAATAAAATGCCTAGTATTACTAAGAACAACAATTATATTGAAATACAGTTATTAAAATATTTTTCTATAAAGTTCATTGACCTAAGGTTAAGAGCCTCTGTGGCTAATTTCACATTGCTCCCCTTTATATGTGATAACCTTGAATTAAACTTGATTGTTTGCTCTTTCCCAAATTTGATCTACTATCTCCTAACTACATATATTTACATCAAGCTACACCTATTCCACAATGCACTTCTGCCCCATTTCTACTTATTAAAGACTGTCTCTTCTTTCCATGTTCTGCTCAGGTACCATTTCCCCCCATGCCCCAAAACCTTTTTTGATGCTGCAACTGAATGTATTTTCTCTCTCCTCAAAATTTCCTAGAATATTCTGTCTGCATTTCTCCTTTGCCTTCATAGCATTCTGTTTGCAATATGTGTGTGTGTCTGTGTGTGTGTCTGTGTGTGTGTGTAGTAACATTTCAATAGATTTCAAACTCCTTGAGGATATGAATGATTAAGTTTTCATCTTTGAATCTCTGGTAACTAGCACAATGTTTTTATACTTAAATATTAAAATAAGTATTTGTAGAACTGTTAAATCAGTTTGAAAGAGGAACGTTCAGGTTATCCATATAGAGGAGTGGGATGATGTTCCTGAATGGATGTCATGTTTTCTTTGGAATACCTTTACAAGACTGTGCAAAAGCTTTGCTCTGTGGCATCACCTAGGATGAAGTCTGGTTATGTAGGTATGCTCCTAGTGCATGAAATTTAAAAAGAGGATGGTAAACTAACAAGGTTGAGATGTAGGACTGGTTAAGCAAGTATGTGGAAGCTAGGCTAAGGGACTCAAAAGACACATCAGTGAGATCTAGACATTACTGAGAGCATGGACAAAGACTATGAAAACTAGGATGGCATAACATTTGCCAAAAAAGGAAAGATACCTGTAGATTGATGTTCTGAAGTGTTGCTATGTGATAAGACAACACTCACCAACTGTCATACTAATTTAGAGAGAGGTGTGAACCAGTAGAGACTGTTTTTGAATGACTCTCCCTGGACTGTGTCCTTGACATAGGGTAGCAAAGAGGGACTTGACTCACATTCTCTTATAAGTATAGGAGGAATAAACAGCTGGTTATGGGTCTTTAGCTTGCTGTTGAATTCAGTTCCTTGCTATTTGCCTCACATTAATTAAATGTCTTTCACTTTGCATTTGCATCAGTCTTGGAGATACACTAAAGGGGGCTCAGAGTTAAGATTTTGAATATATTTACCTCAATAGTGCTATGAACCTTGGTGTAGTTGTAGAGAGGACCAGAGTCCACATTTACTTCAGTACTTTATTGGATTTTTTATTTATTATCATGTGTATTCCTTCAACTGGTACAGATTATAACAACTCAGCCTTTTTCATTGAATATGACTCTTTTTCAAATGTTTTCATAAAATATTAAGCCAGTATACTTGGAAATCTTACTTTGATTCTTTTTGTATCTAATGAATTCCACCTCTGACACAAACTGTGTTACCCCAGGCAAATCACTTAATGTCTCAGTGCTTCCAGGCAACTCTTTAAGATCACAAATTTCAGAGGAGTTGCCAATCAACACCAATAGAAGAAGTTTCCTTACCAGAAACTTTCCATACTGAAGCCACAGCTGTGGACAAATAAAAAAAAAGTCACATTACAACAAGAGCTGTTTTTTTTTAGTGTTTTATATATATATATATATATGTATGTATATGTATACATATGTATATGTATATGTATATGTATATGTATATATGTATATGTATACATATATACATATACATATACATATACATATATATGTATGCCTAGATATGTACCCGTATATCTTAACATAGTACCTCATTTTATTCTTGAAATAACCCTGTGAAGCAGGTGATTTTGTTTTTCCCATTTTATAGATGAGGAAACTGAGCCTGAGAAACATTAAATGACTTGCCCAGGGTCATACAACTAATAAGTGTCTGAGGCAGGTTTTAAACTGAGACCTTCTTGATATGCCCAAAGGGCTATAAAACTGTTCATACCCTTTGATCCAACAATACTACTGCTGGGTCTATATCTTAAGGATATCCCCAAAAGGGAAAATGACCTATTTGTACAAAAATATTTATAGCAGCTAGTTTTGTGGTGACTAAGCATTGGAAATCAAAGAGATGCCCAAGAATTGGGAAATGACTGAACAAGTTGTGGTATATGATTGTAATGGAATGTTATTGTGGTATAAGAAATGACAAGCAGGATGATTTCAGAAAACTCTGGAAAAGCTTATATGAACTGATGCATAGTAAAGTGAACAGAACCAGGAGAATGTTGTACACAGTAACAGCGACATTGTTTGATGAAGAATTGTGAATGACTTAGCTATTCTCAGCAATACAATGATCCAAAATAGTTGCAAAGGACTAATGATAAAACATACTATCTGCCTCCAGAGAAAGGACTGATATCGATTAAAACCAGACTGAAGCATACTATTTTTTACTTTCTTTCATTTTTTTCTTTTATTTGAGTCTTCTTGTACAAAATGGCTAATATGGAAATGTTTTACATAATTGCACATGTATAACCTGTATCTGATTACTTACCATGGTGGGGGGTGGGGGGAAGAGGAGGAAAGGAGGAAAGGATAGAATATGGAATTCAAAACTTTAAATAAAATGTCAATTTTTTTTATTTAAAAAAAAAACACCTTAAGTCTTCCTAACTCTGAGTCTAACATGTTCTCCCCAATTTCACCTACCTGACTTATTGTGTCTATTTGTTAGTCAACACTTGCTAAATGACTTACCTATCTCCTTTTTCTGATCATATATACCCTTTATGTCTTTAATACCACTTGTATAGTATGACTTATATGAATGATAATATGTCTTACCACATCAGGAAGTCAGGGTAATTTATCTGTTGGGTAGCATTTGTGAATTATCATCTCTATGCAAAGGATTCCCAGATCTATATATCCAGCCCCACTTTGTCTTAATCTCCAGTCCCATACTACCACCTTCCTTTTGGGTATCCTGAACTGGATGGCCAATAGGCCTCTCAAACTCAACATGTCTAAAACAAAACTCTTTATCTACCCCCACCCAAATCCTCCCTTTGTCTAAATTTTTTTTTTGTCACTATCAAGGACACCACCAACCTCTGTCACTCCAGTACATAACCTCAGGGTTATGGTCTCTTTTTCTCTTGCACTGCCTCCCATATCCAATCTGTTGCCAAGCCTTACTGTCTCTACCTTCGTCCTATCTCTTTTACAACTTTATCACAAAGCATCACAGAACCATCATTCTGGTTCAGGTTCTCATAACCTTGCTGTTGAGTCATTGTCACGTCTGACTCTTTGTGATCCTATGTGGGATTTTCTTGGCAAAGATACTGGAGGGGTTTGTCATTTCCTTCTCCAGTCGATTGAGGCAAACAAAGGTTAAGTAATGTACCTGGGGTCACATAGCTAAGGCTAGATTTGAATGGAGGTCTTGCTGACTCTGGGCCCAGTGCTCTGTCCACTTAGCCACCTAGCTGCCCTGGGTTTGGGCTATGGAAATAGCTTTCTGGTTGGTCTCCTTGCCTCAAGTGTCTCCTCATTTTGATTCATCCACCATTCAGCAGGTCTGACCACGTTACTCTCCCCACCCTCCTGGCCCTCTCTCTACCTCAATAAACCCTCACTTCCAGGATCCAACATCAAATGCTCTGTTTAGCATTTAAAGTCCTTTACAACCTGGCCCCTTCCTACCTTTCCAGTCTTATACTTTACTTCACTCCACATGCTTACAATCCAGTGACATCTTTCTTATTTTTGTCTTTCACACATGACACCCCAACCCCCCCAACTCAGTGCCTCTTCACGGGCCATCTTCCTGACTTGCACCGTTTTCCCTCCTCACTTCCACATCCTGGCTTCCTTCAAAACTCAGCTGAAGTCCCCCTTTTAGAGGAGGTCTTTCTTGGTTTTGTCCTCCATTGCTAATGCCTTCTCTTTGAAATTATTCCCCATTTACCCTGTACGCACCCTACGTATTTTGTATGCACCTTTTATATATCTTGTTTGTATATATTTGTTTGCATGTAAGGTCCTCCATTAGGCTATGAATTCCTTAAAGGAAGGGACTGTGTTTTGTCTTTCTTTGTATACTCAGCGCTTAGCACAAGGCCTGGGGCATAGTGTGAGAATAATAGCAATAAGGATAACACCAATAAACAACTAACATTATGTGTGAGGCACTGGGCTGAGTGTTATCTTACCTGATCCTCACAACAACCCCGGGAGGTGGTTGTTGGTGGTGAGTTGTTTCAATCCTATGTGGCTCTTCATGAACTCATTTGGGGGTTTTCTTGGCAAAGATACTGGAGTGCTTTGCAATTTCCTTCTTCAGCCCATTTTACAGAAGAGGGAACTGAAGCAAAGAGGGTTAAAGTGATTTGCCCAGGATCACCCAGCTAGCAAGTGTCTGAGGGAAGATTTGAACTCAGGTCTTCTTGATTCTAGGCCCAGTGCTTCATTCACTGCACCACCTAACTGCCCTCTCCTGGGAGGTAAATCCTATGATTAGCCTAATTTTACAGATGAGGAAACTGAGGCAAAAAAGAGGTTAAGTGAGTTGTTCAGGATAACATGGCTAATAGGTGACTGAGGCTGGATTGGAACTCAGGTCTTCCCGATTCCACCTCTTGTGCTCTATCAGCTCTCTACCTAGCTGCCTCAAGTGATTGACGAATTCTTATTGACCAACTCCCTGACTAACTGACAATCACCCTGACACCTTCAGTCCTTCTTCTGTATTCCTGGGTATATGGTAGCAAGGAGAATTTGAACTCAGGACTTCCCAATATAATATTGGTACTCTTACTTCATTTTGTCACATTGACTTTATTTAGACTTCTTGTAGGACATTCTGAATGTCAAGAAGAGAAAGTTGCGATGAGTATAGTTGTCTTTATTTGATGCCTCACTTGATGCTGACACTTATCGGATCATGGAACAATCAATCTACGTGGAAGATTTAAGCTGCATTTAGGATAAGTAGACTTTTATGGACCGACCAAGGAAGCTACAAATATCCTTTATAGTACTGGAATCGAGAACACATTTTCCCACGGAAATAAACACTTTACAAATAAAATGTCGAATGACCCTTAATCCCACACCTGTGACTACTTCTCTGAATGGAAAGATATGCTGTGGTGGTGATGACCAGGCATTGCCCCTATGGGTTTCTCACTCCTCACTGACCGAGGTGTGTAGCTGATTAGTCAGTTTGTTAATGAGCATTTGTTAAATCCTCATTATGTGCCAGGCACTGCACTAAGTGCTGGGGATTTTGTTGTTCACTTGTTTCAGTCATGCTTGACTCTTTGTGATCCCTCTTGGGGTCTTCTTGGCAAAGATACTGGAGTGGTTTGCTATGTTGTTTTCTGGTTCATTTTACAGATTGAGAAAACTGAGGTAAATAGGGTAAAGTGACTTGCCCAGAATCACACAACTAGCAAACATCTGAGGCCAGATTTGAACTCAGGAAGAGGAGTCTTCCTGCCTCTAGGCCTGACCCTCTATCTACTACACCACCTAGCTGTAATAAAAAAAATGCCCTCAAGGAGCTTCCATTGTAATGGGTGAAAACAACACATATATAGAAGGGGGCTAGAAAGCAAGGAGTGGGATGGGCAGGGCGACAAAAGGGGAATGCGCTGCATGGTGGTGAGGTCTGGGGCCAAACACAAGTGGGGGAAGGGCGCAACCAGACCAGAAGGATGTTTCAGAGTGATTAGAATTATAAGGTCCTAGAATGTTAAAACTAGGTGGGATCGTAGTGATCCCTTCATTGAACAGAGGAGGAAACCAAGGCACAGAGAGGCAAAGGGATTTGCTCAAGGTCATGCAGTGCATGAGGAGCAGGAGACCTGGGTTCTGGATCTTGCTCTGTCTTCCAGTCCAGTGAGCTTGTTATCTGTATGTACCCTTAGCTTTTACCTTTAGTCATATACTGCTTTGCTTGGTTATTTGACAGTTTCATGGATTTTAGTCACAGATCCCCAATGAGATTGTAAACTCCTTAAAAGTAGGAACCTCTTATATTTTTATGGCTCCCAGCATATCCCTCACTAATCCCCACACTATGCATAGATGATACTGTCTTTCAAAAGAAAAGGAATTGACTCAGCTGTGTCCATGTTATGCTATGAAAAATTCAGTCAGCGAATCATTCATTTGGCCTATGTGACATTCATCACTCTGCCTGACTGATTTTTTTTAGTTATTTTGCCATCACCTAGACAGCCAGAATCTCTTATGTTTCATTCAAAACACAATAACTCACATCTATATAATGTTTTAAATTTCCCATCTCCTGTATCCAATCAGGTACCAAGTCTTGTCAATGCCTCCTCACAATTGCACCTGTATCCTTTCCACCCTATTTTAGGACCCTTATTACCTCTCATTAGGAGCATTGCATAGCTGTTTAATTGACCATGCCTCCATTTTTCCCCTTTCTACTCCATCCTCCACACAGCTGACAAGTAGATACTCTCAAAGCATGGGTCTCACCATATTACTTCCCTACTCAAGAAGGAACAGTGGCCCTCAATTGTCTGTAAGGTAAAATACAAAGCTCTTGGTATGAAATTTAAAGTCTTCTACAAAATTTTTCTCATTTATCTGTCCAGTCTTATTTCATATTATTGCCCTTCATGTACTCACCATGCACTCTTGCAACCAATCTAACCTGCTAGCTGTTCCCTATAAAAAACAGTCCATCTCCCACCTCCTCCATATCTGTTACATACTCCTCTTCACCTCCACCTTGGAAGATTTTTAAATTCCTCAGAAGCACAGTTTAAGCGTTACCTTCTATATATCATCATTACTGATGTAATTATTATTATAACATATAATTAGTTATTTGCAATGTCTACCTCTTGAAATTACTCTGTGTATATGTATATGTGTGTGTATAGAGATAGTTTAACTCACCTACTTGTATATGTGTTGTTTCTCCTTCCAATAGAATATAAACTCTTCTAGGTCAAGGACTGTTTTGTTTTTATCTTCACAAACTTCTGTGGCTCCCTATTGCTTCTAGAATAAAATTTACCAACACTTTTCTTTTGCTTTTAAAGTCCTTCCCAATCTGACCTTGATCTAAATTTCTGTTTTCATTTGTACATTACTCCTCTTCTTGTAGTCTTTTGTTCAGTCGCATTGACCTTATATATGCCACTCCAACTTCCCTTCCCCCTTCCCTTTGTACTTGTTTCCATGCCTGACACACTCCCTCTTAACCTCCACCTCAGAGAATCTCTCACTTCCTAAAAGACACAGATCAAGTGCTATCTTCTATCTGTATGAAACCTTTCCTATTCCTTCAACTGCTAGTACCCTCCTAAATACCTTGTTCTCATTTTGTGTTTATTATGTTTATATCTAAAAGACTCTAAGGTGGAAGAATGGATAGAGTATAGAAGTGAAATCAGAAAGACCTGAGTTCAAATTTGGCCTTAGATGCCAATCAATGGGTTGTGTGGCCCTGGGCAATTTGGCTTAACTTCTCTCAGCCTCTGTTTATTCATCTGTAAAAGGGGAATAATAAGAGTACCTACCTCCCAGGGCCATTGTAAGGATCAAAAGAGACAGTATTTGCAAAGTGATCTGCAAACATTAAAGTACTGCATAAACGGTAGCTATTATTATAACTATTATTATTATCTACTCAGTATTTACCTGTTGTCTCCTCCCAATTGAATGTAAGTTCTTTGAGAGCAGGGATGGTTTTATTCTTTTTGTATACTCATTTTTTAGCACAGTGCCTGGCATATAGTAGGTGCTTAATTAATTTTTGTTGATTGATAGAATGCAGGAGATAGGAGGGAGACAACAAACTTCTTGATTTTATTTTTAAATTTCATTTTAAAAAAATTTAACAATTTTTTTTTCTTCCTTCAACCTCTCCTTCCCAGTAGGAAAATAAAATAACAAGAAAACCCCTGTAACAATTATATGTAGTCAAATAAAACAAATACCCTCATTGGCCGTGTACCAAAAAATATGTCTCTTATTCTGTATATTTAGTCCGAGGAGGTAGGTAAAGTGCTTCATCATCAGTTCACTGGAATCATGATTGATCATTGTGTTGATCAGTTTCTAAGTCTTAAGGTTTTACAATGTTGTAGACTTTGTTTCTCCTGATTCTGCTTGCTTCACTCTGTATCAGTTTATACAAACCTTCCCAGGTTTCTCTGAAACATCCCCTTTATCATTTCTAATATTCTAATGAAAAGAACAAACATACACATCTTTTTATTTCCATGTCAAAGTAATTCCTACTTTCATTCATCTCCTGCCGCAATTCGAACCATCCCTTGTAATAAAGGAAAAACAATTGCTAGTGACCTCATCTGACAATGCATATGGCTTCCCACTCCTCTGCTTAGAGGAGAACACATAGTTTCATTATGTGTTCTCTAAGAACACGGCTAGATACTGCAGTTACTCAGACTTGCTTTTGGCGTTTTGTATATTTACCTTATTATTGCCATTGTATCTATTATTCTTCTGGTTCTGCTCACTTTACTCTGTGCTGGTTCATATGAAATTTCCCCCACTACTTTGATATTATAGTAATCACCTGCCTGGGGCTCTAGGTCCCTCTCAGTCTGTTGAAGTTGCTGGGTCCTGTCTGACCCACTTTGCCCTGATGTTGCCTGTGGAGATCTCCTTAGGCTTGTAGCTCACTGGGGAAAGTACAGTCAGAAGCAGTCAGACATTGTTCCCTTTAGCTTTCTCTTCATTGTTGATTAAATTAAGGCCATTAACCTCCTCTAGGGAGTCTTCCCGGACTTCCAGTGGGGACTTTCCTGCCTTAGTAATGACCTCCCCTCTTAGACTCAACAAAGCACTTTATCTTAAAACTCTCTAAGGCACTTACCATGACTTCTGGTTATCTGGGTTTGTATCTTATTCCCCCATTAGCTTGAGCTGCGTGAGGGCAGGGACTGTCTTATCTAAACGCCAAGTCTTGCACAGAATTGAGCACAGTGCTCTACCTACAATTAAGTTCTTAAGACATTTTGTTGTGTCATTTTTTGTGTCCAATTGTTCATGACCCCAGTTGGGGTTTTCTTGGCATAGACACTGGAGTGGTTTGCCATTTCCTTCTTCAGCTCATTTTATAGACGAGAAACTGAGGCAAACAGGGTTAAATGACTTGCTCAAGATCTAACAGCTAGTATGTATCTGAGGCTAGATTTGAACTCACACAGATGTGTCTTTCTGACTCCAAGCCCACTGCATCACATAGCTACCCCTCTTAAAACATATTGTATTATATTTTCCACTATGGTTGATGTTAACAGAACTGATGTTTTTCTTGGTCTGTTTGTATGGTATTTATTGTTGCCAGTGGGGTTGGGGGCAAACACTTGTGAAAAACAAACAGCAGAATAACATTATGACAAATCCTTCTTAAAACTGAGAACAACTGAGAGTTCTCCTAGCTTGAGGAAAGAAGTACTGCATGTGTGTTGATAAACTAGGGGTGAGTGGGGGTGAAAAGGCAATACTTAATTGGACTGGATGCTATAAAGAAACCTACATCCTATGCCTACCTGGAGAAAGAGCTTTTTGGAAAGGGTCCAAAAGACAAATTGCTGGCATTGTTTCGTTGCCGGATCACTGGGGAAATCAGTGACTTACAATATTACCAGCCAATTCTTAAAGAAATATCACTATACAGCTTTGTCTTTCCATACTAGCAATTCAGGTGTATCTGATGAGATTGTTAAATCAATACAGAACTAATAAATTATTTTTATAGTCTTTTAAAATTACACATATAAATGTATTGTTTATTTTTACATTTATAAATTGTTTATTATAAATATGCTATTTATTTAAAACATTCTTTTTTTTTAAATTTTGAATTTCAAATTATCTCCCTTCCTCCCACCCCTTCCCCAATCACCAAGAAGGCAAGCAATATGATAACAATTATACATGTGAAATCAAGTAAAGCATTTCCATATTAGATGTATTTCCAAAAAAAGCAAGAAAAATAAAGTGAGAAAATTATACTTCAATCTACACTTCATCAATTTTCTTATTGGAGGTAGATAGCATTTTTTCCTCATGAATACTTGGAATTGTCTTGGATCATTGTTTTATCAAAGCAGCCAAGTCTTTTACTGCTGATCATCATTACAACATTGTTGTTACCGTGCACAGTGATCTCCTGGTTCTTCTCATATCATTTTTGCATCAGTTCAAATTATCCTTTCTATACTTTTCTGTTTACATGTTGCATCTTCCAGTAGAATATAAATTCCTTGAAGATAGGGACTTTGTGTTTTGCATTTTTATCCCCTGAGTCTAGTACAGTTCCTAGAAAATAGTAAGTTCTTCATAAGTACTTGTTGGATTGGATTGGAGAGTCTGAAGCACAGGGCCCAGCTTGGCCAGTGGGAGATATTCCTGGAGGTTCTAGTGGCCAGCACTTGGGATGAAGGAGGGTAATTTTCACTTCTAGATAATTTTCCTGCTCTGTTTACTTGGATTTTCCAGGTCATTGATTAACCCTTATTGGGTGATAAGGCCCAGTGAGCACCTTCATGCAAATCAGACACAGATGAGGCTTAGTCTGAAACCTAAACACCACAAACCAATTTCTGATGAGAGATTAGGCCTTTCCAGGACCATATACTCATGCCTTCTATTGTACAAATCAAGTTGTGGTCAATTTTGCTAATTCAGAGCATTCAGCGTGTGAACATGGCCAAGTCAGGAAAAAACCTTTTGAAGAGAGAAGGTAATAAGTCTAAGCTTTGCATTCTGGCTTCCAGCTCTGCCTCTCTCACAGAAATTGTTACTCCCAGGTCTTCAGTGGACTCCTTCTAGACAAATACAGTGGTCTTTTCTTTAGTCCACTTCTTCCTTGAGTTCAGTGCTCTGTTTGACAGTGGAAGGTCCACTCCCTCTCCTACCCACTTCTTGATTCCCATGGCCTCATACTCTCCTGGATCTTTCTGCCTTTCTGGTTTCTCCTCTCTCTTTGTTCTCTTTCTATTCCTTAAACGTTGGTCCTCCAAGGACCTTTCTCAGTCCTTTCTTCTTTTTTTTCTCTGTGTCCTCTTCCTCCATGACCTCATTTACTTCCACAGATTTAGCCATCACCTTTGTATGGATGGTGCGTAAATTTATATCTTCAGCTCCAACTTCTTTCATAAACTACTGTCATATAACTCTTATTGCCTGTTAAAGGAATGAATGAATAAATAAATGAATAACTTTGCCTAGATGTCCAGGGGTCATGAAGGTGGAATTAAAGGCTAAGACTCATTATATTTAGTAAACAAAACCCAGTTTCTCATATCTAGCCAGGCCCATTATCTCTTTTCATCAATTGCAAGAAACATCATGGCATGGTGGATAGTTAGCCTCAGAACTGAGAAGACCAGGGTTCGAGTTCCACCTTTGACATACACTAGCTCATGATCCTGGGCAAGTCACGTAAGCTTTCAGTACCCTAGACAGCTCTCTCAGACTGCTTCAGAGCAGGTCCTGATCTGCCTTGGTAGAGGAAGTTTCTTCTCTCACATTCCCTATACAGATGAAATAAAAGGTCTGGTAAAAAGTCAACCAGCCAAACAAGTCAAACAAACAAACAAAAAATAACCCAAACCCCACCATCTCTATGGTAAGTAGAGAGTACCTAGGCCAGTATGGTAGTGCAGGCTAAAGAACCCTGGGTTTGGAGTCAGGACCTGAGTTTACATCTTGCTTGTCTCATTTACTCTCTTTGTGACCAAGGGGTGAAGCACGTATCCTCTCTGGGCCTCAGTATTCTCATCTGTAAAATGATGGAATTGGAATAGAGGGCCTCTAAGATCCCTTCTAGCTCTGAACCTACAATGTTATGTATGACCTTGGGAATTGTTATGAACTCATTTTGGATGAAAGTGTCATCTTCTCTTCTCCAGTCTCCTCCTCCAGGCAATGTACTCACCAAATTCATGCTTTGTTAGCAAAACTGAGCTAGGGTACAGAAGACTGGATGATGGATTGTGATTATAAGGGTGCCCCCTCTTCCCCTTCCCCCAAACCAGTTGTATGCTCAGAGGATTTCTTCAGAGTCAGCAGAGGGATGGGTGTTGCTACAATTATAAATTATGCTTCAGTAAGAACTGTCCAGGCATCCCTGGAAAGTGGCAGAATGAGCAATGAGGGGTGGTAGGCAGACTGAGAAGAGTTTCAAGAATATGTCAACTGGCTTCATAATGGGTGTGATGAAATTGGGCACTGGCAGGTAACCAGACAAAGTGGAGGCCTCCCGACAGAGTCCCTACCCTTAGCTGACTTGGGTAACCTGCTGCCAGGCTTGGAGACAGTTGGAGACTTCTTTAAAGAGTTCTTGTCAACCCACTCCAGTGCACATATGCCAGGAACTATTTTGGAGGATCACTGGATGTCAGAGAAAGGATTCATACATTGGGTGGGTGATTAAACTAGGTAATTTCTCTAGAGTTCTAGAATGCTGGTATTTGGAGTCAAAGGATCTGGGTTCAAATTCCATCTCCGTTCCTGAGTTCATAAGAATGACCATGGACAATTCACTTTATAATCTCTCTTGACTTCAGTCCCGCATCTATAAAATGAAGGGTTGTACTACATGGTGTTCCAGGTTCCCTTCCAGTTCTAAATCTCTGTTCCTGTGAAAGGCCAGTCATTACAGAAAGGATGTAGGTAAGTGGAGTTCCCAAGCAACCAGGAAGGATACATGCCATTGTGGTATAGGAATATTGCAGATTGTCTAGAAAGGTAGAAAAAGAGGGTGGAGGGAGAGGTGATTCCATTCAATTCAACATTTATTAAGCACTTACTGTGTGCAAAGTTCAGTTTCCCTCTCTGGAGGATGGGTATGATATAGACCTTGATCTTTGAGGAATTAACAATCTAGTGGAGTGTGTACACATGTGTATGTGTGTATGTGTAAGAATGTATCCAAATAATGATGCCATGAGAAGGAATGAGATAAGTGGAGGAGGCCTAGACAAAGTGTTATGAATAAGTTTGGCTGGGATGTAACATATATAAATGGAAATTATGCAAGATACGGCATAAAAAGTAGTTTGGATGTGGACTGTGGGTGCCTCTGAGTGCCAAGATTGGGAATTCACACTTGGTTTACTAGGCGATGGAGAGCCACTGAGCATTTTTGAGTGGAGGAGTGATATCAGTCAGTCCCTTTCAGTTCTCCAGGAGCTGGGCATGATGATGAGAGTACAGTGGGAAGCTCCTTGGGGCAGTTTGTGATGGCCACCAGTGAGGAGACAGTGACAGGAGATCAGACTAATCTAAATGATGACAATAGAAATAGGTTGGTCAGGCCAAGAGAGCAGCTGCCGTGTGGGTGCAACTCCAAGCCTCCAAGAGGGCATGACTCAGTCAGGAAGTCAGTGCTCCATTCTCAGAGTGGCCACTCAGCTAGGCTTTATTCAGTGCAGCTGAATCTGCTTCTCTGGGTTTAGCCCAAGCTTTTCATAAGACAGCTGCCTTCCACAAAGGCCACTGAATCCTCAAGTCAACAAGCATTTATTAAACACTTACTATATGCCCGACACTGTGAGGGTCTTTCCCTCCCAGATTGATTTTTTTTTTTTGACTAGGTTAGAGAAGCCATTCTCTGCTTCATTTCTTACCTAGACTTAATTGTTGAATGGGTGTTGCCTCAGTCAAACTGAGACCTGTTAAAAACCTTAGCTTTAAAGACCACTGCATCCATGGCCATCTCCAGTCTTCCTGATCTATATCTGGCCACTGGATCCAGATGGCTCCAGAGGAGACAGTGAGGCTGGTGACTTTGCACAGCCTTGCCTCACTTAAATCCAATTCACTTGCAAATCCTGGTATCACCTTCTGTAGTCTTCGAATGAGGAACAACAACAACCACTGTTCTAAGGTCTACATATACAGATACAAGCAGAAAGACAGCCCCGCCCTCAAAGAGTTTATATTCTAATGGGGTAAGTTGTTGTTCAGTCCTTTCAGTCACTTCCTACTCTTCATGACCCCATTTGGAATTTTTCTTGGCAAAGATGCTAGAATGGCTTACTGTTTTCTTCTCCATCCCATTTTACATATGAAGACACTGAGGCAAACAGGGTTAAGTGACTTGCCCAGGGTCACATAGCTAATAGTTGTCTGAGGCCAGATTTGAACTCAGGAACGTAAGACTTCCTGACTCCAGTTCCAGCACTTTATTCACTGTACCATCTAGCAGGGGAAAGACAATATTTAAAAGGAAGTTGGAAAGCAGGGGTGGGAGCGTTGTGGAACAGGTTTGGGAAGAGACTTTCTCTACAGTGTCTTTGATCCACTGGCCCCAAATATAAGGGCATCACAGAGCATCAATCAATCAGAAGGCATTTATTAAGTGCTTACTGTGGCCTTAAGTACTCTGCTGACATCTCTTCTAGTGGGCTAATGGATACATGTCTGTTCCAGAAGATTTCTCACTTTGAAGGATTTCCAGAATCCAGGTTATCTCAGTTACTTTGAGAAGAGACATAGCTTAGTTTATGTAAGAGCCATTGTGTTGTTACTTATATTAGCTTGACTGCTTCTGTCCATCCATATGCTATGAAGTAGTGCCATCATTTACCAATGGAATAAAGCCTGTTTTATTTATTTCACCTATGCCATTATCAGACACCTTGAACAATGACTTGGGTTAAAAAAAAAAGGATTAGGACTCAGGGAAATGACTCAAGTCAAGGGTCTTTCTCCCATGTAGCCAGTTTCTGTCCTTGCTCCTACCACTGCCCTGACTCCCAATCTCCCTCCTTTCCCTGTCTTTCCCTGACTCCATTGCCTGACTAAATCTCCCTAGGACTTTTTCATATGACCTGCTACAGCACCTACTTCCCAGGGTTGCTGTGGGGAACAAATGAGATAATAATTGTGAAGTGCTACATAAATGTTAGTTAGAATGAGGATGATAATGATGCTATGTCTCCAATTCTGTACCTAAGCAGTGAATTGTTTTAGCTTTAACTCTTCTGCTGACCATCACAACTGAGCTCAGGCTCAGCTCACTTTTCCTGTCACTGGACACTTTAACGACTTGTCTATCTGTCAAACTCTGATCTGATTCCAAGGAGAAGACAATCATTAGGTACTTAGAGCTGTTAAGATTTGACTCTTTAAAAAAGAAAAGAAAAAAAGAAAAGAAAAAGGTACAGATACCTTTTGGACCAGATGATCTATAACTACATTTAGCTTAAAATTCTGTGATCCTGATGTCTTGTGAACATACTTAATGAGTTGTACCACTCAACGAACTCTGTAGGGATTAGGCAAGGAAGAAATCACTATGGATTGTGGTGGTCAGCAAAAGATTTAAAGCTAAAACAATTCACTGCTTAGGTACAGAATTGGAGACTTGTAGCATCATTATCATCCTCATTCTAACTAACATTTATGTAGCACTTCACAATTATTAACTCATTTGTTCCCCACAGCAACCTTGGGAAGTAGGTGCTATGGCAGGTCGTATGAAAAAGTCCCAGGGAGATTTAGTGAACTGCAGGGATAATGAAAATAATACTAATTGCATTTATACAGCACTTCACAGTTTGCAGAGAACTTCACAAATATTATACCATTTGATCCTCACAACAACCCTATGAGGTAGGTGCTATTATTACCTCCATTTTGCAGATGTGAAAACTGAGGCTTAGAAATGTTGAGTGACTTGCTCAGTGTTGCAAAGCCAGTAAAGTGTCCCAAGTAGGATCTGAGCTCTGGTCTTCTCGGGACTGCAAAGTCAATATGCTACAATAGAGTCAGGTAAAACAATAAAGTATTTTTTTATATAATAATTAGGTGGTTTTTTAAAATACCCCTTTTCTTCTACTCTTTTTAAAAAAGTCTTTTGTTTTAAGGAATAGCTCTCTGGGAGGGCATTGGAGAGGAATACTATTAGAAATATAAGTTACGTTTTAAAAAATCTCAATACAAGTTTACTTGAAAACAGTTCAAGTGAACTTAGACTGCATTTGGAGCAGTCTAGTGTGTTGGAATAAGGAAAGTGAGAATTCTACTTGCCTATTATATAGGACCCTGCCCTGGTCACATCACTTTTTGTGTTCTTGGAACCCCATTTTAGGAAGGACATTAAGAAGCAGGCATGTACTCAGTCCTTTTCAAGGCTAATTGCATAGTGTGTACTCTGTCTTCTGGCCAGATTTTCCTATTTGCCAGTCCCCCCACAGAACATCCTATCTGCGATCTCTGGTTTGGCCCAGCCTGTCTCCTATACTTGGGGTGATCGGCCTTCCTGACTCTGCCTCTGAGTCCTTGGCTTATCCAAACCTTATCTCAAGGGCTACTTTTTAAATGAAGTCTGTATTGATCCCCCCAGTTGTTAGTGACCATTTTCATTTCCAAGATTATTTTTGTTTTTAATTTTATGTTTTGTTTTTAACATTTGAGACACAGCATTTTGCAGCAGATTGTATGCTGTCTTTGGAGCTAAGAAGATCTGGGTTCAAGTCTCTCCTCTGACTTAGCTCGTCCCAATTTATGACTTTGGTGAGTTCCTTAACCTCTCAGTATCTCAGATAATTCTTCAAGACCATACGTTGCAGAGCAGTTGCCAATCTACATTAGTGAAGGGAGTTTCCTCACCAGCTATTCCCTAGACCTATGAAATTTCAAGTGCGACACTCCTCACCCCCCAAGTATTTTTACTTATCTATGTCTTTCTGCAATCGAATGCCATGTTCTTCTGGGCCAAGACTGTTTTCATATCTTCATTTGAATCCCCAGTGTCTAGCCTAGTTCTTGGCACACAGTAGGGGCTTAATAAATGTGTGGAAATGAATCAGTATAAGATGAGCAGAAAGTACATAGGGATCCACTGATGGTAATGAGCGATATTAAGCCTGATGAAATAAACAAAAAAGTGGATGAGGGAAGGCGTATGTGACTTCTGTGTTCCAATGTTTGAAGGATTGTTCTGTGGAAAGGGAATTATATTTGTTCTGCTGGGGTCCAAAGGGCAGAACTAGGGGTTACAGGGCAGCATATTCCAGCTACATAGATAATGAAACTTAGCTAACAATTAGATTTAACAGCTCATCCGTACCAACTACTATCTGAAGCATTCTTTTCCTCCAAGACGTCTCTGACAAGTGGGCATTCTCCCTTTTTCTGAACACCTCTAGTGATGGGGAACTCATTACCTTAAGAGTACATCATATTAGAGTGGTCTCAGTTAGAATGGGATATAATTCTAGCTGGGTCTTGTTGGATGGATTGGCTACACACGAACAGAGAAGGGACTCAGGTTCATCTTAAAGAACAAGGAGGACTACTACAAGGTTGCAGTGGACACTAACCTTGAGACACAATTACCACTAACTCCTTTGGTGTCGTCTGTGCTCGGTAGTGTTAGCCTAGCACACAAAGCCTTTCCAGGGACAACCACCAAATGGGAAAATAAAAGTGACCTATGAACATTAGGCCTTAGCAGCTGCACTATTGACCCTGAAGATGTCTTACCTGATTTTAATCATAGAGTTTGAGACCTAGAACTGGAAGGTCCCTTAGCAATCATCTAGTCCAAGGACCCCTCATTCTGAAGATGAGGAAACCAGGGCATAAAAGTGAAAAGACTTGGCCATGGTCACATAGAAAACAAGTGACAGTCGGAATTAGAACTCAGGTTCGGTAATGCCAGATTCACTTTGAGTCCAAGCCTTCTTCCTACTATACAAAATTTTCTCTTTCTATCTTTCTTACTTCCCTTTACTCATTTTTTTCTCTTCTTTTCTCTTTTCCTTCTTCCCTTTCTCACTTTCCTTCTCTCTTCCTCCTTATCCTAATTATTCTTCCCCACTCAGTCCACTCTTTCCCTTAAATATCATTGGCTTTGCAATCACAGAAAAAGGAACCAACCTATAAACATTAGACAAGAAATCCTACCTTCCTCAACATTCATGTACTTTCTGGTTTCAGGCAGCATGTATTTAATCAGTCGATCAATCAACAAGCATCTATGAATTTACTACTTTAATATGCCAGGCCCTGGGAGAGGAGCTGGTGCTATTTATTCCCTGTGCCCAAGGCCCGCAGCTTCTGTCTTGCTTCTCCTACAGTTCAGCTTCCCAGGCTTCCTTTCTACAGTATCTACTGACTGACCCAGCTTGGATAACTCAGGAGGAATGTGCCTAGAAGTAGGGGACAAGGTAGGATAGATACAGTGGGATCAATTTGTGAAGAAAAGACAGGACAGCTCAAAGTATGTTGAGATTTGAAGCAGCTTAATACAAGCATGACCTTCAGAAAATTACTTAATATTAGTTTAGGGGCCCCAATCTCATCATCTATATTCTATTAAATACAACTTTATTCAGCTTAAGAAACATCTAAGTAACTGCTGTGTACGAGGCGCTCTACTAGGTGCAGCTAGGTGGCGCCACAGTGCAGAGAGAATTGGGTTAGGAGTCAAGGAGACCTGAGCTCAAATCCAGCCTCAGATACTTCCTAGCTGTGTGACCCTGGGTGAGTCCCTTAACCTTTGCTTGCCTCAGTATCCTCATCTGTCACCTATTTCCCAGGGTCATTATGAGGATGAAGTGGATATTAGCACAGTGTCTGGCTCAGAGTAAGTGCTATATAAATGTTAGCTATTATTATTATAAAAATACCAAAAGAAAAAAATAAAAAGATCTCTTAAGGTTTTTATATTCTACTGGTGGCACAGCATACGGATACATAAATAGAGAGTCATTTTAGGAGAAAGAGAGCACATCTGCTGGAATCAGGAAGGGGTTCTATGTAGGGGTTGGCACCTGAGCTTACCCTTGAAGGAAGCCAGGGATCATAGGAAGCAGAAGGGAAGAAGAGTATTTATGGCATGAAGGACAGTCTGAACAAATGCACAGGGAGAGAGGAAAAGCCTTGTCAAATTTGGGGAACAGCTAGTCAATAAAATGGCAAAGTTGGATCAGAGGCCATGTAAGGTCCTTGATAGCCCTAAATCCTATAATACCATATCTGGGGCCAATGAGAAGGCCCATGTCCCTCCAAACAAATACTAAAAATTTGCCCTTCGGTCTAGAGTGGGCTTATTTTTATGGCACTTCTCCCTTAATGGACTAAAACCAGCGCATTAGCCAACTTCTCCAGCCTATTGGAAGAGAATATGGAAAAAGTCCATTGCCCTTAAAAGTTATAAACGATTCCAGTGAACACAATTTCAGCAATTACCTGTGTTTAGTAATTATGCTAATGCCGATTCTCCAAAGGCTGTGATTTTCTCCCTGTGTTCTGTGCACATTATCTCTCTACCTGCTGGCCTATGTTTTCATGTTCTCTATTATTGGTTGTTTGTCAAGTTAAGTGATGTTTTCTGCCTTGAGCTGTTGAGACATTGAGACTGAAGCCAAAGTCCTATTTTTTCCCCTAGTTACAGCACGGTACTGTGGGTTTCTATGATTCTAGGAGCCAGAGAACAGACCTGGTTTTCTCCAGGTTGTAACCCAGCAGTGAACATTGGCTGGGGTTTGAAATGGTGAAAAATGAGGTGGTTCTGGGGCCCTGAATTTCTGTAAAATTGGGCTGTGCTGCTGCAGAAAGATCATGCTCTGTCTATCTGACTAAACCCTGAGCAACATTTTCATCTGTTCACTTTCAAGATTTTGTTCAACTAAGGGAGTCTGTGGTCCAGCAATGGCAGGGTAAAGCTGCTTGGGAGTCCAGAGATAGCAAACACAATTCTTGCTCTACCAGTAACTAATAGGAGAAAGTGTAGAAAGAGCCTTGGACTTGAAACCAGTCCTTCTAACTCTAATCTCAGCTCTGTTTTTTACAAGTTGCGAGATCTTGGTCAGGTCATCTTAACCTTTTGAGTCTCAGTTTCCTCATTTAAACAGAGTGCTTCAAAAGCCTGAATGCAGGTTTAAAATTGTACTAGGGAAAAGGAAAAGGGCCCATATGGACAATAATATTTATAGCAGCTCTTGTTGTGGTGGCAAAGAATTGGAAACTGAGGGGATGCTCATTAGTTGGGAAGTGGCTGAACAAATTATGGTATATTATTTTATGGAATACTATTGTGCTACAAGAAATGATGAAGAGGACAGTTTCAAAAACAACTGGGAAGACTTATATGAACTGATGCAAAGTGAAGTGAGCAAAACTAGAAGAATATTGTACACAGTAGCAGCAAGGTTGTTTGATGATCAACTGTGAAAAATAGAAATTCAGATCAATTCATGGCAGTGCCAAAGGACTCATGTTGAATAATGCTATCCATATCCAAAGAGAGAACTGATGGACTCTTGAGTACAGATTGACACATTTTTTTCCTCTTTCTCTTGCAGTCGTGCAACATGGCTAATGTGGAAATATGTTTTTCATGACTTCATTATGTATACTTGGTGTTATATTTCTTCCTCTTTCAATGGGTGAGGGAGAGAGTGAAGGGAGGGAGAGAATTTGGAACTGAAATATAAAAATTTTTTAAAGATCACATCTTTGCTCCTTACGAAAAGAACCCTTTTGGCAAAGCATATGTAGCCGAAATATTTCATTTCAATTCAATAAACATTTATTAAATACCTATTGTGTACCATAAAAAAGGAACTACATTTGATCCTAATAACCCTGGGAGGTAGGTACTTTATTAAATACCAGCTAAATACAAGGGACCAGGCTAGGTGCTAGAATTCCAGGATTAGAATACAAATAGTTCTTGCCCTCCAAGAGCTTGGGTAGAAGGAACAAGGACATAGGTAGGTTTATATATAACATGAGGAAGAGGCACTAATGACTAGAGTAGGGCCTCTTAGTCTTTGTTGTGTCGTAGGCTCCCCTGGCAGTCTGGTGGGGTCTACAAGCCCTTTCTCAGAAGAACATTTAAAATAATTGAAGGAAACGCTAAATTTCAGTTATAGTTTAGTGAGCATCACTTTGCTCTGTTCAAGTTAATAGGCCCTTTAAAATCTCAAGCTATCCATGAACTCTAGGTTATGAATCCCTGAGCTAGGGGTTCAGGAAACACTTCCCGTAGAAAGTGACACATGAGCTAAGCCTTAATGGAAACAAGAAGAACTGACGATGATGATGATGATCACAGACATTTTGAGCCAAGATAATTGATATGGGAGGGAGAACACCTTTTTCCACCTCTCTTTTCCACTGCCATCTCCTTTGTCTACAGGTAGACATGAGTACAGGTACTCATCTCTTCTTCTGATGGCAGGTAGGGCCAGCCCCCAAGTGGTTGTTGTCCTTTGTTCTTGAAAAGGACCAAAATGAGATCACTATGCAGAGCCCCAAAGGTGTAGAAACAGGAATTTATACACCAAAATGACCTAGGTTGGGCAGATGTGAACCCAAATCTTGCCCCTACCATGTATAATTAGATGAGGTAACAGAAGAGAGCTCATCATTTTAGACCACCTGACATCCCTCTAGTATCTATATGTCACCCTAAGTCCCATTCTCTCCCTCTTGTCTTTGGGGACACCAGTTGCATGAACATAGTAAGTCACTTAACCCCAATTGCCCTGCCTTCCCCCCTCCAAAAAGAAAAAAGAAAAAAAAAGGATTACTTTAGTATTATTTAGTAGTGGGATGTCCCCTAAAATTTTTGGGACCTTGCCACCAAGGGGTAATATATGGTAAGAGCTGCATCTCTTTTGCTCTGCCATTGCCATGATCATTTTGTTGCTACTCCTTTTTGGCAGTTGTGTTGGGGGATACAGGCAGCAGACAGGAAGCTAAACCATCAGTGAGGGTGGGTGGCCAGTCCTCCTTCACCATGGCTTTTCACCAAAATGTGGCCAAGGTCTCGGCATAAGCTTTTTTTCTTCCCTTTACTTTCATGCCTTCTTCTTTATCCCTTTATTCTCCCTTCTATTAAAGAAAATAACAGCCCACATTTCCATAGGAGTTTTAATGTCTCAGAATCTCTGCATGCATTACCTTCTTTGATGCTAACAACAACTCTGGGAGATAGGTGCTGTTATTATTCCAATTTTACAGATGAGGAAACTGAGGCTGAGAAGAATGTGATTTGTCCGCTATTGTAAGCGTCTGAGGTTTCTCCTTCCTTCTAAAGAAGTACTGCTTAGCAAACTATATCCCAGGCTGCAGCTCCTATTACATATAAGCTGGGCAAGTCTTTTAAGGGACTGGGAATGCCATTTGGCTCAAATTGAGGTGAGAACTCCTGCTGCCCTCTGGAGAATATGTTCCTGATCTCATGTGCATGGTTACGATAATGGTGGTAGATAAAGGTCAAAGGACGTAGCATTTTATTGGACTTATCCTTTTAAAAAAAAACTTCAGAAATTATATTATTTTAATCTCTAGTGAATAAAGTTATCTTGTTGTATTTTATTGTCCACTCTATTTTAACCCCTGAGCTTGAATTACTGGACTGGCCTAAGTTAGATCTGTTCCAGAATATCTGGTGACCTTTGGAGTCCAGAAGCCAACTTATGATTGGCCAAGAAGAAGGAACTTCCTTTACAGTAGTCATGTTTGAAGTGTTTAACATCTTCTTTCCCTGATTTATGAATGTAATAGTGGGTGGGGAGTTAAAAAGCATAGTAACTCTCCTCTAGAGATAAGTAGCTTCTGGGTACAGCTTCTGCTGGCAAAAATGGTGATGAAAATTTGGATCTTAAAGAATCAATTCTTGGGAGTATAGATTACAGAACTCTTACTGGAGCAGTGCTCAGAAACATAGAGCTTTATTGTGTCTATGAAAATTCTAATTTCATCCAAGAAATGAACTCTAAGCTATCATCTGAGTGCATTTCCCTTTTGATGGCTGCAAATTTGGGAAAGGAACAAGAATATGAATTGGCAGGGGCAAATATGAGCCTGTAGTAATAAACTGATGAAATATCACATGTTAATCATTTAATATTTTAAAAGTTAGATCAGGCCTCCCAGGCAGACACTGAAAGAGAGAGAGCGCCTTTCTGGTACCTGTACAGAGATCCAGGCCAGCCTCCTAAGTCTGCTCCATGAAGAAGACCTGGTTCTGGTAGCCCAAGTTCAGAGAGCCACCTAGGGGCTCATGCCAAGACCGTAGTCTCAGTAGCTATTTCAGACCCCACCCCTAGAAGGCATGTGGGCACTGATCTTCACTCTCCTCTTTTTCTTCTTCCAGTGCTGACGTTAGAAGAAGGTGCATCTGTAAAAAGAGAGATCACATTGAAACACTCTTACATTGTGTCTGTTCATATTATTGTTGTTTGGTCAGTACAGTTGTGTCCCATTCCTCAGGACCCCATTTGGAGTTTTCTTGGCAGAGATATTGGAGAGACCTGCCGTCTCCTTCTCTAGTTCATTTTACAGATGAGAGAACTGAGGCAAATAGTGTTAAGCGACTTGCCCAGAGTCACACAGCTAGAAAGTGTCTGAGACCAGATTTCAACGCAGATCTTCCTGACTCCAGGCTCTGACCAAGGTGCCACCCAGCTGCTCTGTATTTTCATATGCTAGTGTTTTATTTGCTATTGTACTCAGAAAGTGATGGTGGTTACTCAGCTTGATTAAGGACAGAAAGTCTTGGCTCTGTGCTTATCCTCTCCTCCCTCTACTCACCCTAGTTGGATAAGAAAGACTTGGACAGGGATGGGGATGAAAGGATGCTCTTTTCAGGGAGGCTGTGTGACATAGTTGTTAGGGAATTCAGACTTAGAATCAAGAGGACTCAAGATCTCTGATCTTTATGAATGTAATAGTGGGTGGGGAGTTAAAAACATCAGATCTCTGATCTATGTGATGATAGAACCACAGCATATGGTCAATAACTTCTTTGAGCCTCAGTTTTCTCACCTGTAAAATCAAGATACTTGCCTTCATTGCTGTTGTTACTGTCATTATTGCTGCCTTGCTGTTATTGTAATTATTGCTGTTACCTAATTACTAATATAGTCAAAGTTAGGTTCTCCTCCTCTTCCTCCTCCTCCTCCTCCTTCTTCTCCTTCTCCTCCTCCTCCTCCCTCTCTCTCTCCCTCTCCCTCTCCCTCTCTCTCTCTCTCTCTCTCTCTCTCTCTCTCTCTCTCCCTCCCTCTCTCTCTCTCTCTCTCTGTCTCTCTCTGTCTCTCTCTCTGTCTCTCTCTGTCTTTGTCTCTTCCTCTCTGTTTCTCTGTCTCTTCCCCTCTCCATCTCCGTCTCCCTCTCCCTCGCCCTCTCCCTCTCCCTCTTCCTCCCCTCTCTCTCTCTTTCATCTCTTTTCTCTCATCTCTCTCTCCCCTAAAAAAGAACTTTTCGGAGACTGTCCCCAGGACAGTTCAGGAAAGTTCACCATATGGGGTAGACTCTTAAGGAGTCTAGGTATCTGTAAAGCTTGCATTGGGCAAGCAGGACAGAATAAGTCTATGCTAGGTCATTCTATGGCGCCCTCACACCACATGGAGGGAAGATGGGGTCTTATGTACAAAGGAATCTAGGGGTGATCTACAAGAGGAGTTTGGGGAAGGTCTTCAGGAGGAGTTAATGAGGTCAGACTCCAGTAATGAGTTTGGGGAGGGTCTTTAGGAAGAGTTAATGAGGTCAATGCAAGGGTGGATTGATATTTTGATAGGCTCAAGGGTGGGAAGTAGATGGACAGTGGAGGGCCAGGCTAGTAACAGAGGTTTGGGCCCAGACACAAGGAAAAACTTATGGCCTCTGCAAATGCCTCATCAAGTGGGAAGATTTAATCAGACTTCCAGGTGGGGTCCCAGAGCCTGCACCTCATCATTGTGAGGGTTAGATGAATGAGATAACCTATGCACAGCACTCTGAAAACATTCAAGCACAATGTATGTGAGCTATTAATATTGCCATTAATAATTATTACGATCATGCATAATTTTATGATTGTTATATAATATAATTACGTGTAGCATTATTATAGCAACAAGAGTTACTAGTATTATAGTAAATAGATTATAATAAATAATAATAATCAACAGCTGTTTCCCTGTATCTAACCTCTAGCTTGTGGCTAGGCACCCAAAAGGAATTTAGTGATAGAAGACAGCCCTCATCCTCTGGAAGCTCATAAATTGCTTGGAGAAACATGGGAAAACAGGACAATACCTTCTATCTCCTGTCCCCATGCATTTGTACATATTTTTGGTGCATGAAATAGGCTTCCTTCTCACCTCCACCACTTAGAATTCTTAGCATCCTTCAAGGCTTCTTACCCCAAGCTTCTGGATCCCTCTGGTGAATGCTTTCATTTTCTTCAAATTACACTCCTCTGTGTACATTTTGTGTCCTCTCCCACCCCCCCTGCCATTGCCATTCCCCTACCCTAGCAAAATATAACTTCCTTGAGGATGGGGACTGTTCTGTTTTTGTATCCTTAGGACCTAGTATCTGTCATGCCTGCCATGTCCATAGATGTCCAATGAATGCTTATTGAGCTAAACTGAATACAAGATGATCTATCAAGAGAGATAGGGGTTTAATGGAAAGAATTTTGGATTTGGAGTCAAAGGGTCTGGGTTCAAGTCCTGCCTCTGACATTTTTAGCCTCTTAGCCTTTCCTCATATGCAAAATTAGTGAGGGTGGATTGTAAGGTCCTTTCTAGTTTAAATCTAAATAAACGACTTGCCCAAGGTCACACAACTAGCAAGTCACACAACTAGCAAACAGGAGAACTGGGATTCAAGCTCAGATCTCTTGACTCTAAAAATCAGTCTGTTTTTCTCTATATCATGCTGCCTCTCATTGAGGCCTAGAGTCATTAAAGGAGAACTCATGGAGGAGGTGGGGCTTAAGCTGAACTTTGAAAAATGTGCAGGATTTAGAGAAAGGGTAAGCAGAGGCAGAAATGAGCCCAGCACGTGCAGGGCAGAGTAAAGAAATCTGTTTGACTGGAACAGAGGGTGTTGGAGAAGCAGATGATGTTAGAACCTTCCTAATGCTGTGACCCTTTAATACTCCTATGTGGGCATATCTGCATGTGGGCAGATCTGCCTGGAGACAGATAGAGGAGCAGTGTCTCCTTTCCTAAGACCATTGGAAATATGTGTTTTCCGATGGTCTTAGGCGACCCCTGTGACCCCTGTGAAAGGGTCGTTTGACCCCCAAAGGGGTCACGATCCACAGGTTGAGAACCGCTGTGTTGGAGGGATAAAATAGCCAAACTCCAGAAAACCTTTAAAAGCAGGACTGAGGAATTTGCTACCAAGAAGACAGTGAAGAATGAATGAATGAATGAGTGAATAACAAAACAAGGGATACTGATACATGTACTGGGGATACAAAAGTATCCAGGAATGGGGAACCTGCAGCCTCCAGGCCTGGAGGCTGCAGGTTCCCCGCCCCTGGGACAATCTCTGCCTTCAGAGACCTTACGTTTTAATGGAAGAAACTATGCCTAGAAGGGTGGCAAGTCACTTTAGTCTGGAAAGTTTAAAGGAGTGTGAGGAGGAATATTGTTCAGTTGTTTTTCTGTCCAACTCTTTGTGACCACATTTGGGGTTTTCTTGGCAAAGATACTGGAATGGTTTGCCATCTCCTTCTCCAGTTCATTTTACAGATGAGGAAACTGAAGCAAACCGGGTCACTTTCCCAGGGCCACATAATTAGTGAGTGTCTGAGGCAAGATTTGACCTTAGAAGAGGAGTATTCCTGATTTCAGGCCTGGTACTCTATCCAGCGTGCCATCTTGCTGCCCCCTGAGGGGGGCATGTAGGAGATTATATTGACCCTCGCTTCCTGGAGTAATTGGAGTTGATTTGACATATTTCCAGGACCAGAGGGGGAAGGTATGCATATGGCAGCAACACAATTGACTGAGAAGACACTCAAAAAGTAGGGAGTAAAGTGAAGCAAGGCTGGAGTCTAGATGACCCCCAAACAACCAATTGAAGAGTGAAAACTCTAGCCAAACACCTTTCCTCGCTTTGAGATTCTATTTCCTCTTTTAGATGAGGGAGTTAGACTAGTTGACTGGTATGATTCTTTCCAGTTCTTGATTCATTTTCCTACAGCCCCTTCTGCTTAGATTTAGAATCATAAACCATCAGAATGGGGAGGGCCTCAGTTTCTTTTTTTTTTTTTAATTATTTACTTCTTTATTTACTTTTAATTTACAACATTCAGTTCCATAAGCTTTTGAGTTACAAAATTTCTCCTCCTCCCTCTCCTCCCCTCTTTCTCCCATGGCACGCAATCCAATACAGGTTCTAAAACACCTTCATGTTAAACATTAGTCAAATTGTAAAGAAGGATTATAACCAATGGAATGAACAAGGAGAAGGAAGGAACAAAATAAAACAAGAGAGAGAACAAGCAGTCTTAGTTTCTTTATCTGTAAGACAAGGGGGCTAAATTTGAGTCTGAGAGAGAGAAAGCAACTTGACGCTGGGTTCTTGGAGAATTACTGACAGAGCTGGAGTTCAGGTAATAGGATTTTGGAGTTGGACAGACTCTCGGAGATGATTAAATCATCTCTTCTGAGATTAATTGACTTGTCCAAGGTCACATGGGTAGCAAGGAGCAAAACCAAGATTTGAACCTAACTCTCCTGACCCTACACTTTTATGCCACTCATCTTCTGGTAATGGCAGGCTATACTCTAGATGCCTGAATTGTCATGATTTATTTTGTTTTGTTTTTGGCTTGGAGGCCCTGTGCAAGGCTTGTCTACTTGACACCAAATGGTGGCTGAATCAGGACCAGAACACAAGGCCCAAGGGACCTGTTCCCTCTCCAGGAAGGATGCTCAGAGTACATTGGATTTTCCCTGATTTTCTAACCCTGGACCACAGCCCCCTGCGGTTAATTTAACACTTGTAAATTTCCACTCAGCTGAGACAAATCCGCCTCTGTCTGGATAAATTGACCATATTCCATTATATGGGTGATAAGTTTTTGTTCTGTTTTGGCTGAAGCTTTTGCTGTTTGCAATGAACAATTTCAACTCTGCTGCTTTCCAGTCTCTGTGATCAGTTTGGTTAATTGTGTTCCTTTTTCTTTCTTTCTTTTTTTTTTTTAATTTTTTGCTTTTTTGGAGGGGGAAGACAGGGCAATTGGGGTTAAGTGACTTGCCCAAGGTCCCACGGCTAGTTTTTGTGTTAAGTGTCTGAGGCCGCATTTGAACTCGGGTCCTCCTGACTCCAGGGCCGATGCTCTACTCACTGTGCCACCTAGCCGCCCCGTGTTCCTTTTTCTAAGCCAAGAAAAACTTGATGAATGTAAATAACAGGAGCTCATGCTGGCAAGGGTTAAGGCCTCCCCCTCCAATCAATTGAAAGCTGACCCCAAAGATGGGTGGCTTTTAGGGGTGCTGCTCTGGTGGGCCCTGAGATTATGGCTTCTTCCTTCATCACTCAGGTCCAGCTTAGGTATAGACTCAAGGCAGAATGAACAGTCACCATCAGTGAGACAGTGGTAGGAGGGAGGAGAGGAGGCCTGGCCCTGTTGGTCTCCTTTTTTACAGCCTCCACCTTGGAGCCAGGAGGCCTGGATTTCTCTCTCATCTCTTACACTTTCTACTTCTGTGTCCCTGGGGAAATTTATCCAGTCTCCTAGGTCTGTGACTGTGGGGTGATCTGACCCTGTTCTCCCTTATCTCTCTTATTTACTTAGTTATCAAGCTCTGCCTTTCTACTCCACAAGTATCTCTCCCATTCTTCCCTTTTTCTGATCTTCTTTGGAGTCTTGTTTTGCCAGTGAAGTCACCATAGGTCATAGTCTTTACTTTATGCCTCCTACTAATCCATCCTTCATTCCTGACCCCTCAACAAAATCTTTCTAATGCATACACCTGGAAGGGTCATTCCTCAGCTCAAATATTTCAGTGACTCCCTATTATCTGTTAAGTACAATTTAGATTCCTCTGCCTGGCATTCAAGACCCTCCACTCTGACTTTTCAAATTTGTCTCATGTTATCTCCCTCTATATACTCTATGTTCCAGACGAACTGAACAATTCTCTGCCTCCTAAACGTGAGTAGAGTTCTCATACCACCATTGCTTTGCTGGCACTGTCCCCTTCACCTTACCTTCATGATGCCCATGCTACCCCTCCTTGCCTCTTACATTCTCATCCGTCTGTTAAAATCCATATCACTGCCATCTCTTCCATGGGGCCATTGCTGATCTGTGCTTTTGGCAATGACCTTCTCTTTCAAACCTCATATGACCCTTTGTTTTGTAATTCCATAATTACATCATATGGGGTACCTAGGTGGTTCAGTGGATAGAGCACTGGGCATGGAGTCAGGAAGACCTGAGTTCAAATTCAGCCTCAGACATTTACTAGCTATGTGACTCTGGGCAAATCACTTACCCGTGTTTATCTCAGTTTCCTCATCTGTAAAATGAGTTAGAGAAAGACATGGCAAACCTTTAGTATCTTTGCCAAGAAACCCCCATCCCAAAAAAGGGGTCATTAAGAATTGGGCATAACTGAAAAATGACTAAACAACAACAACATCATATATTATTGTGTATTATACTTATCTACATTTGCTTCTTATCTCCCCTCTAGACTGTGAGTTCCATAAAGGCAAGGACTCTGTCTTATATTTGGTATCTCCTCTAGTGCCTAAAGCAAAAGCTTTCATTTACCATAGGTGTTTACTAAGGTTTACATCTTAACTCAACATTTCCCAGTTTATTATCTGTAAAACATGACTACTAATACCAACTTTTTTTTGGAGAGGAAAGGAAAGGCAATTGGGGTTGAGTGACTTGCCCAAGGTCACACAGCTAGTGTGTCAAGTGTCTGAGGCTGGATTTGAACTTAAGTCCTCTTGATTCCAGGGCGGGTGCTTTATTCACTGTGCCACCTAGCTGCCCTTACCAACACTGACTTTACAGATCTGGATGACATAATGTATGTGAAGTCCTGTGTGAAACTTCCAGGATTATAGACCTTTCCATATGACGTATACAAGAGAGGCAGCCTGGCACAGTGAATGGAGGAGTGGGCTTAGAAGCCAAAAGGATCTAGATTCTAGTCCTATCTCTGATACATACTTACTGTCTGACTTTGGGTGCATCATTGAACCTCTCAGTGCCCCAGGTTACTTCTTTAGACTCTATGTGGTAGAGGAGGTGCCAATTTGCATTGGTGGAGAGTGTCCTCACCTAGAAGCTTTTTATGCCAATGAAAACACAGGCCCAGTTCCTGTCTCTTATTTCCAGTTTAAACATTTGTAGCTAGTCAACCAACTAACATTTACTGTCTGTCGACTATGTGCCAGACATTGTACTAAATGCTTGTAACCTCTAAGTACTATTATAAAACCTTATAAACTTTTCATCTGGGCATTTTGGCATCTTAAAAATCTAGCCTAAAATTGAAAAATTTTATATACTATACAGATGTTTTCTCTACACCCTACCAACCAGCTAGATAGCAAACTGGATTTATTACTCCTCATTCAGACATTTGGTGTCTTATAGACAGACACAGGGAAGACAAGTCAAGTGTGGCTTAGAGAGGAGACATGACCATTCCTCCGTGGCCTCATGGATGAGGTGGCATTGAGTTGGGCTTTAATGGGAAGGTGGGAATCCAAGAGGCAAGGAGGGCTAGCATGGGCATTCCAGATGAAGGGAATTGTGTGAGCAAAGCCATGTTGGTATAAGAACTCCACCCATGTTTAGGAGGCATAGAATTGTTCAATTTGGCTGGAATATGGAGTATGTAGAGGGAGATAATATGAGACAAGTCTGAAAAGTCATGGTGGTGGCAACCACGGAGGGCCTTGAATACCTGGCAGTCATAAAGCTTCACAAATAGTAAGTATTAAGTTAAGAATTCAAACTCATACCTTTCACAACTCTAAGTCCAGTATTTGTTACATTACATTAGCCTGCTCTCTATTTCAAAATATGTACATTATTACTATTATTAGCAAGCAGTTATTTCACAGTATCACAGAATCTTGGACTGCCCTGAAGCAGTCATCTAGTCTAAGCTGTACCCAGAGCCATAAGTAGCAAATCTGGTGCCTGGAGCAAACATCTTTTTAAGACAAGTTCAGCTGATGAGGAGGAGATCTCAGGGATACTTGGTAGAGAGACACAAGAACTCATGAGGGGGAAGGAAATAGAGATCTTGGAATGTATTGAGGCTCCTACTGGGAGAGGGAATAGAGTGCTACTGGCCAGGGAGGAACTTAGCTGCAATGTGAGTGGTAAAAAAGCAAGCAAGAGATCTAATAGCTTTCTATTTTAATAATTTTATTAAAAATTTAATTAATTTGATTGTTTCCTGTTTTGATAAAGTACTCTTAATTATGGTGCCAAGCTCAAGCATTTCTATTTACTGAAGGAATACAACTTTTGTCAGTAACCTGTTAAGTTCTTATACCCGTACTTCCCTGGAACAAAGCCAGTGATTTCTTTGCTCTAGCTACATGTCTGCCCAAATCCAAGCCGCAATCCTGTCTATGAAATACCTTTGGCAGGTCACCAATCAATGAAATGGGGGAGGAGGATAATGGTTGCCACACCTACCTCATAGTTTTGTTGTGAGGAACAAATGAGGTCCAAAAGTATCAGGATAAGCTAGAACAACAGTGTGTCAAATCTAATTTTATAAAATTTAATAGGAATAAATGTGAGGTCCTGTACTTAGGATCAAAGAATCAACTGCCCAAGCACTAGATGGAGAAAGAATGGCTAGACAATACTTCATGTAAAAAAGGCTGCAGGGTTTTTGTGAACTGCAAGCTCAATATTATTAGCCAGTACAATATGGCAATGAAAAAAAGCCAGTATGATCTTAGGCTGTATTAAGAGAGTGTGATGTCCCAAATGAAGGATGTTAACGTCTGGCTATATTTTGCCTGGTTGGGCCCCATCTGCATATTGTACTCAACACTAGCTGCGATTTTTAAGGAACCACATTGATAAACTAGAGTTTAGCCCCAAGGAGGATAACGGAAGAACATGCCAAATAAAGATTGGTTGAAGGAACTACAGATACTATGTCTGTAGAAGAGACAGCTAGGTAAGCTATAAGATGTTCTAGAAATGCAAATTATAATAATGACCATCTTGGAGAAGAGAGGGTGAATCTTGGTACACAGTAATAGGTCCATAGAAACATAAACTAATCTATTAGTGACGATTTGTGTCTATTGGCCTCACAGTTTATTCCATTTCCAGGTAATAGAACTAAGGCTGTGTCTACCAGGCACATCTGGTTCAACTGATATTGGTCAATTTACTTTAACAACAACAACAACAAAATCATCAGATCATTTCTTTGCCTCACCAGCTCAACTATCTGGTTACCTCTCTATGATCTATTTGTCTGTCTCTCATTCTGTCTGTGTATCTGTTTCTGTCTGTGTCTGTGTATTTATTCACCTAGATATATATAAATCATTTTTTACTTGAACAACTGATTGTTTCCCAACAACATGTAGAGCACTAGAACTGGAGGCATAAAACATTGACTGAACACTGGCGTGGCCCATAACTAGCTCTATGATCGGGGGCCACTCTGGGCCTCAGTTTACTCTTCTGTAAAATGGCAGGGTTGAACTGGATCCTCCCTAAGGTCTTTCCCAGCTTGAGTAGTCTAGAAGTCTGCATTATATTCTCAGGTTTACCCTTGAATTTACTCAGGCAAATTCCCTAATCTATTATGTAGGAAATAGGTTCTGGTTTTACTGATTTCAAGCATATTTTTCTTTTTTAAAGTTCTTTTTTTTAAATCTAATTTTTATTTTATTTTTCTCAATTACATGTAAAAAGATGAAACAGTTTTTTTTTAATATTTTGAGTTCCAAATTCTTTTCCTTCTTCCCTCCATACTACCCTTGAGAAAGCAAGCAATTTGGTATAGGTTATGCATGTGAACTCATGCAAAACATATTTCAATATTAGCCATGTTGCAAAAGAAACCACAGACCAGAAACAAAACAAAAACCCCAAACAAACAACAACAAAAAAACAAAATACCAAACCCAAGAAAAGTTTTTAAAATTATGCTTTTTGATCTGCATTCAGATTCCATCAGTTCTTTCTGTAGAGGTGGATAGCATTTTTCATCAGAAGTCCTTTGGAATTATGTTGGATCATAGTATTGCTCAGAATAACTGTCATTCACAGTTGATCATTGTACAACATCGCTATTACTGTATACAATGTTCTCCTAGTTCTGCTTACTTTATTTAGCATCAATTCTTATAAGTCTTTCCAGGTTTTTCTGAAAGTATCCTGCTTGTCATTTATTATAGTATAATAACATTCTATCACAATCATATGCCACAATTTGTTCAGCCATTTCCTAATTGACGGGTGTACCCTCAATTTCCAATTCTTTGCCACTACAAAAAGAGCTACAATAAGTATTTTGGTACATCTAAGTTCTTTTCCTTTTCCTTTGACTCTTTGGGATACAGACCAAAAGTAGTGGTATTGCTGGTCAAAGGGTGTATAAAATTTGATTGTCTTTTGGGCATAGTTCCACATTGCTCTCCAGAAGAGCTGGATCAGCTCACAACTTCACCAGCAGTGTATTGCTTTACCAATATTTCCACATCCCCTCCAACATTTGTCATTTTTCTTGTGAGGTAGCACCTCAGAGTTGTTTTAATTTGGATTTCTCTAATCAATAGTGATTTAGAACACTTTTTTCATATGACAAGATTGCTTTGATTTCTTCTTTTGAAAAATGTGTGTTCATAGCTGGAACCTTGTCTGGTTCACTGACCCCTTTAAGTAGTGACCTTCCTGGAAAGAATGAGCCACAGCACTGAGACTGGGTGAATTTATCTCCTCTCCATTTCCCCTCCCTCATCTGCCCCAGCTACTTGGCATCATTTACCCTTAAATCTTTTTTATTTGCTATCAGTACTTTTATAATGAGCTTTGTTTCTAAATTAAAATAAGCTGGTTTTAAATTGCAAAAAAAATGTGTGTTCATATCCTTTGATCATTTAATTTAGCAATTGAAGAATGAGTCATTCTTATGGATTTAATTCAGTTCTCTATATATTTGAGAAATGAGACCTTTATCAGAGAAACTTGCTGTAAATATCTCCTATCTCCATTTGCCTGCTTTCATTCTCATCTTGACTGCAATGGTTTTGTTTGTGCAAAACCTTTTTTAATTTCATGTAATCAAAATTATCCATTTTATATCACATAATGCTCTCTATCTCTCGTTTGGTCATAAATTCTTTTTTTATCCATAGATCTGACAGGTAAGTTTTTTGTGCTCCACTAATTTGCTTATGATATCACCATTTATGACTAAATCATGTACCCATTTTGACCTAATCTTGGTATATTGTGTGAGATGTTGGTCTATACTTAGTTTCTGCCAAACTGCTTTCCAGTTTTCCAAGGAATTTTTGACAAACGGGGAATTTTTGTCCCCAAAACTCAGATCTTCGGGTTTATCAAACACCAGATTACTTACTGTCATTTAATACTGTGTATTGTGAACTTAATCTGTTCTACTGATCTACTGCTCTATATCTTAGCCATAACCAGACTCTTTTAATGATTACCATTCTAATATATTTTTCAGACCCATGGTGTGTAGACAGAAACTCCCTGGCTCTGCTGTCTATCTGAATGAATTGACCCTGGGTCACTCTGGCCCAAGGATGAGTATGGAGATTCAGTTCAACATGGTGTCGTGAAAAGAGCATTGACTTTGGGGTCAGAGGACCTGGGTTGCAATGTCTCCCTTGTTATTTATCACCTTTGTGTACCAAATGACTTAGGTAAATCATTTAATCTCTCCAGATCTGAGTTTGCTTAGCTATAAAAGAAAGGGACTGAGTGACTGATGACATCCCTTTTAGCTATGATCCTATATTTCCAAGTGCTTTGCAAGGGTGAATTGCCTGTCTGTTCAACTTCCCCCTTCCTAGATTCTTCCCTCCCTATCTTGTGTATATAGAGGCAGACAGGGGGGTGTGCTAGAGCTAGTTCTTATTGGAAGCCCATTGTTAAATTTTCTGTGTGAGGATTTATTTTTTTTTTATTTTTTTTTAAATTTTATTTTATTAAATTTTTTTTGAGTTACATATTTTCTCCCTGTCTTTCCCCCGCCCACCACCCCAAAACAGCCATCCCAGTGTTTCCCCCCTCCCCCAGTCTATTCTCTCCTATGTCACTTTTTGGT
>CM053581.1:275359131-275447575 GCA_028627135.1 Pseudochirops cupreus
CATATACCACAACTTGTTTAGCCATTCCCCAATTGATGGGCATCCCCTTAATTTCCAGTTTTTTGCCAACACAAAGAGAGCTGCAATAAATATTTTTGTACATATGGGTCTTCCTCCTGCTTCTATGATCTCTTTGGGATACAACCCAGAAGTGGTATTACTGGGTCAAAGGGTATGCAGTTATTTATAGCCCTTTGGACATAATTCAAGTTGCTCTCCAGAACGGTTGTATAAGTTCACAGCTACACCAAAGTCAAGTCTAAATGGGTGCATGATCTAGGTATAAAGGCTGATACTGTAAGTAATCTGGGGAAGCAAGTAATAGTTTACCTGTCAGATTTATGGAGTAGGGAAGACTTTATGACCAAAGAAGAGTTGGAGAATATTATAAAATGGAAAATGGATAATCTTGATTACATTAAATTGAAAAGTTTCTGTACAAACAAAGCCAATGTAACCAAGATTAAGAGGGAAGTGGGAAATTGGGAAAGAATTTTTACAACTAGTGTCTCTGATAAAGGTCTCATTTTTAAAATATACAAGAAATTAAGTCAAATCTATAAGAATACAAGTCATTCCCCAATTGATAAATGGTCAAAGGATATGAACAGGCAATTTTCAGAGGTGGAAATTAAAGATATGTATAAGCACATGAAAAAATGCTCTAAATCACTATTGATTCGAGAAATGTAAATCAAAACAACTTTGAGGTACCACATCTCACCAGTTAGATTGGCTAAGATGACAAAATAGGAAAATGACAAATGCTAGAGAGGGTGTGGAAAAATTAGAATACTATTCCCTTTTTATAACTGAGGAAACTGAAGCAGACAGAGGTTAATTGATGTGCTCAGAGTCATACACTATTAAGTTTCTGAGACTGAATCTGAACTCAGGTCTTCCTGACTTCAGGCCTACTGTTCTATCCTTTATACCACCTAGCTGTCTCAGTTGATATAATGGACAAAGTGAGCTAGCTTGCACAAACTCACTCACCAATAAAGTGGGGTGGGTACTAAGTAGGGGTTTAACATTTTAGCCCTCAAGGGAAAGTTTGTGGCTTAGCAGGAGACATGAAAGGCCATGGATGGAGAATAAGGGAAGAATAAACCAGGACACATTCAGACACACAGGGGCTGGCCTCTGGTTATCATGATCTTTTTGTTGTGGTCAGAGGAGAAGGGAGATTGATGATCCAGTGAGAGATGCCCTCCAGAACTGGTATCCAGGCTTCATCATACTTCAAAGCTCTTCCCTGATCTGGTACCACTGGATCAGTAGCCTATAACAAGATCACTGCAAAAAGAAAAAATGGGGGTCAAGAATTTTATAGGGAGGTGTAAGGTCTCTAGCAGACCCTTTGGTTTATTTCCTATATTTTATATAGTTAGGGAAGGAATCAATTAATTAGGAAGCATAAAGGCTACTGCATGGAAGGATCGAGGTGTGGGAGAAGTAATAGAGGACAGAGAAGGAACAAGGCAAAGGTACTAGAGAGGAGAAGGGCATTTATAGGGCAGAGACAGCCTATTGAAAGAAAGACCAAGGCAAGAAAACCAAAGGTATGGGACTCCTACAACCCCATACTTCTGGAGAAATTGCTTCCTGTTGATACTCAGGCTCCTGGACAGAAGAGGTCAAGTTCAGCTTGCCCTTTTCCTTATTTCATTGGGTTTTCTTTTTCTCTCCAACTGAGAACATGACTGGAGGAGAGACTCTCAGGCATTTGATCAACTCCCAAGGTTTACTTGCCTTTTCTCTTTTTAAGCTGCTTTTGCCTACTTATCACCTGCATTCAAAAACTGGTCTAGCTCTGCCGTAAATATCTGACAGATGAGCCCGTGAAAAGAGAAAATTAAAACTCCAGCTTTCAGTGCAAGGCTTAGGGTTGACTGTAATAGCTAGGCACTCCCAGCTGCTTTAGAGCATCAGGAAGATCTGATTCAGAGAAGAAATATAATAATTGGAGGCCTGAAGGAACCCGAGTAGCTTTGGCCAAATTGGAAATTACCTTTTGCTGCTCTGTTACTGTAATCCTGCAACTCCAATTACCCTAAGGTGATAAACTGTTTGACTGTCTTACAGCACCCTGCCTTGTGCACATCATAATCTATTAGCTATGTCTTAATGAAATCATTATCCTTATGATGTCTAATTAGAGTTTATTTTATGTCTATGAAGAGGGCTACATAAAGGCAGGCATAGGATTTACTAATATTTAGGAAATCATAGAAAATGCCAATTAAAAGGGAGCTAAGGATTTTCTGACAGGAGAGGGGAGGGAAGAAGATATTACTAGGAAACTCTGATAAACTGTTGTGGAGGCTGAAGCACAGATGAATCTTGAATGCTATTAAAGGCCAAAGCATATTGATAAAAAGGGAAACCTTTAATCAGCCATCTTGCTATTTCTCTACACAGATCTAAGCACTCCAGCTTTCAAAATAATGGAGTGGCATAGAGTAGATATCCCAATTTTGACTCTATTTTTCACTTTTTATCCTGATATTTTGGTGTTGCCTAGGCAGCCACCCAAAGAACTACCTCTACTTGTAATTTGGAGAGGAGGAGGAGGTAACAGTTGCTTCCTATAGTACACTGGTGTGGTCTTCTTTGAAAAATTAGGTCAACAAGAGGGCTACTGAAGGAGTCTTCATTTTATATAAAGGTTTAGCAAAGATCCTTAATCTTTTTAGTATCATGATTCCTTTAGACAGTCTGTAGAAGCCTATTTAGAATAATGACATTAAGTGCAAAAAATAAAATGAAAAGAATTACAAAAGAAACCACTTATGTTGAAATAGAGTTATCAGAATTTTAAAAACAACAACAAGTTCGTGGATCCCAGGTTAAGAGCCCCTGCTTTAAAATACTAAGCTTTTCGAGAGTATCAAAAGGTTTTTGTTGGCATTTTTTGACTCACAGTTAGCTATGCCTTGTTCAGAATCTCTCTGTCAAATAGTGAAAGCATCACTTGTTACTGACAGCTCTTCAGAAAAAAAGAAGATAAAATGTTCCTGAAATAAGCATGTGAATCAATGGAAAAATATGATTTGTTTGAGAAAAAAAATCAGTTTACCCAATTTTTAGAAATCTCATTTTTGTATAAGGCAAGGGTAATATGAAACCTCTGTCAATTCTGCCCAGGAATGTTTACTCTTCATTAGCATATGACAATGACTAGTAGAAATACTACATTGAGCTTCCTACATTGGGGCAGAGAGTAGGAATTTGAGGTTAGAGTGCATACTCCGTGTGTGTGTGTGTGTGTGTGTGTGTGTGTGTGTGTGTGTGAGAGTGATATTACATATCCCCTTGTGCTACACTCTGCTCTACTAAGATATTGGATGAATGTCTGTTTCCAAAGCTTCTAGTAATATTGACTTGGAGTGCCATTCATATTCTCTCCCTCAGGTCTTTAGGGATGAGAGCTATGTGAAGTGAAGCAGTTAGTCCTTCTTTTCCTAGGGAGGAAACATTCCATTTTCATACTCTCAGGTCATATCCATTCTATACATGTCTGGTAGACAATTGTGAACAGGATACATGAGCTTGTGTTGGACTGAATTGTTAAATAATGAAAGGACAAGAGGTTCAAGGATAAGATTCTACTCATCCTTTAAAATCCATCTTAGATTCTACTTCCACCATGAAGTCTCTTCTGATTCTTCCCTCCCACCTCCAATCCCATCAGAAATGAGTTTTCTTTCATCAGATCTAAAATAGAAAAATAGTAAGTGTATGAAGAGAGGTATAGACCAAGAGTTATGTTTATGTGTGTGTATGTGTGGTTGTATACTCACCTACTATAGTATGACGTAGCTGAACAAATGTTGTTATTAGTCAGAATCCTTGGATTTGGAGTCAGGTCTGCTTCCAAATCCTGATCCTGCATGACCTTGAGTAAGTAATTTAACCTCTCAGGGATTCTGTTTCCTAATTTATAAATGAGGTAGTTGGACTAGATGACCTTGAAGGTATCTCTCATCTCTAAATATATACACTCTGATAGGTTACGTCTTTGAATTTTGGTTCCAATTGGTACCAATATAGGTCATTTAAACTCAGCCTCAGTTTCCAAACTGTAAAGTGTCAATAATTGTGACAAAACAGAAATGGTCCCTGCCTTCAGGGAGTTTCCACTCTGTTGGAAGAGACAAAAAGTACACATGTACATATACGTGTGTATACATGCATACATATCTAGGTAAATGTACATAAATGCATACACATAGACAAAACTGTCTAAGACAAATACAAGAGAATCTTTTGGTGGGAGATATAAGGAGTCGGGGAGAACAAGAAAGACTTCACGTAGAAGATAATATTAAAGTTGGATTTTGAAGGAAACAAGGAATTCTAAGAGGCATTGCTGAGGAAAGAATCCACTCTAGGCATGGGAGACAAATAGTCTGTTCAAAGGCATGGAGACACAATATATTACGTTGTATGTAAGGAACCTCAAGAAGGTTGGACCATAAAGTATATACAGGGAAGTAATCTATAATAAGCCTGAAAAAGGAGTTTGAAACCAGGTTGTAAAAGACTCTAAATATCAAACAGGGAGGTTTATATTTGACTCTATAGGTAAGAAGGAGGACCTGGAGTTTATTGAATAGGGTAGTGGTCTAGCAAGACCTGTGCTTTAGAAAAAAGCACTTAGGCAATTCTTTAGAGGATGGATTGGAGAGGGGAGTCACTCGAGTCAGGGACATTAATTAGAAGGATTTTGCAATTGTCCAGGTTAAAAGTGATGAGAGTTCAAAAAAGTGTCTATATGAGTGGAAAGAAGAGGAGTGAAGCAAAAGATACTATGGAGATAGAGTCAAGACTTGGCAATGGATTAGCAAGCTATGTGGAATGAGAAAGAATGAGGAGATGATCTTGACTTCAAGTTTGCAAACTGAGGTAACTGGGAGGTCACCTTCAATAGAATATAATAGCGCCCTCAATAGAAATAGAGAAGTTAGGAAGAGGGTATGGGTTTGGAGGAAGAAAGAGAACGATCTGTGTTTTGTACATGCTGAATTTGAGATGTTTACAGGACATCCAGTTTTAATTTTAGAAAAAATTAATTTTTATATATTTAATTGAATATTTGCCTATTTCATATACGCTTTTAATCATTTATTTTATTTAAAAACTGAGTTCCAAATTATCTTCCTTATTCCTGTCCCTCTCCTTCCTTGAAAAGGCAAATAATATGATATCGATTATACCTGTGATCTCATGCAAAATATATTTCCATATCAGCCATGTTGCAAAAGAAAACACACACACACACACACACACACACACACACACACACAACAAGAAAAAGTAAAGAAAGTTAAAAAAAATTATGCTTCAATCTACACTCAGAGTTCATCAATTCTGTCTTTAGAGTTAAGCATTTTTTTATCACGGGTCCTTTGGAATTCTCCTGGATAGTTGTATTCATCAGAATAACTAAGTCTTTCACAGTTGATCATCCTTACAATGTTGCTATTACTTTGTCCATTTTCTTGTAGTTCTGCTGACTTCATTTAGCATCAATTAATGTAAGGATTTTTTTAATTTTGAAATTACCAGGTTTTTTGGAACTTTTTAGCTTGTTATTTCCTATAATACAATAGTTTTCCCTCATGGTTTTATGCCACAAATTGTTCAACCATTCCCCAATTGATAAGCATCCCCTCAATTTTAACTTCTTTGCCATCACAAAAAGAGTTACTATAAGTATTTTTGTAGATATAGGTCCTTTCCCCTTTTCTTTGATCTCTTTGGAATATAGACCTTATAATGCTATTACTGGGTCAAAGGGTATGCACAATTTTATAGCCTTTTGTTTATAGTTCCAAACTGTTCTCCATAATGGTTGGACCAGCCTAGAACTCCACCATTAGTATACATTAGTATCTCAGTTTTTTTTTTTTCCACATCCCCTCTCATTGCATCCTGAGTCATCTCCAGTCATCCTGATGAATATCTGGTCACTGGATCCAAATGCCTCTGAAGGAGAAAGTGAGACTGGTGACCTTGCACAACTCTCCCTCACTCAAATCAAAGTCAGCTGCTGGTCATGTCATCATTTCCCTGATGCCATGGTCCTCTTCGAAAATGAAAGACAAACACACATAAACTCTTCTCTTATCCATAGATCTGACAGGTACATTTTCCATGCTCCCCTAGTTTATTTATCATATCACTCTTATTGTCTAAGTCATTTATAAATTTTGACCTCATCTTGGTATTTGGTATGAGAAGCTGGTCTATGCCTAGTTTCTTCCAACCTGCTTTCTAATTTCCCCAACAGTTTTTGTCAAATGGTGAGTTTTTATCTCAACAGCTTGGGTCTTTTAGTTTATCACACACTCAGTTGCTACGGTTGTTTATTACTGTGTATTTTGTATCTACTGTTCCATAGATCTGCTACTCTATTTCTAGGTCACTGCTAGATTGTTTAGGTGATTATAACTTTGTAGTATAGTCTGAAATCTGGAACTGCTAGGCTGCCATTTTTTTTTATCAATTGCCTTGGTATTTTTAACCTTTTGTTTATCCAGATGAATTTCATTATTTTTTTTTCTAGGTCTAAAATAATTATTTGGTAATTTAATTGATATGGTGCTGAATAAATAAATGAACAGGTAGAATTGTCATTTTTATTATATTGGTTAGACCTACCCATGAACAAACAAGTAGTATAGGTTTAGATCTGCCTTTATTTGTGTGGAAACTGACATCCAGTTTTAAATGTCTAATAGACAGTGGACAGTGTGAGACAGAACCTTGGGGAGAACTAGGACTGCATATGTACATCTGGAAGTCTTCTGCATAGAGATGGTAGCTGTGGGAACTATGAACTCACCAAGGGAAAGAGTATATATAGAAAATGCATCTCCAAACAGCACAAATACAGTTAGGGGTGTTAATGTGAGTGATAATCCAGTAAAGAAGGTTGAGAAGAAATGGTCAGACAGGTAAGAGGTAAATCAAGAAAGAATATTGATATTAAAATGCAGAAAGAAGAGAATTTCCAAGAGGAGAGGGCATAGTCAAGAATATGATTTTCAGAGTGATCAGGAAGGATGAGGATTGAGAAAAGGCCATCTGTTTGGCCATTTCAGAGATCACTGGTCACTTTGAAAGGAGTTTTAAATGAATGATAAGATCAGAAGCCAATGACAGGCAAGAGAGTGGAGTCAACTAGCACAGGTAGCTTTTTCTAGGAGTTTGCCTGCAGAATAGAGGAGTGATATAGGGCAGTAGTTTGAGAGGCTGGTAGGATCAAATGAGGTTTTAAAGATGGGGAAGACCTCAGAATGTTTGTAGGCAGCAAGGAAAATGAATCAGTCGACATAGAGACATTGAAGGTTAGAAAGGATGGGGATGATCATAAAGACAATCTGTAAGAGTAGACAGGAGGGAGTGGGATCAAGGGACCAATGTAAAAGGGTTGAGACTTAGTGAGAAGAGCCATCTCATTAGCAGAGACTACAATAAAGGCGAAGATCATGGGGGATATTGTCAAGGGGTTTTGCGATACTGAGGATGGAAAAAGAGAAAGCTCATGGTGAATGGTCTCTGTTTCCTCAGTAATGTATGAGTTCAGATCCTCAGCTTAGAGAGTAGGGGGAAGGGTGATAGGGGATGTTTGAGAGGAGAAGGAAAGGTTTGAAATAGCTGCTGTGGGGAGTAAGATAGGGAGTCAATGAGGGAAGAGTAAAGGGATTGATTTGATTCAGTGAAGGCCCATATGAAATTAGATAACAAATGTGTAGCGGACCTAGTTAATTCTGTTGCATGACCCCATCTAACTGGAGTTAGCGGGATATAAGGAGGAGCAGAGGAGTTAGCTGGTGGAGGGAGTAATCCAAGGCGAGGTCTTGCAAAACAAAATAATAATAAACAGTTGCTGTTATATAGTATTAACAAGCTAGTTATTGTGGTTCTTAATAATAATCACCGTTATTGTTATTTTAGTAAATGAAATTGCTATCTGTATGAGGACAGAGGCTGTCTGATTTATTTTTTTTTATCTTCCCAAGTGCTTAGCCTAGGGCCTGAGACAGGCTGAGTGTTGAATAAATGGTTTATGAACTGAAAAATAATTTCAATAGTAGCATCATCAAAACATTCCTGGCATTGATGTCCACAAGGGCTGAGGGCCAATGGCCTTTGAAACAAAATGACCAGCAGAGAGGCAAAGATTTCTTGGTATTTTATAGCTTCCAGATTTATACTCGCTCATTCCCCAAAGGACTCATGGGACTTTACAGATTAACACAAAGTGCAGAACATCAGTGAGACATTTACACATAAAACAAAGCAAAGAAAACCTGAGAGAAGAGCAGGAGAGACATTACTGCTATAGACCAGGTTTGAGCCCATCACACATCACCACACTTGGGCAACAAAACTGGCTCAAAGTTTTCTTGTTGGTAAGGCAGAAAAACATGGAGGCTTGTGTTATTTTCATTATCTAGCGAAGGTGGAGCAGGCAAATTTATCTGTAGAAACAACACTTTGCCTGGAACTAATCACAGGCAGAAATTTATCATGTGGATTCCTGCATAAATGGTGCCAACTGACATTATGGTTGAGGGTGGTGCTCACTGTTTCACAAAAGACACCAAAGGGGCTACCTCCAATATGAGAGGGAGTCAGAGAGGCATCTCGTTATTGTTTTCTACTGTGTACATGCGAACTATTGTTATTAATAACAAATAATAAATTATAGCTCAGTGGATATTTTTCAGGAGGATGGGGGAGGGGACTGAGATCATATGGTCCAAGTACTGTTTTCTAATGCTCTAATTTAGCACAAAGACAGAACTATAACTAGGGTAGGGTAACTGGGCTTTGCTCTAGGGCGTCAAATTTAGAGGATGCCAATACCATCCTTTGTCCTTCGGCAGCACAGAAACTACAGAGCTCAACACATAGTTAGCAAGAATGATTAGTTTAAAGATGAAGCTACCAGATGGTGGGCCCTTCCTTATCTCCCACAGGATGGTGTTCCATATCTTCCCCTTCCCACACACTGAGGGCAAGTTTGCCCCGTGTGCAGTTTGTATTCAGGGCACAAAAGTTCCTAATTATGGCTCTGTTAAATAATAGAACTTAAAGAATCTAAATGAACATATGAAAGAAAGAAGTAGTCCTGTGGCTATAGGAAATCCATTTGATTCCCAATCCAGGACTAACATCCCTATTTTATAGATAAAAAAAACTGATACTTAATCTGTTCATCCATGTAGTTCCAAGGGCTGTGATGAATTTCAACTCAGAAAAAATTCTTTACAAAATCTATAACTTGTACCAATATTAGGGTTACTATTACTATTAGTAAAACAAACATATACATTATACTCCTTCTCACATGTCCTGTACAAGAGAGGAAGCATTACATGGTAGATGGAGCACTAGCCTCTGAGACAGGACAACCAAGGTTCTAGTCCTCCCTCTGACATGTATTGCCTTGTGACCCTGGATAAGTCATTTAACCTGTCAGTGCCCCAAGCAACTCCTTAAGATTTAATTGCTGATCTGCTTTGGTAGGAGTTCCCCAACTGCGAGTTGACTACACTGATGAAATCACAGATGTCAACTAAAAATATAGGATTATATTTAGAGATGGAAGGGACCTTAGAGACCAGAATCTGGAAGACGAGTTCAAATCTGGTTTTAGACATTTACTAGATGTGTGACCTTTGGTAAGTCACTTAATCTCTATCTGCTTCAGTTTCCTTATCTGTGAAATGGGGATAATAATAGCACCTACCTCCCAGAGTTGTGAGGATGAATGAGATAATATTTGTAAAGCACTTTGCTCATATTAAAATACTATGTAAATGCTGGTGATTACTACTGCAACGACTACTACTACTATTATTAGTACTTCTACTACTGCCACCGTCACCACAATTATCAATACCACTACTACCTCAACTTCACCATTTTACAGATAAGAAAACTGAGGCCCAGGCAGATTAAATTATTTGCCCAAAGTTACACAAGGTAGCAAGCTCCAGAGGCAGGATTTGAACCTGAATCCTTTGACTCTAGAATCAATGTTCTGTCCATTGCATCATGCCACCTCTACTATCTCTCTCACATGTTAATATCATAAATATGTGGGATTAGAGGTTGGGCTAGATGACAGCAGTCACCAGTAGATGCAGACATTGGACTTGAAATCAGGAAGACCTAGATTCAAATCCTACCTCAGATTTGTACCACACTTGTTAGCTGTGTGACCCTGTAACTTCCCCATCTGTCTCAGTTTCCTCAACAATAAAATGAGAGACTTGGACTCAATGGCATCCAACATCACTTCCAGGTCTAAAACTATGATGTTATGATGCTGTGATTTTTAAGGAATCTTTTAATTCTGAGTTCTCTGATTCTGTGATTTTATGAATTTTGAATAGGCACAAGTTTTTGTTTAGTTGATAATCCAGTATTTTGAGACACCAGTGAGTTGGATATTACAGGGATAATTCATTGGAAAGGATAGTGGACTGGCAGTCTGAAGATGCAGGTTCTAGATCTATCTCTGTCACAACTACAACCCTGAGTGCATATCCCTTCTTTCTGGGCTTTACTTCCCCACCTATAAAATAAGTAGGTTGCACTAGATAGTTTTAGCTTTAGTAGGCTCAGAGAGACAAACTGTTAAAGCTCCCAGGTGATTTCTCTCATGTACCCCAAGGGGCTTAGTTGTGGTGACTTAGAGGATTCCTCTTACCATCTGTTCTTCACCTTCCTTCCTTTGTGTTTGTTCAAGTCACTACCTTTCTTCAAGTCCCAACTCCAACTCAGAGACTCACCTGCCATGAAGCCTTTCCTGATTCTTCCTTTCTCCACCCTAAAATTGATCTGTCTTCCCTCAAGATTTAGATCAAGAAGGGAGCTCAGAGACTATCTAGTCCATCTCCACTTCATTTTATAGATTAAGAAACTGAAACACATGGGGCAGGTAGGTGGTACAGTGGATAGAGGCCCTGGAGTCATGAAGACCTGAGTTCAAATGTGGCCTAAGATACTTACTAGCTGTATGACCCTGGGTAAGTCACTTAACCCCAACTACCTCAAGAAAGGAAGAAATGAAGCAAGAAAAAAGAAAGGAATGGAGAGAGAGAGGAGAAGAAGAGTAGGAAGGAAGAGAGTAAGGGACAAAAGAAAGAAGGAAGGAAAGAAGGAAGGAAGGAAGGAAAGAAGGAGGGAGGGAAGGAAGGAAGGAAAAAAGAAAAATTGAGACCCAGAGAAACTACACAATTTGCCTAAGGTCAAAAAGTTGAGAAATAACGAAGATAGTAACTTGAATTTAGGTCATCTGACCCTAGCTTCAGCATGTTTCTCATTATACCATTCAATGTCCTCTGCCCAGATCTTTCCTTTGCCTTTATCTCTTTCTCCCTAAAACATAGTTATATGTGTAACTCATCCTTCCCACATATTGTGAGTAAGAGCAAAATCTTCATGTACCAAATCTATCTTTGCATTTCCAGTGCTATGCCCAGGGCTCAGCATACAGTAGGTACTTAATAAATACTGGTTGAGCTAACCCAAATTGTTCTGGGATGGGACAGAATCCTGAAAAATTAAAATTTATTAAAATCTGTCTTCTGTTGAGCATCCTGGAGTTAAATGGCCACATTAGGCATCCAGGGCCCTCTTTTTCAGAAGCTTGGGAACAAAGGAAGCAAGAAAAGAAATGAAGGCTCCATTGGAAGGAAGTTTCCTTGGGAACAAAGGTAGACTTCAGGACCCCACAATTGGACAGCAGCTGGGCAATAGCTTTTTTTTTTAAGAGATGATATAATTTTTATTGTATTTATTTTTCAGGCAAAGTATATTTTAAATAACCATAGGAAGAAGGGCCTAGGGATTCTAAAACTGGCATATCAGGTCTGATGCCTTCCTTTGCTGAAGTCACATAACGTGTACTCATATAGAGTTCATGGTGTACTCAAATCCTCAGATTTACCAAAGGATAGAGCACTTTGTCAAGCACTTGGCAAACCTTAACTTGCTCACTATTATGCTTCTTCCATCCTATTCTTGTGAAATTGGTGCTTTGAACCAAAGTACGACTTTACATTTATCTTTGTTGAGGTATGTCTGGCAATAGCTATTTGTTAAAGGCTATATGGGCACTATATGGAAAGGAAACATTTTGAACCTGTTGGTGTGAAGTGGCTTTTCTAGTCTAATCTTTCTTGATTTGATAACCTAGTGGGGAAGTATTGGGGATGTGAGACTCTCCTCTGAGCAGAGACTTTTTTGAAATGGAAGCTACAGATGCCAAGAACCCAGGCAATGGAATGGAGAGAACAGAGCCTGTAGGCTGCAGTCCCAGCCTAGTTGGGGGGACTCCACAGAGCCCAACCCTTCAGCACAAGTGCTGAGAGCTAGAAAACAGGAGCTCAGTTGTCCCTGCAATTTAACCATCTAATGGAGCATATGCGGTTCTGAGCTTGATTTTCCAATTTCAGTTTTTGCATAGGCATGGTCAATTACAGTTTGCAAATGAGTTTCAGGAGTGGCCTCTCAGGGAGGCAGTCTGTTGTGGGAATCTGTTTTCTGATTCTCTCCTGGGAAAGTTGATGCTACCTCCTCCAACAATCTTCTTCAGAGCTAACATCATCCTGGCTGTCATAGTGGTTTGGTATAGGGGTGTTGGAACTGCTACATGAGGGAGGGGAGCTATAACAGTCACCAGTGAGAGAAGTGGAAGTGTGAGTGCATTCTTTCAGCAAAACATTAGAGAAAAGCTGGGGGAAGAAAGAGAAGTTATTGTAGAAGAGAAAAGGGAATGAGTTGAACACAATTCTTAAATAGAAGTGGATTGTAGATTTAGAGCTGGACAGTAACTTCAAAACCATTTAGTCCAACCCCTTAATTTTATAGTCAGGGAAATTAAAGCCCAAGGTCACAAGGATTGAGATTTGAACAAAATCTTCTGACTCTAACTCTGTTGCCCTTCTCACTATTCCATATATCCAAGCATGAGGGGTATTCAGGGAGGACTTCTCAGGGCAGGTCATTTGCCTTTGGTGTCTACCTTCACCTGACTCTCACTAGTGGCTCCAAGAAGCTGTAACATATGCAGCAGCCACACCCCAGCAAAACTGTTTTGGTAGACACTTAAACTAGCTCACATCCGTCAGTGAGTTAGAGAGATGTCTACCCCAAGCATGCAAAGACTTCTCCTGGAATGGGTGCATGAGAGAAATTTGTTCCAGTGACCATGAAGGTGGCTAAAGCAGGTGCTATGGAATAGTTAGAGCTTGGTCAGACATCAAAGATGTCAAGGTCATCTACCACATCCCAGACCATCACTAGTCCTTAGTTTTGTCTCACCACTAGACTTCTATGACTCTGAAATAGAGAGGGAGACTGATGACTTTGCATCTCTGCCTCACTTAAATACAATTCCCATGCAAATCATGACATCACCCCATAATGTCACTGGTCCTCTTTGAAAATGAAAAATGAATAACATGCTGCACACGCATACTCTACCCTCCCCAATTCCCCAATCTCAACCTCCTCAAGGCCTAGCTGCCTTTACACTGTGTAGTACTTTTCTATCTAGTCTCGCTGGATCTTCCTAACAGCTCTACTGGGAAGGAGACAAGGTAGAGGTTTTTTCCTTTCTGGATCTGAAAATGCCTGACCTATTCTTTACCAGTAGTCTCTCCCCTCTCTGCCAAGAGGTGTGGAGTGTATTTCTTCATTTTGAAATCACAATTGGTCATTGCACTGGTCAGAGTACTTTTCAAGACTGTTTTCTTTACAATGTTGTGGTCATTATATCCACTGTTCCTCAGGTTCTACTTATTTCACTTTTCATCTTCAGTGAACTCTTCCCAGTTTTCTCTGAAACCATCCTTTTGTCATGTCTTACTGTGCAATAACATTCAATTACATTCATATACCATCTTCCTCCTTAAATAACCACGTATTCATGTTTTGCTAATGTTACCAATTCCCTCCAGAAGATTGTAATTTCCTGGAGGACACAGACTTTTTCATTTTTGTCATTGTATCCCTTGGACTTAGCATAGTGCTGGGCACATCGTGTTTGCTGATTGATATATTGGTTGACTTGATTTTATGATCTCTTCATCTAGGCCTCACTTTAAGTCCTCATTAAAAGGGCAAGAGACCAGAGAGAAATGGGAGGTGGGAACAGGGAGTTTTTCAACTTTTTTGGTTTGGGGAACAAAATGAATTCATTGAGCATGAGGAAAACACAGGCACATCCACTTACAAGGGAGAAGGAGGGGCAACAATGTCAAAAGAAAGTTCCAAATTGTCTTTTTTTTTGTTTTATTATTAGAAGTTTTATTACTAGAGGAAGATTGTTTGGTCAGCATACTCAGAAAAGATCACAGAGGGAGAGGGCAGTAGTGGAGCAATCAGTTAAGGCACAGTTGTACTTGTCCAGAGGAGAAGAAATGAGGTCTGAACTGGGCTAGTGAGCATGGCTATCCCATTGATCAGTAGTACCCTGTATCCTTTCCTTTATAGGCTTCAATAGTAACTTCTGCCCAGGGATATCAATGCAGTTCAATTCAACAAGCACTTTTTAACATATACTAAATTCAAGGCAACTAGATGGTACAGTAGATAGAGTGCTGGGTCTGGAGTCAGGAAGACCTGAGTTCAATTCAGACCTCAGACATCTACTAACTGTATGACCCAGGGCAAGTCACTTAACCCTGCTTGCCTCAGTTTCCTCATCTGAAAAATGAGCTGGAGAAGAAATGACAAGCCGTCTCCAGTATCCTAGCCAAGAAAACCCCAAGAGGGGTCATGAAGAATCAGCCGCTACTGAAAAGGACTAAACAACAACACTTAAAAGGCACTGTGGTATTAAATGTGTTTACAAAGCAGTTCCCTGCCCTATGGGAGCTTACATTTTACTGAGCTGATACAACATATAGATAGATAAGTAAATGAAAAATATCCAAGAAGTAATTTCAGTAGGAGGTAAGAGGAGGTGAGCAGTAAGTAGAATCCTCCATTTCCCTTAATGGTCTCCCCCTTTCCCTTAGCCTACCAAAATCCCACCTGTCCTTTCAAACCTAACCCAAATTCTTCCTCCATTGCAAAACCTTCCCTGATTACTTCAGTGCATACCAATTTCTTCCACTTCTGGCCTCCTGTAATATTTATGGTAACGTTTTCTGTGCCCCATTATTGAACTCTTTTATATGGCTGGATCTTATTCTCTTGGCCTTCATAGAGCTTATAGTCTCCTTAGGGAGGCATCTAGTCTCCAAAATACAGAGTGCAGTTTTATACAGCAAGAAGATATGTAATAAAATTTTGTTGAAAGACTCTTTCGTACTGGGTAGGTTGTCAATAAACACTTGTTTAATGGATAAATGAATGAACTATAAGACCAAAAAAGTGAAGAAAATGGTAGGAAACAGGAAAGGGAAAGGAAAGAAAAGTGTTGCATGATCAGGATTGGTACTCATAGGTATAGACATAGCTTTCATGAAAAATTTCCATTTGTAGTCTTGCAGGAGATAGTGAACATGAACTAAGGAAAGACATTGTAATGAACAGAACACATATTACTAGGAATTCTTTGGGACCCCTAACTCACAAGCTTGAGACTGAACCTTTCTTGTAGGGTCATGCCTGAGGCCCAACTGTCTCCACAAATGCGAAGGGATTATGATATACAAAATCAATTGATTTGGGAAATCCTTAAGTCTCCCCCACACAGAATGAAATCTAGCTATTTGACTCCAATCATGTGAATGACCTCTGAGACCCTGAGGGAGTCTTTTCAGGTAGGATTATGTATTTGAGTTCAGCCTACTATAGTATAAAGAGCTCTAGCTCTGGAGTCAGAAGACTTGGCTTTAAATTCTACCCCTGGTGCTTATTCATTGGTGTGATATTAGACAAATTATTTAACGTCTCTGGCACTTAGTTTCCTTATCTGTAAAATTAAAGGGTTAAACTAGATGGTCTCCAAGACCCCTTATTGCTCTCTATTGATGGGCTCATGATCCCCTGGTATCTGAGGTCTTTTTTTCTTTATTACCTTTTTTCTTATGCTGCTTCACAATTGATTTCTAGCTCTCTATTTCTACAAGTCTGGTTTTAAAATCCCCAGTAATAACTGGCCAATAATGAAGAATAATGATTTACATAAATCTAATTTCATCTAAAATCAAGTGCTACAGAAATCCCTAAGTTTAACATCATATAAAAAGTTAATTTGGATGGTATCCAGGCCCCTCCAAGCTTGAGCCTTTTCAAACCTTAGCCTGCTAAAAGGATAAACATTCCATACTGTTCCTGTAGTACAGAGAAAAGTAGAATGGCCTATTTGCTGAAATGTTGCATATTTCTTTGGTTTTTGGAAAGGACAATGAAAAAATAAAATGTGCTACATCTCCTGGGTAGGGATGGAGAACATCTTACAAGGGCTAGAAAAAAAATGTACCTGGGAGTCTCACAAATCTAATCAAAAAAGATTTAAATAGAAAAGGGAATGAGATTTGGGAGAGAGAGAAAATTATCTCTGTATATCTACCAAACTACATACCATAGAGAGTGTAGCTAGAATGATAACTGTAGAGATCCCCAGAAAGTTCATTAGAGACAAAATCCATAAAAGGAGGCTGTAACCAAATGTATGTTCCCAGATTTCAATAGAAAAATGCACGAAGTATGGGGTAACAACCAATATAAATGAAATAGTCTTAAGTCGTGGAGGCCAATTTGAGCTCATAAGTAGTTCTGAGACTTAGTTTGGATTATACTAATACCTGGAGTATGCCCCTGGAAATCTACGTCTTTTTCAAAAGAAATGGGCTTATTTCCTGGCGTATGGGATTTGGAAATGGAGGTCCGGTATTTGAATCTCAGATCTGCTATTTGTTACCTCTGTAACTTTGGGCAAGTCATAATAGTAGTCACAATAACATTAATATATTCCTTAGTATGTGTTTGGCATTGTGCTAATCACTTTATAATTACTATCTTATCTGAACTTCATAACAACCTTGGGAGGTAGGTGCTATTATTGTCTCCATTTTATAGATAAAGAAATTGATGCAAACAGAGGGTAAGTGACTTGTCCAGGGTCACATAGCTAATGACTGTCTAAGGCAAGATTTGAACTCATGTCTTCCTGACTCCAGGTATAGTGCTCTATTCATTGCACCAGCAGCTGTCCTTATAATTTCTATGGGCCTCAGTCTTTTCTTTTGTAAAATGAAGAAGTTAGACTAGCTGGACTCTAAAATCCCTTTCATCCAGGAAGATGATGATTCCAACCAAACTCAGTTCTCTGCCCAACACCTCAGAAATGGGGAGAAATATCCCAAAGGAAGGAATAATAATATTAAATAATAGCTAGCATTCAATAGTACTTTAAGGTTTATAAAATGTTTCATTTATATTATCTCATTTGACCCTCTAGGAAGTAGATGCTATTATTATCTCCATAATTACAGATGAGGAAACTGAGGCAGACAGATCTGTCCTAGATGCTAGTAAGTGTCTGAGGCTAGATTTGAACTCAAGTCTTCTTGGCTCCAGGTCTTTTGCTTAATACACTACAGCACCTAGCTTTTGCTAAGGAATAATACAAAAAAGAGACACAAAGTCGAAACCCACAAAGTAAACCAATAGTCCATTCAATCCCCACCCCTAGTAGAAGCCTCCAGGGCAGGAGAAGTTTAAAGCTGATTTCTTGTGGGCACCCTCCAAGACCACCCTACTCATGCTCTATAGTATCCCTCATTCTCTTCTCTTGCCCCACACCCCATTATAGTCACCCCAGTGGTTTGAGAGCCTGGGGAGGTTTGGTGTCAGAAGTGATTAAGCTATCAAGCATCCTAGGCTTGGGGAGAGCACATTTCCATACATTTAGAGGTGGTTTTTCTTTTTAAAGCTCTATTAGGCACAGAAGAATGATCAAAGAAGGCATAAGACTCTAACATGGGGTGGATTAGATGAGGATAACAGAAAATGAGAGACAAGGTAAAATGATTTAACTCTGTTCTTGTTTTGTTTCTGATTTCTCTAGTGAGGAGAATGATTTAGGGAGCATAAAGGATAGAAAAAAAATGGTCGTTAGGGAGTTGATATCCAATAAAATTAAGGAAATGGAAGAAAGGAGCCTTTTGGCCCAGATGAACAATATTCCAGCACTGAAATAACTTGCTGATGCGTCTGCCGAGTCACTGTCATCGACTGTGACAAACAGATGAGATACCACAGTATTGAAGATGGACAAACATTATCCTGATTTAAAAAAAAAAGGAATCAGAATGGAATTTGCAAAGTATAGGTCAGTTAACTTCAATTTCAGGAAAAAAATATTCTCCAACTTATTGTTAAAATGATATTTAGTATCATCTAGTAAAGCAAGTGCTTATGAAAGAATCAGCATGGCTTCATCAGGAACAGGTCACGCCAGACCAATCTCATTTCTTTTTAACAACGTTGCTAGTCTGGTATATTAGGCGAAGGCTGCAGATGCAGTTTACCTTGAATTTTAATCAAGCATTTCACTAAGTTTCTCATGCTACTCTCATGGAAAAAGATGGGAGACTTGGGCTAGTGATAGTACAATTAGGTGGAATCAGACTTGTTTTAAGCTCAAACTCAAGTAATACTCATTGTTAGTTTGGTGTCAGATTGGAAGGGGGTCTCCAGTGGGAGGCTCCAGAGATTTATCCTTGGCCTATTGTTTAATATATTTATCAATGGCAAAGGCATAGATGGAGTGTTCATCAAATGTCCAGATGACCTAATGCTAGAAGGCTTAGCTAACCCAGTAAATGGCAGAGTAAAGATGCAAAAAGATCCTGACAGGCTAAAACACTGGACCAAATTGAATAAAGTGAAATTCAGTGGGCATAATTGTAAAGCCTTAAATATGAGATGGAAAAGCATGATTAGGCAACGATTCATTTGAAAAATATCTGGGGTGTTTTAATGATCTACATTTTTGTTGTTCAGTTGTTTTTAATCATGTCTGACTCTTTGTGACCCCATTTAGGGTTTTCTTAGCAAAGATACCTCTTCAGTTTATTTTACAGAGGAGGAAACTGAGGGTTAAGTGGCTTGCCCAGGGTCACACAAATAGTATCTGAGGCCAGATTCGAAGTCAGGAAGAGAAGTCTTCCAGGATCAGCATTCTATCCACTGTGCTACCTAACTAACTTTTAATGATCCATGGGCTAAATCAATGATATGATGTGGTGAACAAGAAAGTGAATGACACCTCAGACTGCATTAAAAGAGACACTAATGAGACTTCAACTGTCCTTTGCTCTGATCAGATGACATCTGAAGTAGTACATTCATTTCTGGGCACCACATTTTTGGGAAAACATTGGTAAGCTAGAGGAAATCCAGATGATAGAAACCAGAATGGTGAAAGGTCTTGAGAGAATACCATATGAAAACAGGTAGAAAAAGTTAGAGACATTTAGTTTGGAGAAGAGAATGCTTGGAAGGACATAGTAGTGGTCTTCAAGCTGCCATGTTATAAGGAGGATTAGATCTGACCCCAGAAACAAAATAAGGAACAAGAGATATTAATTGCAGAGGGGAAATTTAGAATTGATTTATAGAAAAAGTTGCTAGAATTAAGAGCTGTCCAAAATTAGAATGTATTGCTTCAAAAAATAGTGGGGTGCCTCTCACTGTCTTCAAGAAAACACTGGATGATCACTTGTTGAATATGACAAAGGAGGAATGGGAGGTTTTATTCAGGTATAGGTTGGACTAAATGGCCTCTGAGGTCACTTCTAATTCTCAGATTCTGATGTGTTGTGAAAACCAGCTGTCCCAGGCAAAGTAATAGTTGACGGTGATGATCTCATAAGGGTCTAAGCACACAAGTCTCATGATGCTTTCCCAAATGGGACAGATTTATGAAAACCTCTTAAGAAGATGATGGAGGCAAAAATACCACCCTCTTTTGAAATCCATTGCACTAAGCTACCAAAGTATGTTAATTTTCCCCATGACCTTCTTATCTGCAATGTTCATTCTGAATTTTGACTCTTCTAAAAAATAATTGCACATATACACAAAATAATTACCACAGATATCAACCAGTTTCCAGTGTACAATGGAGAATTATCCTGTTTTTAACTGTACCATCTTCTCTATCGAGCTGATTATTTTCACCTTTCTACCAATGGTGACACCTTGTAATGCCTGAGTCTCTCTGCAACCCCATCCTTGGAATATCCCACAAAGGATATGGAACAATGGATTTGTTCTAGACACTGTTCAATTAATTTGGGGTCCAGGCATTTCCCAGAAAACCCACCCAACCTGCAATTGCTCTCCCTTCCAAAGCTCACATTTCAGCCCTGATAAATGGAAGAACTTAATCCAGTCTCTATCAGATCTAAATCAGAACATTTTTCCCCCTTTGCCATTTTAAATTACCTCTCAGCTCAGCCCCAGACTGAGTAATTCAGAGTTAATAGGATATGAAAGTCATGGTCCGTAGAGTGATTGCAGGTACCGAGCCAGAGGCAAAAAAAGATTTATCCTCTTGGAACCCACCTGGGCTGAAAAGGGTGATAAATCAATAGTCTGTTGATAGCTCTCCTTCTGCTGCAAGCTTATCATTCCTGTTGATCAGAACTCTCATCTTACAGGCCCCGAGACTGGAGAAGAATGGTAATTGTCAGATTGGCACAATGGGGTAGGAAGGAGAAATGTCTTTGGAACATAGGATTTTTGAGGTGGAAGGGACCGTAGAGATCATGTAGTCCACTCCACCCTCATTTTACAGACAAGTAAACCGAGGCCTGGATAGGAGAGATGTGCTTGAAATCACACAGAAAATAGACGACAGAGCTAGGGTTATAGCCCTGAATCATAGAATTTGAGAATTGGAAGGAACCTCATTGGCCTCATCCTGTCCCCCAAAGGAATCCTTACTCTGACACACTCAAATAGCTATCCAGGTTCTGGCTGAAGACCTTCCATTCCATTCAACTTTGGGGGAAAATCCATTCCATATTAGGCAGCTCTATAGACATTTTCCCAAAGACCAAGTTTACACTTGCCTTTCTGCAACATCTGCTCATCACTCTGGGTGTGGCATCTGGGGGCAAATGGAACAAATTTAATCACATGAGAACCCTTGAAATACTTGAAGACAGCTATAATAAGACTTTGTATTATTTTCTCTTGGCTAAACATCTCTAGTTCCTTCAAATGATTCTTAATAACGTGGATTCAGCACCCTTCATCATGTTGATTGCCCTCCTCTGAGCACTCACAACTTACCAATGGGTTTCTTAGACTCTGGTCCCCTAAACTGAATACAAATCTTATGGCTCCAAATCTTCTCTCCCAAGACCACCTCCCCAACCCTTCATATCTATTGGGTTGTGGGTCTAGTTTGCAATTTAATTTTTAAAACCCATTCTCTAAACCACAGAAAGTTGGGCTTTCTTTACAGTTGTGACTGTCTGAGGGTTAGTGAAGATCAGAAAGCCTTTGCACTCACCCCTGGAAAGCTGGGACTCACTTATGGTGAGTGCTAATGGAAGGAAAGTGGATGAGGCTGCACATTTCTCTAAGGTGGTCATTTCAACTAATCTGATCTTTAACTTATGTCTGATTCTCCCAAATGCTTTTTATTAAATATCAGAGTTTGATTGAAGCTTTCTTGATGGGCTGAACCACCCTCCCACCCCCCCACCCTACTCTAACAGCTATTTGTTTAGGGATCACAGGCTGTCCTAACTTGAAGAAATTCTGAAGATGATTGAGTCCAAACCCTTTGGGGTTAAAATTTTTTTTTTAACTTTTTTAACCTTTTAAGGAAGATACTGGGTCCTACGTGGGTTCAGTGATTTGCCAAAGAACACGTGCCTAGTGAGTAATGGAGGTAGAAAATTTAATTTCTCCTCTTTTCTCCACTCATACCACAAACATCCTTTTCTAGACCCTCATCTCCTCTCACCTGTCATCTGCCTATCATAGAACCTCCGGATGTGTATTCCATCATTCAGCCTCTTCCTTCTCCAATCCATACTCCACATAGACACCCAACTGATGTTCCTAAGTCATATGTTTGACTAAGTCACTTCCCTGACCAAGAACCTTTGGTGGCCCCCATTGTCTACAGCAGCAGTAATAAACTCAATGGAAACACTCAATCATCAACAAGGATTCCTGTAGACTTCGTATTACCTTTTTAGTTTTAAAGTTTAGTTTTAAAATGTAATGTTATCTCTATTTCACTCTGTTTTTATTTATTTTGATAAACATTTCCCAATTCCATTTTAATCTGCTTTGGACCATACTCAGAAGTATTGTGGGCTTCATGATGCTCGATAGCCATGGGTTTGACACCTCTGATCTATAGGATAAAAGATAAAGTCCTGTTTAAGCTCTTCATAGACTGATTTTACCCTATCTTTCCAACATGGCTGCATGTTATTCCTCCCCTTGCAAACTGCATCCAGACAAAGTGTTCTGTTTGCAGTTCCATGCGCTTGACATTCTATCATCTCTCTCCATGTGTTTGCACAGGCTTAGATTCATGCCTAACATGATTAAGAAGTCCTCCTCCATTCTGACTCTTGGAACCCCTAGTTCTCTTCAAAGCCCAGTTAAGCACCACTTCTTTCAAGAGGCCTTCCCTGACTCTCTCAGTCCTTATCTTCTGTCCTGTATTACTTATTTATGAACATGTTGGACTCCCTAGTAGAATGTAAGTTTCTTGAGGGTAGAGACTATCTCATTTTTGTATTTACATCCTCATTGGAGCTTAGGAAGTACTTAAGAAGTCCTTATTGATTGATTGTTATTGGATCTTAATCTAATCCTCATCCTCCTGTATAAGCCACCTCTAATTTATTTGCACTACACAAGTAGACAGCACTACATACTTGTACCCAGTTAATCCTTCTAGAAGAGAAGTAAAATATTCATTCACTACAGACTCTACATGTCCCTTTCCCAAGCACCCAAAAATTCCTGGAGGTATCCATTCATCATATGCCTAGCCTGACCAAAGTCCTGCTTCTAGTTGAAACAATCCTTTAAGTAGGTCAGTCTTTCTTGCCTCTCACGTGGGACTTTGGGTTATAGTTTAGTTTGGTCCCTCAGGTCTAGGGTCTTGAAAGGCTTAAGAGAGAATCCAATGTGGTTTTAAAAAATAATACAAAGTGGTATCAGCTTTTTACAGCAAAGTGATACTGGCTTTCCCCCCAGTTCCTGACAACACATCCTCTGATGAGATATTTTATTATTGTAGTCAGTGACATCCCATGGAACATTTAAGGAGTTGCATTCCTAGCTGCATTCTGTCAGGCACCTGCATCAGGCATCCTCTTCAGAAATAGGCTTTGTTTACTCAGTCTTCAGTTCCAGCAAATGCTCTTCCTTTTAACGGTGTGTGTTTGGTGACTATAGATGCTGTGATAATTCCATGCAGAAACCCTCTGTTTTATACGGACTAATGTATTTACTTGGAAAATCATCATTCCCCTGCTCTGGATAAGATGGAGTTCTGTACACTAAGAATGACCTGTGTGCCTTCCCAGAAATGCCTCAACCTTTTTCTTCCCTCCTGGCTGTAAATATGACCAGGCTGACAGCTCTGCCTCTCAATATGTTATCCATGAGCAGAGAACCTGTCCCTAGAGAGCCCATTAGGTGGCTTGTCTCTGCCACTAGGCTTTAAATAATCCTCTCTTCTCTTCCCCCCCACCTCCCCCCCCAACCAGCTATCAGAGAGCCTGGCCACTTGTTATTTTGGGAAAGTCACTTAAGATCATTGAATTGGAGGGCTGGAAGCTCAGAGAATGTGTGGGCCAGCCCCCTAGCATCACAGGGCTGGAGTGAGAAGGGACCTTGGAGCTCTTGTACTTCAGTTCCTTTATTTTACAAATGAGAAAACTAAGTTCAGGGAGTTACCTCTCCAAATGATGAAGTGAGAAGGAGGATTTAAAATACAGGTCTCCTGGATGCAAATTCAGCTCTCTTTTCACACTATTCAATTAGGATTCTCATCTTTTTCTTTGTGCTCGTTATAGCATTTTGAACAGCAATGCTTAAAATAAGAGGTAGAAAAATCCCCAAGTCAATCAATCAACATTTATTAAGTGCCTTCTATTGCGCCAGGCATTGTGCTAAGTGCTGAAGATGCAAAAAGAGGCAAAAGTCAGTCCCTGTCCTTAAGGAGCTTGAAGTCTAATGGAGGAGACAACATACAAGCAGATATATACAAAGCAAGCTACATACAGGATAAATAGGGAGTGATTAACAAAGGGAAGGCACTAGAGTTAAGAGGGGTTGGGGAAGATTTCCAGTAACAGAAGAGATTTAGATCTCCTGAGAGGACGTCATTCCCATTCTAGCATGAGTATGGTGTTTGACCAGTGCTTGAGGTGGTGTTTCCCTCACAGCTTGCTCTTCTCCATATAGATTCAAGCTGTCACCAAGCAGAGAATTCATGCTTTCTTACATCAGGAAGGCCTTTTGCCCAGGGCTCCCTACATGGCCCTGTAATCATGGGCCTCAGGTGGCTGAGTGGATAGAAAACCTTAATAGCCTCAGCATCATGTAGCAGAATATTGGATCCCTGCCCCCACCTAGGAATGGAGAGATGGGAAAAGGGGATACATGGGTTACATCTTGTTATAGCTTACAGACTGTAGCTGACCAGAAAGTGGCCTGCCTGAGACCATCACAGCCCCTGAAGCAGAGACAAGAGAGCCAAATTCAGAGAGTGAGTGAAGGTCTTTATTCCTCAGCCCCACACTGGCCAGATCCATGACCAGCAGGTTCCGCTAAGCTGGTTAACCCATAAAAATAATGTCAACTGAGATCCAGCATGGTGTAGTAGATAGACCTTCAGGCTCAAAGTCAGGAAGACCTAGGATGAACTTAGAGTCAGGAAGACCTGGGTTTGAGTCCTATCACAGTCACTTACTAGCTCTAGAGTCTAGAGTAAGCCACTTTACCTTTTTCAGCCTTAGTTTACTCATCTGTAAAATAGGGATAATAATAGCTACACTACTTCCCTCATACAGTTGCATGATGATCAAATGATATATGTAAATTGCTTTGATAACCTTAAAACCTATATAAAGGTTAATTATTGGAAGTGGCACTAAATTACTGAAACAAGGTTTATATACTCTCTCTCTCTCTTTCTCTCTCTTTCTTCTCCTCCCCAATGATACACACAAGCTTTATTGCTTAGAGTCTTTTCTCATACACTCTGCTTTCTTTTCATCTTGCCCTGAAATTCTCCATTTCAGCAGATTCCTACCTCAGTAGACAAAAGGGAGCTAATACATGTACATATAAAGCCTTAAGGTTACTAGAGAATATTTTGCATGTAACCTTTCTCTCTCTGAAGCTCAGTTTACATCTGTCCATCTATCTATCTATCTATCTATCTATCTATCTATCTATCTATCTATCTACCTATCTACTTATCTACCTATCTGCCTACCTACCTACCTATTTTTTATTTTTTATTATTAGAAATGTATATAATATTTCTTGCCATCATCATTTTCCAATTCTTTCTCCTCCTCTCACTAGGGCTCAAGTCCCAGAGTCATCAGCTGCTGGAATGTTGCCACATGTCCCACAAAACAATGGCAGGAAAAGCAATGGAATGGTCTTCCAGGTTTCATTTAAGCCTCCAGATGTGTCATCAGACTTCATATCCTTGGATTTAGACTGGTTCTTGGCCAGGCCTACCTTGACTCACCCCAGCTTACCCTCAGCCAAGTTAATCTGTTGGCAAAGGCACAGTGGTAAGGAGCCAGGGTACTGAGAATGATAGTAGTGGAGCTGGAATTATAACTCAGGTCTTATATTTCCTGGTCCTATGATCTCCCTACCAACTCAGATTATTGCCTGTTAAAGTACTGTGTGTCCATAGGTCACTGAGTCTCAGCAACAGTATCTTTAAGATGGGGATTACTTCACCTGCCCACCCACTCATCTATCCATCCATCCATCCATCCACCCATCCATCCATTCCCTCAACAAACATGTAAGGAACTGCAGAAGATAAAAAGATGAATGAATATTGAGACCCAGTCCTCGTTGAGTTGATAGCCTATTAACAATAATAATATTTTTACTATTTATCTCCCTCACAGGGTTATTGTTAGGACTGAGAAATGGATAGTTAGGTGGATAGAGTACTGGGCTTAGAGACAGGAAGACCTGAATTCAAATCTAGCCTCAGACACTTAGTAAATATATGACCCGGGGCAAATAGCTTGACCTTAGTTTCTTCATCTGTAAAATGGGGGTAACAATAGCACCTACCTCCCAGGGTTGTTGTGGGAATAAATTGGGATAATAATTGTGAAGTGCTTAGCACAGTGCCTGGCACATAGCACTCTGTAAATGTTAGCTATTATTATTAATGAGTGAAAATGGCACAGGTGTGAACTATTATTATGATTCTCAATAATGAGATTTTGTCTGTACCTACACATGCACAAACTTAGCAAGCCCCACATATTTATTCCCCCTCCAGGGAAGAAGGGAGCATAAATCCCTGCTGTCCCTTTAGCATTTCTGGATGTCTATGGGCTCCCTGGAGCTGAAGATTCTTCTTTAAGTCAGTGGCCTCTTTTCAAAATGGGGACAACGCAGCCTCTCATTAGTTCTCCTGATTCTTCCCTTGGCTTAAACTGCTTGATCTGCCAGGTGGCTGGCACAGTCCATTTGTTGCCAAACTTTCCCCAAATCTCATTTGTTCCCTAATCCCCTTAGCAGCTTCCGATAGCTTCCATTCCTGGGGAGGGCTAATTGAGAAGGAGCAGTTCAGCACGGCAGGGAAGGCTCACACAGACCTGCAGCAGTTGGGGGGTCGGGCATTGGGGGCCTTGATTACCTCCCTCCCCTGCCTGGCCAGCAGCCGACAGACCCCAGCAGGCGAGGGAAAGCCAGAGGGGAGAGATTGCCTGGCTCCCAGTCTTGCCTCATTCACCATCTTCAATTTCAATGTTCCTACTATTGCTCCTTTGGAAAATTCCCTTACAAAACAGAGCAGATGGCGCTGGGGTTCAGGGACCCTATAGTGCAGTGGCATTGCTGTGCGCGGCTGCTATGGGAGGCTTCTTAATGGGAAAAGAGAAAATGAAAGGGGATGGTTTGGGAGGTCAGGAGGAAAGGTCACCTCAGGAGCTGGAGGAGAAGAACCCACCTCCTCTCTGAACACCAAGGGGTTGCCTTTGTTCTGCTCAGTGTCTTAGTGCAAAGGATTTCTTTTGACCTGTCTTAGCACACGACTTCTTTTAGATTGCAGCCTTTGCTTAGGCAAATATCATTTGCCAAATATTTTTTAATCACCTCCCAGGAGGGCTGTGCTACACTAGCTTCATGCCTCGTGGAGCTTTCTCTGTCTTCATCAAAGGGCTTTGGAACACACATTCTGCCTGTTCTGGTTACTCATGAGAATGTCATAGGAGGTCAGGAAGACATGAGATCAAATCCTATGGCTGTCACATACTAGCTATGTGACCTTACATAAGCTCCCATACTCCCAGATGACACTCTTAAAACTACAAATTACAGATGAATTGCTGAGCTCTGTCTGTGGAAAGAGTTTCCACACCAGTGAAGTCCTCACACTAGGGAAATAACAGGTCTGGACCAAAACAAAACAAAACAAAACAAAACAAAAACTCCCAAAGTCTTCAAATCCAGTAAACAAAAAATTTGGAAGTAGAAGGAACCTTAGAATCCAATCTCGTCATTTTACAAATGATGAAACTGACAACTAGAAAGGTTAAGTGACTTGTCTGAATTTACACAACTCATAAGTAGCAGAGGCAGGATTCAAACCCAGGTCTTCTGATTCCAAATCCAGTCTTCCTTCCACTGTGCCAAACTGCCTCCACTGACAACCCCAAGTGGACTAAATATTCATACAATTCTCTTTTTCACTGCCCATTCAAATGAATCTATAGTGGGGCAAGGCTGATATTTCAAGACCCCTCTCTACAGGACCCACTCTGCTCTATGAGTAGCTCATAAGATCATAGATTCTGAATTGGAAAGGCCCCTAGAGATCATCTAATCTTTAATAAATGCTCATTGAAGCTTGGAGTTGTAAAGTGATCTCTCCAAGGTCATATTATCAATGGTCCTCCCTGAGGCCATCATTTTATCAATGAAAAACTGACACCTTGAGAGTGAGATGATTTGTCTGTAGTCACACATGCAGTAAAATGTTGGAGCCAGTACTGGAACAATCCCATAATTCCAAATCCAGCACTCTTTTTGCCATATTAGGTTGTGTTTCTACTTGCTTTGGCTAAGTTGTAGAATGAATCATTTTGAAGCTAGGCCTCCAAGACTTAGATTCAGGTCACTTCCAATACCATTTCTTAAAAAATCATCTTGTCCAATGACCTCATTTTTGAAAATGAAGAAATTGAGGTATTGAGGAAATAAGAGAGGTGGGACTAGATCCCAGGTCTCTTTATTCCCAGTCAGTACACCCAACAGCTTTATCCAACTGCCTTCCTGCTAGGAGAGACACAAGAGAAACTGAAAACCTGATCCTTGCCTACAAACAGCTTATAATTGAGTTGGGGAGACAAGACACATTGTTCCCAATCTGGCATGACAAATAGTTTCCTGTGTGCAAATGGATTGCCAAGACCAGGAATCTATTTAAATAATAACTCACATTTATATAGCATTGGAAGGTTTACAAAGTGTTTTCCTTGCAACAACCCTGTGAGGTTGTTCTTGCCCCTGGTTTTGTTTTTTTTTTTTTTACAGATGAATGAGCTCCAGTGGCTCCAAATTACCTCCAGACAACTCCAAAAAAAGTGCTCTATTTGGCAATTAAAATCTTTTATACCCTAGCCCCTTCTTACCTTTCTAGTCATACTTTAATCCCCTCTATGAATTCTATTCTCCAGCTATGTTGACAGATTTGCTTTCTCTTCATCCCCTTCTCTCCCTCTCCCCTTTCCTTTTTTCTCTCTCCCTCTCTTTTCCTCCGTCCCTCTTGTGTGTGTGCGTCAGTCTGTCTCTCTCATCTTTCTCTCTCTCTCACACACATTCTCTCTGAAACACCCCACTCCACCTCCTGATTTGGTGACTTTGCACTCACTCCCCCTTTTCTAGACTCTCCCTCTTTCCTTCTGCCTCTTGTTTTCCCTGCCTTCCTTCAAGACTGAGCTCAAATTCCACTTTTGCAGGCCTTTTTTTTTTAGCACCCCACCCCAGCTGCTACTACTTTCTCTCTGAGATTAACTTTAATATATTCTTTATAGATCTTGTGGGGCAGCTAGGTAGGCACAATAGATAGAGTCCCAGGCCTGGAGTCAGCAAGACCTGACTCCAAATCTGGCTGTGTGACCCTGGGCAAGTCACTTAACCCCATTTGCCTTAGTTTCCTAATCTGCAAAGTGAGCTGGAGAAGGAAATGGCAAATCACTCCAGTATCTTTGCCAACAAAAAACCCCAAATGGGGTCATGAAATATTGGACAAAACTAACCAACAACAACAACGACAATCAATGCCAAGACTTCAATCCATATTTCTTATTTCCAAGCCCAGCATTCCTTCTGTGTTTTCCATTTTGCCTCTGTAAATGTAAGGGTATGTGAGCAGATCTGGGCAGCCAACCTTGATGTTAGGACTGGGTATTTGGTGAGGAGAACACAGAGGGAACATGTAAATTGGCTTACTGTAGAGTTGAGGTAGGATAATGTCTTCTGGTTGGCATTGAAAGCCTCCTATCACCTCACCCCTGCCTATTTTCCTGGTATTCACTGGCCTCCTTGCCAGTGTAACAACCAGAGGCAGCTAGCAGGAGAGATGGCTGGAAACCTGGGCCTGGAATCAGAATAGACTTGAGATCAAACCCAGCCTCAGACACTTAGCTCGGCGGCCACAAGCAAGTCAGTTCACCTTTGTCTGCTTCAGGTTCCTCATCTGTAAGATGGGAATAATAATAGCACCTATTATCCAGAAGACTTGTGAAGATCAAATGAGATAACAATGGTGAAGTGCTTAACACAGTGCCTGGTACAGAGTTAGTGATATATAGATATGTATATGTGTATATGTATATGTATATATGTATGTGTGTATATATATACATATCACTATATATCACACATGTTTTTTTTATATATATATGTATATATATATATATATATATATATATTAGCTATTGTTGTTATTATTAAAGTGCTTAGGACACTGGCCCACTGTAGGTGCTTAATAAATGCTTGCTTCCTCCTTTTCTTCCTTCCACTGTATACATGACTCTCCGCATTCTATCTCCTGACTCTGTGTAACCTTTGACCAAGCCAGGAAGCAGAATCTTGGGTCTGGGAAGTCCAGAAAGCAATAAGCAAATGTTCCAGACATGGTCTGTAGAGTAAAGCAGCAAGTTCAAGGCCTTCAAGGATGGGGGTCAGGCAGGTAAATGCTCTAAGCAGAGCCAGGTAGTTGAACAAGGGCCTGCATGAAGAGAGGTCAGGGAGACTAACCCAAGCTTTGTTGGGTCAAGACCCAAACAGAGTTGGGATTTCTTTTCTTAAAGCAGGGTTTTAGCGCCTCCACCTTGGTTTTGTTCTTCCTACTCTGCGTAAAGACAAAGGCCAGGCAGGCAGGGACGTGGTTAGCCAGAGTTACTGTGCTAATGTATACATCAGAGCCCATGGCCACGACTTCATGGTTTCCCCTTCAAAGAAATTGCTGTGTCTTAATGAAGTGACATTAGATAAAAGGCTTTGTAGCCTCAAAGCTCCTCACCAAGAAGTCTCACAAAAGGACTTCAAAGCTTTACTGATACCAATAAAAAAATTTATGGTTGAAAAGTTTTCATTCGTAATTTTGTTAAATATACTTGCTTTCTTTGTGAGAAAGGGCTCTACTCTGCCCTTGCATGGGAATAGTAATCATCTCTTATATGGGTCTTGCATTTTGCCACTGACCAAGTTCTTCTTCAGATATTATCTCATTTGAATCAGAGGGAAACAAGCTCAGAGCTGGGGATTGGATCCTGATTCTGATGCTTATGAATTATTTGCCCATGGGCAAATGCTTCCTGTCTGTGAACCTCAGCTTTCTTATCTGCAAAATGGAGATAATGCTCATGTCATCCAAGTCCTTTCTGTAAGGTAGTGTTGTATAATGGTACAATGAGTAGACATCTGTCCTCAGAACTAAGAGGACTTGGATTCAAATCCTTTCACCCTCACATCCTGGCTGTATGATCCTGGGCAGGTTATTCACTGTCCTCAGGCAACTCTCTAAGAGTGTGTAAGCTGCAAAAAAAGTACATGTCTGCATTGGGGAGTTCCCTATACCAATAAAATCACAGGGTCAGTACCTAACTCAAATTTCAGAGTTTTTGTATGGTTGAAATGAGTCATATAAAGTGTCTTGTAACCATGAAGTACTTGCAATGTGAATGTGAGCTATTTGTTGTTAGTATTTCAGTAATAGCTCTATGATTCAAGGCTGCTATTTGATAGTGGCTGATGAGTGGATGCAATAATATGTTGAGGCATTTCTCCTCCCAAGGCTGCTTGCATATTAGGCAAAGTGGTATAATAGAGAGTGGTGGATTTGGGAATCAAGAGAATCTTGATTAGAACCTCAAACTATGTGGCTTTGGCCTGAACTCTTTACCTCTCTAAAACTTAATCAACAATCATTTATTAAGCCCTTGGGGACTCAAAGGAATGGCTAAATCTCCAATAAAGAGAGTGGGGAAATCTTCTGGTTGTCTATAACCAAGAAGCCCTATCCAATGAAAACACAAGTTGGATCAAATGAGAAGCAGAAAGCTCATGCACTATTAATATAATGAATGGCAGTACTCCAGCCTCTGTGCAAAACTGGAAAGTGTCATGACAAAATAAGATCCATAATTATTGACTCGGATACTTCACAGTGGCACACGAATTACTAGCAAAGCACTTTTACCAGCTTCCTCTCAAAAGTAAGCCTGATTCCACTTCCCTTAATAGAAGACCTCATAATTTAACTTCCAGTGACCCTTCCAAATATAGCTTGGCTATGTGTTGATGTGCTTTATAGACAACATTCACAGCTAGTATCACACACACTTCCTCAGCAAAACTAAAGACACTTAGAAGAAAATACTATATGTTACATGTAATTGGGGAAAAATAAGATATTTTAAAAAGAAAACAATATATTGACTGAGGAGCAAAAAACCAGGTATTTCAAGAAGTCTCAGGAAATATAAGGAGCAACTTATTGTCGGTTGAATAATTATTGAAGAAGCTTCCTCAAAGCACCATAACATTTACCCTGTCTTTATTGATGATCACAGAGCTTTTGATTCAGTCCCACACTCTTAGTTTATTCACGTCCTACAAAATGTATAAAATGGACCCAAGTATAGTGAGAATGTAAGAGTAGTTAAACGTCCACAAGGAAACTTGTTTTTTGTGTAATTCATGTCACTATCACAATGTTGAGAACAATTTTTATGAAATGTGACATTTTCAGGGAGGCAGTTTAAGTCCATTATTTTTGTCTAGCCGTAAGTTCACTGTCATCGCTTCTAAGCAGAGCTAAGTATGGCTCCTAAGTTAACAAAGTACTTGAACCAATCTTATTAATCGCTTGATGTATATGGATGACATCAAACTATATGGCTCTACTGAAAAACACATTAAATAGCTCTCTAATGCCATGGAATCTTTCTCCAATGATATCAAAATGTCATTTGGCTTGGATAAGTGTAAAATTCTTAATGTGTGCCAAGGAAAGATAGAGATGGAAAGCCACAAACTTGAATCCAGAAACAGAATTTAGCCAACGGATGGAAGGCATACTTACAAATGTCTTGATCTCCTCCAGGCAAGACAGATTGAACATAAAGCTATCAAGGCAAACTGTGGCTTTATGTGTCAAGAGACTTACTGGGATCTTGAAATCAAAGCTCAATGGGCAGGAAACATTTGAAACAATGAATACCTATGCAATACCTATCTTAATGTAAGCTTTCCAAATTGTAAAATAGACTATTACAGGTCTGGACAGTATCCTAAAAATCCATAATAAAACACAGGGCTCATTGTCCTAATGCAACTATAGGAAGATTAATACTTCCTTGGCAAAAAGGAGAAACAGGTTTGATAAACATTCTTGGAATACATGATAAACAAATAAAAATGTACGGAAATACTTTGGGAAGATTCAGACATCACTCACGCCAGGGAATAGTAAAGGCATAACAGGTATATGTCAATGGTATGTTAAATATAGCTGAAAATGTTTCACCCTTGAGTTGCTGTTCATTCTTTGTTTTTAAAGAGGAACAATAACATCACAGGTGATGTCTTCACTTGGGCATGAATTAGATTTAAGTGAGGCAGAATTGTACAAAGTCTCACCCTCTCTTTCAATCATTATGTCCAGTGGTAAGACAAAAGTCAAGATGACTATTGATGGCCAGGGATGTATCGCCTTGGCATCTTTGATGTCTTTCTAAGTTCTAAGTGATCCACAGTGCCTGCTTCAGCTACCTTCGTGACTGTTGGAACAAATTGTTCTCATCTTCCCATTCCATGGGGGGAAGTTTTTACATGTTTGGGGTAGATATCCACCTAGCTCACCAATGTGTTTGAGGTCTGTCGGTTACCCTCAACCTGGTTTAGCCCATCAGCTGAGACAATTTTACCAAGGTGTGACTGTTGCACATGCTACAGCTTCTTGGAGCCTACGACATAGCTAAGATTCAAGAGTGGAATCAAATGGACACATCTACATAAGCATAGCTAAGAATATATCCACAAAGAGTCAAACAAATGGCTAAGCTTGTTAGTGGAAGTAGTCCTTTATGATGGCAATTCAGAACTAGATCACAAGAAATTAGAAGATTCTCTTTAAAGAGTCTGGATCAGTGAAGATCATGACAGGAAAAGGTAGAAACTTTGCAACACATGACTGAAGGCTATAGAAATTTAGCATATGCTAAATTCCTAGCAAGGTATGACCCGGTAACTAGACTTATAACTTATATACATATACACACACACACATATACACATACATATACACACATACACACATATACATACATACATATGTACATATGTACATATATACATATATATCAGAAGCTCACTGTTTCTCCTGGACTGAAAAATGACAAACCTCTATACTATTAATATAGATGTTAAAACCTTCTGGAGAGCACAACCAATAAATTGTACCATAACTAGGTCACAGACTTTACTGTTGCCCATAATTGGCTAGATATAATTTTGATACAAAGGTATATTAGTAAATGTTTAACAACTGCAAAAGATACTTTTAAATTTAATCCACATTATTAACATTTTCTCCATCACTTTAAGTCTACACAACAGCAAAACAGTAAATCAGGCCCTGATTTGTAGTATTTGCCTCTTTCCAAAGTATAAATCCTCACACTAAAAATTTAACAATCTATTCTCCAGAGCTGGTTTGAGCTGGCTCCAGCACATGCCATGTTGATACATAAAAACTTAAGAACAATGTTTTAACTGCTATTCTCATGCCAAATACTGCTCATCTCAAAACTTCATGGAAAGAAGAGCTCTCAAAGTTTAAAATCTAACAGAAGAAATCAAAATCATATGTAATCAGGATGAACTTTATATCATTTCTGTCATCCTGTTTGTTACTGTAATTGTAGCAAGGATGCTTTCAGTAAACTACAGAAAATGCTTAGAGACTGACACTTTGATTCAAATACAGTTGAATAACAAAGCAGTTAATTTATTCACCTATGTAAATAATTTAAAGCATGTGAAATAAGGGAATAGTAGCAAGATAGTGATTTGATTCAAGCCCATTTCTTCCTGAACTCCGTCAAAAAAAGAACAAGATGATGATGATGATGATGATGATGATGATGATGATGATGATAAAAAGCAAGAAGGATTTAAGTTTCTACTATGTATCAAGTCCTTTGTTAGGCAGCTCATATTAAATAGATTGTCTCATTTGACTTTTTAATAACTCTTTAAAATGAGGGGGCTGGACTAGATAACCTCTGAAGTAAATTTCTGCTCTAAATCTATGATTATAGGGTTCAGCAAACTTTAAGGAAGCAAAGTATGTCTGAATATACACACTATGGAACCAGTCAGTATGATTGGGAATCAGGAGACCTGGGTCTCATCCTAGACCCAGAATAAGCCCTCTTTTTCTTCTAGTGTTCTTCTGACCAAACTACATTACAGTATCAATTCTCTTTATATTTACTTTGTATGTAATTATGCAGAATGTTCTAAAAGTCTTAGTGTAGTGTAAAGGTATTATAGATTAAAATTGCACTAAGATTTTTGGGGTACCCTCTATAAGAATTGTTTCCTCCCTTCTTTGAACGTAAGCTCCTTGTTACCTCACCATCGAATTTATATCACTAGTGCCTGACACAATAATGAATGAGATATAATAAATATGTTAAAATAATAATTACTAAGTACTTAATAAATATTGGGGAGTTGATTGTTTTGGGCCTCAGTTTCATTGTCTGTGAATTGAGTTATCAAGGATTGTAGATTTAGGATTGGCTCCTCATTTGTAGAGATAAGAAAGAAGAACCCTGTAGAGTGGAAAGCAAACATCCAAGTTCACATGGGTCAAAAGTAAGAGAATTGTGCTTTGAAGTCAGGTATTCTGATTCCAAATCTAGAGTCCCTTTCACGTTGCTCTGTGAGTTGAACTTGATGATATCTCAGGGCACTTACTACCCTAACATCCTATGACTCTTTGATTTTAGATCAATGATAAAGGCAATTGAGGCATATTCAATTTAGGACAGTGACATCATACCCTATTTGGGTTTCTGCCTCACATCAGCCAAGCTGTGGTTCCACACAGGTTGTTTCAATACAGCCTTCTCCTTTCCTGTCTCCTGCAGATTGCACTGAGACAAGATACCAGCTCCCCAGGGGCCTTTCCAGGAAACCAGATGAATTAATAAAGAGCAGGGTAAAAACATGGCCTGCTCAGTCTCCTGAGACTCTCAAGAGCTGCACAGGATTTCAACCAATGGAGAAGAGACATCACTGGCTGGTCCCCAGCCCTATAGCTCCCTTGGGAAGGGTAAGTAAATTTTGAAAAAATGCCTATGAACCTTTCCTCAGGTGAGGAAACTAGAGGTCATAGTGCAGTTTAGGGGAGAGGTGGGAGGGTCTTCTGCCCATAAATTAGACCAGCTACCAATCTGAGTATGCTTTTAAAAAAGGGATGTGTGAGAATGAATTCAAAGTCAGACAGCCTCTGTTTTGCACACATGATGCTAAATAATCAGACTGACTGGGGTTTTCATTCCTCTATTTGTTGTTCTCATAGTATGTTCAAATAGAGCTAGGATCTTCCCTTTCCACTGTTGTCATGTTAGTCTTAGCTTTTCTCATTGTGTGAGGCTGAAGAAGCTTCTTCCTCTCTCTGGGTCTCAGAACTCATCTACTCCAACCCCTTGTTTTATATTTCACATTTGACACAAGTGCATTGAAGGAATGAGCTGAGGCAAAACACAGGATGTAAAAGCAAAAGGTCTGGATTCAAATCTCATCTCTGCTATTTATTCTTTATGTGACCCTAGGAAAGTCACCTAATCTCCGTGAGCTTCCAATTATTCTTCTGTAAAATGAAACGTTTAAACTTGATGATCTCCAGACTCCCTTTTAGCTCTAAATCCAAAGATGTCTATGATTGGCAGGAATGGTGTTTGAACAAGTTGCTGGAGATTCTGGGAGTTATGAGGTAGGGTCTGATGAGTGATGTTGCTACCTATATCCCTAATGCTCCCCTCCTTTACTGAAGGCCAGTTCTTTCTGCAGTGGTACATAAATGGGTTGGCATCCTTGAGGGAACTGCAAGAGAAGTTTGCGTCACTCACTAGGAAATGTCAGGTGCTTCAGTCTCTGCATGCCTCTAATTGAAATAATCTCTGTCATTTACTTGTCAGGAATGACATGGCTTCTTCCCTAAAGGAAACATGAGACACTGGCTTGACAGTTCCAGGTGAAAATTATTCAGCATCTTAATGGTTCACTGACAGAGCTGACTATTCCCTCCTCAGCAGCTATTAACCTTGGTTTTGGAGCCCCTCTCCATGGTGCTGAATTACAGGCTATAAGTACCTTTGAAAGGATAACAAGGGCTAGGCTAACTCTAATTTGGTCTGGACAATTGTACTGATGAATAGCTAAGCAGTGTTAGATTAAGGCCTTCTGGGGGCTCCACTGACCTGGGCCTTTTGGGCCTTTCTTCAAAGCTTTTAATGTCCAAGAAGTTGTTTTAATATTTAAAATATAAACTATTTTAAAAATAAAAACTTAAACTTCAAAATACGAAATCACACATGAAAAGCTTACTTCTGCTCCTTTAAGTACTCTTTAAAATTCTCTATTAAGAGAACATTTTTATTTTGTTCATGTGGGTAGTAGGGACATATATACAAATATATTTGGGTCCACGATGTCAGGGGTCTCTGTGTCTATGGTGCAGCATGATTTTATCAGGAGGTGTGAACTCTGTTTGGGACAAGAAGCCATCTGAGATTGAGAAGAAAGACATATGAATAAAACATTGCAGTGGTAGCATGTAAGAGTCTGGGAAAATTCCTGGGTCCACAAAAAGAGGTGAGACATTCCTGCTGCAAAGTGGTAAGACTAGAGGATACCCTGAGTAGAATTTAGGAACTATATGAGTGAATTTAGCCAATCTTGATCCAGTTTTGTTAGACTTTGCCACACCCAGAGTATACATCTTTCCAGGGACTGTTTATTGGGTTTCCCCCACTACTTCCTTTCTAGGAAATAACACCCTAGTCCAGAGGTATATGTATAAAGTTTTTCTGCCCTAGTTCTTTGTTGATTGTTTTAGTCTCAATTAAGAGTTTCTCTTTAAAGTGCATGTTCCTTGTCACATCTTCAAGTAAGAAAAAACTGGGTTTAGATGGTTTTAGATGGTACTAATTAAGCTGGGAAAGAGCTCAAGCTAACTGAGGTATAATTGTCATCCAATACTCCCTGCATTGAACCCAAAAGTAAATGTAAATTTAGATTTGAATGGAATGTGACTGTTCAAGGCAATGAAGACTTCCTGTTCATCCTTCTTTGCTATTTTCTACCTAGGCTGATGATTCTCAAATCTACATGTCTTGCTTCAAACTCTTTGCTGATTTCCAATCATGCATCTCCAACTGCCTTTCAGACATCTCAAAGTGGATGTCCAGTAGACATCTTTAACTCAAAATGTTAAAAACAGAACTTATTATTCCCCACTCCCTGTTCTCCCTATCTCTTACCTTTCCTATCACTGTGAGGGACAACACCATCCTCTTAGTCTCTCAGGCTCAAAATCTAGGAGTTATCCTGGATTCCTCACTGTCTCTCACCCCTTCCCCTATATTCAATCTGTTGCCAAGCCTGTCAATTTCTCTTTGGCAACATCTCCCTTATATGCCCCCTTCCCTCCTCTGATACTGCTACCTTTCTGGTGCAGGTTCTCATCACCTCAGATCTGGACTATTGAAGTAGACTGCTGGGGGGCCTGCCAGCCTCAAGTCTTTCCCCACTCGAATCCATCCTCTCTAGTCAGCTACGGAAGTGATTTTTCTAAAGTGCAGGTCTGACCATATCATTCCCTTACTCAATAACTTCCCTTGACTCTCTATTGCCTCCAGAAGCAAAAAGAAAATGGTCTGTTTGGCTTTCAAAGCCCTCTATAACCTCACTCCCTCCTAACTTCCCAGGCTTCTTAAACCTTATTTCCCCAGCCCCACTTAATTCGAGTGCTTCCCCTGTGTTAATTATATCCTATTTATCCTGCGTAGATAGCTTTGTATATATTTGTGTGTAGTTTTTCTCCCCCAATAGATTGTAAGTTCCTTGATGGCAGGGACTGTATTAGATCTCCTTTATATATCCAGCAATTTAATAAAGTGCCTGGCACAGAACAGGTACTTAGTGAATGTTTATTGTTCTATAGATGGATTACCTGAGTTACCAAAGGTCACACAGCTAGTAAGGGACTATGGGAGGATTTAATTCAGGTCTTCCTGACACCAAGTTCAGTGCTCCATCCACCATACCATGCTAGCTAAGTTCCTTCTAAAACACCAAACCTGGTATTTGGGATTATAGCTATAATTTCTATGGTATTTTTGTATGACAGAGATAACCCCATTGAATCTTAGAAACAAGGCATCTCTACTCTCTGTGTAGCTCACATTCTGATTTCAGTGTCTTCACAGAAACCCTTTTCCTCTTGATCTTACCCAAACATTTGTCATTCCTCAGTTCCTGGAAAAGCAGGGAAGCCGATCTATAAGAAAGAAACCACTAATAGAAATCTGTTTTTCAATGTCTAAAACCTCTGCCTTGAAATCCAGGCTGCATTATCTAACATCCTCCATGCATCTGGGAGAAGGAACAGCAGATGCTGAGAAGGACAACAGAGGTCTTGGGCTTCAATGCCAGTTCAACTATTTTAGGTAATTGTTTATACTAGATCATTACCTCCCAGGTATGATAGATCTTTGGCCTCATTCTTACAGGAAAACTTCATTAGTTCACCTTCATCCTTGTTAATTAGAATCTGTGATCATTGAGAGAGCGAAAATGTGATGCAAATTAGCCTTGTTAAACTAAAGAGTTAAGACATGTTTGGTATTCCTTTCATAGGATCAAACACTGTGTTGGGCACATAAAGATAATAGTTGTTCTCTGCTCTAGAGAAATTTAATAAAGCATCAGGGCTACCCTCTGTTTGATACTCTAAGGGCTCTAAGAGCTAACAGTATGTCAGGGAATCTTCTGGGGGTACACAGTAACATTGGCAAATTGTAGGTACACAGCACAGTCACAAAAGAAAACTTCATCTAGTTTTGTCCTCAAGAGATTTTTTTATTACTGCATTTATTCCCTGAGTGTTAAAGTACCCCATCTCCCTGGTATTTGGGGTTAGATGAGAGCCAGGGCATTAAAGAGAGAAGGAAGATCTATGTTTCAATCCTTTGGACTTTGAGGAATAGTGCACTTTATTTTTGGTTCCCAGATGCAGCCACTGGGTTCAAGCCCTAAAATAGCAACTTTAGGTGCTTAAAATCCTGAGTCTGACATGCTATCTGGATGACCGTTCTAGACTTCAGTTTCTTCTTCTGTAAAATGACAGGGTTTAGACACGATGTGCGGTAAGCCTAGACATCTTTTGGACTAGATATCCTGTAAGGTCCCTTACAGCTTCAGATCAGAGGTTCTTAACCTGGGGTTTGCAAACTTGCTTTTTAAAAAAAAATATTTCGCTATCTGTATTTCAATATAATTGGCTTCCTTTATAATCCTATGTATCACACTGCCTGCCTTTAAGAACATTATTGTGAGGAGGGGTCCACAGACTTCATCAGACTGCCAAAGGGGTCCATGGCCCAAAAAAGGATTGAGAACACCTTATCTAGAGCTATGATTCTGTGACCCCATTGCCTTTCCAGGTTACCTTCATTGGGGAAATGATTAGATTAAATTGATGATGTTTTATAAAAATTGGTCTCTCCCAAGTTTCAAAGAACTTTATGGGTGGAAGGAACTTCTGAGATTATCTCTGAAATAATCCTCCCATTTTACTAATACTAAGAGAGGCACATTGACTTGCCAAAAGTTGCACAGGAACACAGGTGATGATTAGCAGAGCCAAGAATTAAACTTAATTGAGCTCTTAAAAAAAACGACTTGTTGTTACGTTTAAAAAGTGCCACACAGGCATTTCCCCTTAACTCCCTTGAAACAAAAGAAAACCATTAAAACAAAACAAAGTAATGCAACAATTCAATCTTTCAACACTATAGATCCCCACTTCTCTACCGAAAGGAGGATGTTTCATTTCATCTTGACTTCTCTAAAACCACTATAATTAATCAGAACTTGACTCCCTATTTACTGTTGTTTTCATGAACATGATTGTCATTACTGTGTTTATTGTTCTGCTGGTTTTTGTCTTTTATTGTAGAGCTCATTCCATTATGCCATGCTTCCTCTGTTCTCTCCCCTCTGTCCTGTATACTCCCGTTCTAGGACTGAGGGGAGCAATCCAGGTGTGAGGTGATAGAGACCTGGAAGAGGGTGGTAGCATTAGGTAGGGCAGCTAGATAGCACAGTAGACAGAGTGCTAGGTCCTAAGTCAAGAAGACTCATCTTCCTAAGGTCAAATCTAATCTCAGACACTTATTAGCTGTATGATCCTGGGCAAGTCACTTAACCCTGTTTGCCTCAATTCCTCATCTGTAAAATAAGATGGAGAAGGACATGGCAAACCACTCCAGTATCTTTGCCATGAAAAGCCCAGGTTTTCTAAATGGGATCATGAAGCATCAGACATGACTAAAATATCTGAACATTGATTAGTAATGGAAAAGAAGGGAGAAATCTTAGAGATAGTTATGAATTTAATTATAAATCATTAATTTAATTAATGACATTAATTAATGTAAATTATAGACATGATTTTAGATAAGAAAATCAAAATAAACAGCTATACATAACTACTTTTACTTCAAAGTGAATGTCTATATATGTTATACTCACAGTGGCTTATGAGCTACTTCTTCTAACTTGCTCTTTTTCTGTGTGTTCATTTAGCTCTGAATTTGTGCTTATATTTTTCCTTTTCCATCATGGCAGTCAGTGTATATACTGCTCTTCTGCTTCTGTTTTTTTCTCTTCCCATTACTTCATAAAAGTTTTTTAAAATCTCTTTATAGACTTCATATTAATCATTTTTAATGGCATTGCAGCATTCCATTACTTTAATATACCACTGTGCAGTCATGTGAGAGATGAGGAATATGCTACAGGACTTGGAATTGTCTTTGACTCCTCTTTCTCTTCTCTTCCCAGTGTCCTCCTTCTTCCTAAACCTCTTAAGTTGGAAGCATTGAGGGAATGGGAGAATGGAAGTGTCCTTCACAGAGATGGAAAGTCAGGAGAGAGAACTAATTATATTAATTAATTCAATAAATAAGGCAAGAGGTAGTGTTGTATATCTGATAAGGAGTTGAATTCAGAGTAAGGAGGACCTGGGCTTAAATCTTGTATATGGTACGTGAGTTACCAAGTGGTTCTGGGAAAGTCCCTTAACCTCTTAATACCCCCTTGGGGCAGTTAGATGGAGTTGTGGATAGAGTATCAGGCCTGGAGTCAGAAAGACCATCATTCAAATGCAGTCTCAGACACTAGCTATGTGACTCAGGACAAGTCACCTAACCCTGGTTACCTCAGTTTCCTCATCTGTAAAATGAGCTGGAGAAGGAAATGGCAAACAGCTGCAGCATCTTTGCCAAGAAAATCTCAAATGGGGTCACAGAGATGTTGTGTGACTGAAACAACTGAATAACAACAATCCAGTTTTTACCCACCCTCCAACTCCTAAGGATTCAAAGTCACTGAACAGTCACAGATTTGCATGCCTAAAATATATTTCTTCACTAGGGAGTTTCCTGCACAGAGGAAGTCATGGTGTAGACAAAAAAAAAGTATGTCCCTGGGCAGTATACATACATGTGATACACACATACATACGTGTGTGTATGTGTGTGTGTGTGTCCCTGTGCTCAGGACTGGAGAGACAAAGATGAAAAGGGATGCATCTCTCTATTAGAAATGGTTTCTCTCTCCAACAAGAATTTATGAAGTTCCTATTATATGCAACAGCTTTTTAAAAATGCCTACTGTGTGCGAAGCTGAGTTTTTGTGCATACTTCATTCCAATCCACCCTATTGGAATTTTTACATGCATCTAAAGGAATCTTTTCATTATCCTTTAATCAATCACTAAGCATTTCTTAAGCACCATGTGCCAGGTATTGTGATAGTTGTTGGGGATAAAAAGACAACAAGCCTCCAAGAGGCTTGTTATATCCAGTGAGAAGGGTACCACCCAGCCTAGGAGCTGAGAGACCCAGATTTTGAGAGTATCTGACTCAGACTCCTCATTTCATAGATGAGGAAGCTACAGAAATTACATTGCATGGTAAATTGAAAATGTGTTCATGGTACAGCTAGCTTTAAGAAAGCTGACATGTTAGAGATGGCTCTGCCTTACTTGCTGTTACTGTCACCATCCAAACGAGGGTTTGCTAAGAGGAAGGAACAAGTAGACACTGGGCATCATAAGAGGGGAGAAGGTGAAACCCAAGCCAATTTCATGGTCTTTGTGACTTTGCCTTGGAGAAGCCCTATCTTTAAGGAGGTGGGCTTCAAGTCCGCAGATTTGGGCTCAAGTCCTAGTTTTGCCACTAGCTAGAAGGACAACATTGGGCAAAGCACTGTCCCTTTCTAAGCCTCAATTTCATAATCTGTAAAATGGGGATGACAATAGCTGTTGCTTATATACCACTTTGAAGTTTGTAAAGTATTCTGTGTATGATATCTCTTTTGAGCCTTACAGCATTCCTATAAGTTAGGGACTACAAGCATTATTATTCTCCTCTTACAGATAGGGAAACTGAGGCTCAGAGACTGTTTAGCCTAGTAAATGCCAGAGGAAGAATTTGAACTTCACGTCCAATGCTTTATCCAGTATACTCACACCACACCCACCTCTCCTTGATTTCATAGGCTCTGGCAAGATCTAACTCACAAGGGTTGTCATGAGAAACAAATGCAGTGATATATGAAGAAGTTGGTCATGAGCCATACAACCTTTACCCCTACCCACAGAAGAGATTAGAGTGAAGGTTTTATCTTTCTTGTGACTTCAGTCTTGAAAACAGTGATTTCCTCCCTACCTCACATCAGGATTCAGTGAAAGAGTGCAGAGCTTGGAATCTGAGGGCCTGGGTTCAACTCCTGGCTCATTTACTCCAACCTTCAGAATTTTCTAAATTGTGGGGGCTCAAGCCAGCTAGTTAGCATTTGTGTAGCTCTTTAATCTTCCTTTTAAGGATTGCAAAGTACTTTACAAATGTGATTTCATTCTATTTTCACATAACCTTGAGAAGCAAGTGCTATTATTATCCCCATTTTATAGATGAAGAAACTGAGACAAAGAAAGGTTGAGTGAACCACGTAGCTTGTATCTGGAGTCATTATTTGAACACGGATCTTCCTAACTATATGTCCAGAGCTATATCCACTATGTCACCTGCCTGGTACTTTCCTATATTTGAAATAATAAACCAGGAGGAATTACTAGATATTTTCAAATGCAACTACATTATAAATAAATCCATTTCCTCCCATGAAAGCAGAGTCAAAAGGGCTCATTGATTCCAACTGATGGAGTGTGACAGAAGGGGATTCTGCAGTTATAGAGACGGGAAGAGGGAGGAGAAGAGCAGAGAGGACTAGACCTGCCTCTGTCCCACTCTCATAGGTCTCTGCCCTGGGAGTCCTGGGTACTTGCATCCCTCCCCCCTCAACTGATGCTTGCCTGCATAGGGAAAGAACTAGGACCCTCTGATTGATGATGGGTATTTATGGCAGTAGCAAATTCTGCCTTAGCTTAGGTCACCTTCATGACCTCAAGTAGGTCACTTATTTTTTCTGGGACTTAGTTTCCACAGTTGTCAAATAAAATGGTAGAATGAAATGACTGTTAAGATTTCATCCATCTCTAAATCTAAAATCTCATGACAATGAATGTCGCAAGTTATTATTTATATAATTTTATTATATAAGATTTGTGTTATGAAAATACAATAAATTCATCATTTTATTTAAATATAATTTGAGCAAATAAAATTATTTGCACATATTGTTGGGACTTGACAATTTTTTTCATGAAAAAAGTTTGGTAACCACTGGAGCAAGTCACTGACAAGTATGCCTACAAGGGACCGCCCTGACAATGTCATAAAAATGAGAGTAAATCAGTATGTGTTGACCAGATCAAAACCTTTTGCTACAGGCAGGAAACCACAAAGTCAGTGCAAACACAGGGTCAAGTCTAGCCCCCGTTACCCATCCATCTGTATAGGCACCTAAGTGAGATTTGTCTCTTGGGTTTTGTCTGTTCCTGGCTTGAGTTCTTCTCTCTCCTACTCCTATCTCCAGTATAAAAGGACTATATTCTCTGCTAATCCAGCTTCCATTACTCACCCTTTAAAGCTATTCAAGGTAGACTTGGCTAATTTGTGATGCATAGGTTCCCTATTTTTAAAGGTTTTAAAACTAAGTTTATATGATGACTTGTAAGAAAGTACTTATAAAACAGGGGTAAGGAAGGTTTTTATTATAAAAGAGGTTGGACCAGGTGACCTCTGAATTCCTTCAAATTTTGTGATTTGGGAATAGAGAGGGGAATTGCACATTTGGCAGAGAATTGACTAGATCAGTGGCGTTAAACTCAAATAGAAATGGGGTGTACTAATTCGTACAATTAGTTCCCTTTGGGTCACATGTTAACTTAGTTTTAAAATGTAATATTATCTATGTTTTATTGTCTTTTTTATTCACTTTGTTAAATATTTCCAAATTACATTTTAATTTGGTTCAGGCAATACTAGTGAGTGTTGCGATCTTGCTCCCTGCCATCCCCTCACTCCCACTGACCTGTATTTGACACCTCTAGACTGCAGTCATCTTTAAGGTTCCTTACAACTTTGAGATTCTTATGCTCCAAATTCCTTGCTCAGCTTTTTCTGAGTGTCCGTGGTTCCCCAAGGAAAACAAAAGCTCAGTGGTTTTGTAGCCAGTCCCTCTTCCATACCCAGACTGCTCAGCCCTCTGACTCTTGAACTAATTCCTTCTTCATAGCTATGCTTATTCTCCACTTTCTTTCAAATTTATTATTCCATTCATCCTGTCTCTCCAGAGGCATAGCTTATACATTAATAGTGCCAAGGAAAAGAGTGCTGGATATGGAGCCAGAAGATCTAGGTTCAAGTGCTGTCTTTGCCACTTATTAGCCAGACAACAAGACATTCTAAGCCTCACCTGTAAAACCAGATTAATAAAATCTACTTCAGAGGGTATTTGTGTGAGGAACGCTTCATAAATGTGACATTATTATTATATAAACAACTATTTTTTTTAAACAGAAGTGCTTTTTATTTTGATGTAAACTAGGAGTGCAAAGATGATTGAGTAATGACAAAAAAGTCTAATAAATTGCATCAATAAAGTGATAAACAAAATTGTGTGATTCTGTCTTTGGATAAAAGAAGCTTTTGAAAAATTCAACACCCGTTTGTTTAAAAAAAAAACCACAGTATAAGTAGCAATGGAAGATGTTTTCCTCATTTGAAGAAACTTTTTCTTCAGCCTAGATAAAAAAGCAAGGCATTTTAAGGAAGAGACACCAAGGTTCTCTCAGCCAAAGTCATTGCCATTGTCAGATGGTTCAATATCAAGCAAATAATACAATTTTATCAGTGTATGGGACAATAAAGAAGAGGTATTATCATATGCTGGGCAATGTATTCTATGGAATTTTTCCATTTGATTTGCAGTTGGAACCTTTGCTATGGATTGTCTATTTTAATCTGAGCTCCTTCAGAACAGGGACTCTCTTACTATTCTATTTGGAAACTCAGTGCTTATCATAATGCTTTGCATATCAACTATTCATTTTGCCTAAAAAGGGGTCAGAAGGCCATCTTTAAAGAGGTTCAGAGCTTGTTGCAGACTCTATCTGTCATATACATATATACATATCTGTATATGTACATACCTATATATGCATATTTATACATACACATATACATAACCTCATAGAGAGAGATGAATGACTATATAACCATATAAAGGAAGGGGTTTGGGAAAAAGGATCCAGGTGGAAAGTAATGATTCAAAGCAGTTCCACCCTTGGTGTTTCTTTGCCTTTCCCCCTTGCCTTGGTGTGGAAACTCTAAAAGAACATCTGGGTTGACAAGATGGGGGAAGGAAAAGCAGGGGTCAGACCCTGATGGCCATAGATGTTGAAAGGGAAATCCCTGAGATGTTTGTGAAGGAGTACAGCTGTCATTAGACATTAAGAAGGAGTTATGAGTATTTTCTAACACCAATTCAGATCCTGTCTTTGGTGAGAAAGAAGTCAAGGTTAAAAATAGACTTAATAGACTTATTTAGTGGGCTGGCGGCTCTCAATTCTAAGAGAGTTTGGCTGCCAATATCAAGACTCTCCACCCACCTCCAAAAAGCTGAGAACTGACATGCTGTCTTTGGACAGAAAGAAAAAAGTTGATAAAGGTTTTTCCACAGATTGATGACTAGGTGTGCGAGAGCCCTGCCTTTCTAAAAGAGTTGAGACTTTGGTCTGTGGGCTCGAGACTGAAATAGAAATGTCAAAGTCCTCTTGTCCTTTTACGAGAAATAAAACAAGTGCCTACTGATAGGAGAAGAAGCAAGTTTGCTGTGGGTACCACCTGAGGCCAGAAACTGGAAGCAAAGGTAAAGTGTCTAGCTGTGTGCTCAGGAGAGCCACAGCTTGCGGGGAGAAAGAACATTCACTAGCTTTGGAGTCAGGACAAAGGGTTCAAATTCTGGCTTTGTTACATCCTACCTGATTGACTTCAGGCAAGTCCCTTTGCTCTGCAGGCTTCACTTTCCTCACTTATAAGGACGAAAGGTCCCTTCTAGATAGGCACATGCTAGAGCCGGCTCAAACCATTGTCAAGAGGCAATTGCAAAATTTTCATTGTGAGCATTTATGTCTCAGAAATCAGCAAAGGTTATAGATCATGGCTTGATTTATTATGTTGATTGTCTAGTCTTATGAAAGTGTTAATAATGCAGATTAAGCCCAAATAGTCTTTTAGAGCTTTTAGAGCCAAGAAGGTGAGATTAAACAATTTTCTCCCCCAGAGAGATGGTTGTTAAGCCTTTCCCAGAACACTCCTGCCTCTAAAGATACCACATAACCAATCAGTAGAGCACAGTTTAACAGAGGCCACTCTAGATGAAAATGAAGCTATGCCAGGGAGAAGCTACACACTGGGCAGACAGGCTATATACTACCCAGAGCAGTGGGAAACATCACCGGTAGGGCCTGCATGAAGACATTACCAGAAGACACTGGCAGCCTTGCAGTGTCAGAGGCAAAAGTTGCTTCCTGATGTGTTTGGCCCTCCATATGTGCCTCCTGGCCCACATGTGCTCTCCTCCGTGAGTATTCCCTACCTGTGTGCATTCTTCTCACTAAAGTGCTCTGTAACCTAGCCCCCTCCCACCTTTCTACCTTCTACAGGAAGCCTTTCCCAACCCCTTGAAATTCCACTGCCTTCTATCTTTTAACTATTTCCTATTTATCCTGTATATAGCTTGCTTTAATGTTGTCTACCCCATTAGACTGTAAGCTCCCTGAGGGCAGAGAGTGTCTTTTGTTTCCCCAGGTGCTTAGTAAATATTTATTGATTGGTTGGCATGTACCTATCTGGGGAGCATGCCCCAGGTTTACGGGGGAGACGTTCTGTGGTTACTTTATTTCCGTGATATTTCAGAAAATGCTTTTGTTTTTAATTAATTTCATCCTCTGGCCAACTAACAACAGTAGACACATTGATGGGGGCTAGTGAGCTATGTTGAGGTCAGAGTTGGGAGAGCAGGTTCAGGTGTGAAAGAATTCACTTAGACCTTCTCTTTTAACCAATGGGAGCTTTTAATTTTACATGTAAAAGGATCACAGGCCTCCTTAGCAAGAAAGCTAAACAACACCCTGATATTTGGGGGAGTTATGCTTATATAGAGATGTTCAGGATGATGATGTAATTTTAGGATTTCTTATGAGGGTTGAAGATTAGGGAAAGAATAAGAACAAACAAGATGAGGAAGATGGTTTCTTACAAGATAAAAAAAAATTGTAGTGACACAGGATGGGGAAGATGAATGACAGGATAGGGAGCACAGGATAAGGGGGACAAAAGCAATTCTTTTGGTACAAGTTGTAGGGTATGGGGAAAAGGGGATTGACACCCTCAAGTCACAAAATTGGCTACAGAATGAGCCTAAAACCCCTTCAGGGGACCTGGGAAAGTAACCTTTAATATTAACCCTTAGGGCACGATTTGTATGAACATCAAACTACATTTATTTTAGGGATGTGGGCCAACAGAGTATCTTAAAAGTAGCTTCTCTTTGGGGACTCGTGTGAAAAGGGAGGTTGGGAGGGGCCTCAGGTGCTACCTCTCTGTACTAAATGACCTGTTTGATGCTCTCACAGAGATGTCGCACATACAGAACTGTAAAAAAGAGTATATTCTGGATGAACATAAAACTGATCTTCTGGTTACCTACCCACTGGCTCTTTGATCCTGTGATCCTTTTCTGAGGCAGTGCCTCCTAGTAGATAGAACCGTGAGCTTTGAGCTGTGGCTAAGCCAGAACTCAGAGCCAGGTGTTGCAGCAAGTATGATCAACAAATCACTTCCTCTTCCTAAGCCTCAATTTCATCATCTGTAAAATGGATGATGGTTCAGGTGAGCAATGTTGTCGTTTCATGTCTGTCAGGGCTGTTGGAAGGAAGGCACTTTGTAAAGTGGAAGGCACAGGAGAGCATTCTGTCAGACAGGAAAGCAATTCACTTGTCTATTTCTCCTAGTGTGTGCCCATCTTTCTCCAAACATTTCTCCTTGAGCTAGGGAACTGAATAACCCACTCCAGGGGGTGACTCTGGGAGTGACTCCAGAACTGGGCACCTTCAAGGACCATCCAAAGACATCAAGGGCTACATTTAAGCATTATCTTCAGAGCCCTTGGTCCTACTCTCTAATGAGAGCCCTGAGTACTCTGGCAGGAGAGACTGAGAAAGCTAATTATTATAGGGCCTGAACAGTATATATTAGATGCCTAATACATGTGCATGTGAGTGTGTGTATGCCTGTGTTTGTATGTTATACCTTTGAGCCCCCTATTTTATTTCTGACACCTAGCTTCCTGGGCAGTAAAATGGGAGTAGTCATGTATTACCCAAGAGGTAACACATCCTTGTGGGTAATAAGCCAGTCTTTAAGTCAGGAAGACCTAGGTGTAGGTTCTACCTACAGTGTCTACTAACTGTGTGACCATGAGTCAATCAGTGAACCCTCTAAGTGCCCCAGGAAACTCTTTTAGTCTCTAAGGAATAGAAGAGTTGCTTACAATTGATGGAGAAAGTTTACATACTGGGAATTCCCTACATCAAATAAATCACAAATATGGATAAAAAAAATATAACATAAAGCCCATCTTCCCTCTAAATAAATATTACCTACCTTATTTTTCCACTTCATGCAACATTTTCACTGTGATCCTGTCTACAGTCATCTCCACTCTACCTTAGACTCATTGGAAACTTGGAAACTCTCTGCCTCTAACTCTGTCTCTATCTCATTCTATTTCTCAATCTCTGTCTCTTTTCCTCCTCTCTCTGTCTCTTTCTGTGTCTCTGTCTCTGTGTCTTTCTGCTCTGTCTCTCTTGCTCTGTGTCTCTGTCTCTTTCTCCTCTCTCTGTTTCTCTTTGTCTCTCTCTGTGTCTCTCTCTGCTCTCTCCTGCTGTTTCTCTGTCTCTTTTTCTCTTCTTTCTTTCTATGTCTCTGTCTCCATCTTTCTTTCTGTCTCTGTCTCTCTGTGTCTGTATCTGTCTGTCTCTGCTTCTCTCTGACTCTGTCCCTCTCCCCTAGTGTCCTCATCAGCAAAATGAGGAGGTTGGACTAGCTGGCCTGGAGTGTGCCCCAGCCACTTCTCTGTGACAGTGGCAGGATGCAGTGTGTGGTTCTCTTTTTCAAAAGTCCAACTAAATGACTTGTAATTAGAGAGCTTTCTTTTCCTACTCTTATAAAACTGATATTGTGCAGCGAGTCCAGGTTCCCATGATTTGAAGAGTCATGTGTGTGATGGTGACAGAGCAACATAATGGATATGCTGAAAGGAGGAACAGCAAGTGGTAAGTGTAGGTGTTTGAAACTGAAAAATCTATTTTAAAAAGACAACTAATAGGGTTAGAAAATACATTTCACACTGAAAAACACAGAACCCCGGGCTCTGGAAAATAAGTACGTGCAGTCATTAAGTACATTAAAAAAAGATGTTTCAAACAGGCTGTTTTTCTTGGGGCCTTGAACCTGACACTCACCAAGTGAGACTCTCAGAGCTGGCAAGGACCACGGAGGCTGCGTGGTCCAGGCCTCTGCCCAAAGTAGGAATGAATGAATCCCTTTTACAATGGTGTAGGTAGGTTGAAGCAATGAGGAAAAGAGAATGGGAAAAAAGAGATTCAGTCTCTTTTCAATATGCCCTGTCCAGGCCCAAGGTTCTGGGAAGATGGGCTTTCCCATCACCAGGGGTCAGAGAGCCATTCTCCAGCCATGTGCTGGGCAGGAGTTGAGATATGTGCCCCAAGTCTGATCATGGGCTATGACCAGGATCAAACCAGAGTCAAATGGCAGAATTATCAGTTTGTCTTTGTATTTTGTTCCCCTTCCCCACTTTATGGGTCTTTCTTCAGGCCCAGATATCCCTGGCCTGGCACCCTGGAGCCATAGTCTTCTAGGACTGGAAAGGATCTTGGAGATTGTTTGGATGAATGCTTCAACTACAGAGGAGGGAGCTGAAGTCGCTAAAGGATGAGTGGCCTGTCAAAGGCTAAACAGGGATTTGGTGACAAAGGCAGGACTAGAATAACAGCTGAGAGTTAAATTACGCTGACTGCATGCCAGCACTGTGCTGAGCCCTTTATAGATATTTTCTCAATTGATCTTCACAACAACCCTGGGAGATGTTGTTATCCCCATTTTACAGATAATAACAATGGTGATAACATTTCTATAGCATTTACTATGTGCCGGGCACTGTGCTAAGTGCTTTACAATTATTATTTCATTTGATACAACTTGAGGGTAAGTGCTATTATTATCCCCATTTCACAGATGAGAAAACTAAGGCAAACAGAGGTTAAGGGGCTTACCCAGGGTAACACAGATAATAGGTTTCTGAGGGAGGATTTGAACTCAGGTCTTACTGACTTGAGGCCTGGCACTCTATCTGTTGTACCACCTTGACAGCCATCTAGATGCCTTTGCTCCCATTCCAAGATGCTTTCTTCTACACCACTGTCATTCCTTTCTAGCCACCCAGTGCCCTGTCCTCCTTTCCTTTGGACCAAGATTTTCCTATTTTCCAAAGTGCATCTTAGAAAGTAATCTATATAATTGAATGGGTCAATAATTCATTTACAAGAGGCCTCCTAAATGTAAGAATCTTGAGGACAGGTACAGCTTTGCTTTTGTTTCTGTGACCTCAAGGCTTATTGTTTTGTTCTTGGCATATTGTAAGCATTTAATAAAATGCTTGTTAGTTAATTAACTGATTGATTTTTGACATGGACCTTCTAGAGACAGTGGCTTTATTGAAGCTGCTCCCTGTGACCAAAGGGAATTTAAAGGGCTATTGATTTAGACAACAATGTAGGGCTTGCCATATTGCATTCATACACCAGCAACTGCACCATGAAGTACCGCCACCACCACCATCATTGTCGCCACCACCACCATCATCATCACTAACATTTATATAGTGCTCTTTGAGGCGTATGGGATACTTTGGGCCAGACAAGGCAATGATATCCTCAAAAAGAAAGACAGTGTCTGACCTTAAGGAGATTACATTCTAATGTAGGAAGAGAAAACAGAAGAAAAAAGCTGAAAATGGAGGCCTCAAGAGGAACTCCTCAATGGTCAAAGGGGAATGGCATGGCAGTGGAGCTCCAGGGTGTAGCAGCAAGCACCCTAGCATACCCAGCATGGCTGCTAGCACAGGTTCTTAGATCTGCTTTTCTAAAGGAAAGCAACTCAAAATGAGTTAACAATCTTACTTTAATCAAACATATATCATTTACCTAATTCAGGGGAAAAAGTCAGCACCCTGAACTTCAGAGAATACAAACAGAAGTTACAAGCAGATAAAAAAATACAGACAGAGAAATAGACCAGCAGATAGGGCTTCCAGCTATCTGACCATTACATCCATACCTTGTTAGTTACCAGAGAGGGAAGCACCAACATCTGGGTTTTCAAAGCTGGGGGGCTCAGTGGCTGCCCAGAGTCTCATCAATCACACAACTCTTCCCAAAGTGAGACCCAAAGCAAAACCTCACATCAGAGTACATATAGCTTTCTCCTGGCTCAGGGAATGTCACAACCTTCATGACTCACTGCCTAATCACAAAGTAACAAGATATGAGTGTTCCTGAAAAAAAAAGCCTCCTGCCACAGCTTCCATGTGATCACATTCAGCCTATTAGGGGGCAGAGTATATTTTCAAATCAGGGAAGGTTCTCAGATCCACTTAAGCCTATTAAGGGGCCAAGGGGCAGGAAAGATCTTCAGAATCCCATTACCATTACACAGGGGAGAAATGAATATTCCAAGATGAAGAGGCCCAGGTACTGAGGAAGATCCTAGAGTGTGAAGTTGAGGTTTTATTAGGAAGTGTTCAGGACATGGGCATTGATTCACTCAATCATTCAAGTGAGGCAGAATAGTGTGGTGGAAAAAATGCTGGATGTGGACTTAGGTGTGGGGGAGAACCTCAGTTTGACTAGACTATGCTGTTTAACTGTTTAACCTTGAGTAAGTCACTTAAGCCTTTCTGAGTTTCAGTTTCCTTGTCTGTCCTTGTCTTAGAAAAAAAATTGCTGTGAGGAAAGCACTTCGTAAACTTTAAAGTGCTCTGTCAATGTAAGTTCATCCACCCACCCATCCATCCATCCATTCATCCACCCACCCACTCACCCAACCATCCATCCACCCATCCACCCATCCATCCATCCATCCATCCATCCATCCATCCATCCATCTATCCATCTATCCGTCTATCCATCTAAAAAATTAACTACCAAATAAATGGTTCAGGCAATGGGTGCTATTGCTTGCTGTTGTTGACATATCCTGTAGCATGGAACCAAACTATTACTTATTTCTAACATTATCTTTTTATTTAAGAGCAATGTAATAAACATGTAATAATGTAGTAATAGCAGACATTTATATAGTGTAGTGGTCCTCCTGACAGCATGTGGGACTGGTAGAGCACTTGATAGCATGAAAACCTACTGAGGAAGAAGCCTGGGCCATCCCTAAGGTTGGTACTCTGGGTCAAAGCTCCAGTCATCCTGCAATTATGACTTCAACTACTAGTATCATTTTGGACATTTTACAAATGAAGAAGCTAGGTACTGAGAGGTTGTGACTAGTCCGTGGCCAGCCAGTTAGTAAGCACAGGCTTAGCCACATTACTCAGTAAACTCTAGGGACTTCCTATTGTTTCTGGAGTCAAACACAAACTCCCCTGTTTGGTACATAAGGCCCCTCTCAACCTCAGTTCACCCTCCCTTTCTAGGTTTGTCATAGATTCCCTTCATATACTCTATGGTTCAGCCACAGTTGGCTTTCTTGCTGCTCCTCACATATCACATTCATCTCCTTTCTCTGTGCTTTTGCATGAGCTGTTCCCCCTCCATTCTTACATTTGTGCCTTAAAATCCATAGTTTCCTGCAAAGCTCAGCTTAGGCACTGCCTCTTACATGAGGCCTTTCTTGGTCCCTCCTAAAATGACCCTGTATGTGTTTTATATATACTTATAGTTGCTGGTGTTGGTTCCCCAATCAAAAGGAATCTTAAGGGCAAGGATTCTCAATACTAAGGACAGTGCCTAGAATGTAATAAGTGCTTAAGAAATGCTTGTTGATTAAAGTGGCAACAGCCAGATTCACACCTAGGTCTAGGGATGTGCTGGAGTTAGACCTGCCCCCCCCCCCCAACTGACTCACAAGAACCTAATTGTTAAATTTTCAATGGGAGCATTTGCACCATGGAAATCAGCAAATGCACCAAATCAAGGTTTGATTTATTGTTTTGTTGCTTGTATAGACTTGAGAAAATGATGGAGATTAAATGTAGAGTAATCATGTAAATTAAACTCATAAGTGCCTTATGTGGACATTTTGTTTTCTTCACAGAGCTGATTATTAAACATTTACCAGTGCCTTACTCTCCTGGTATCTCCTGTCTTCAACTCTAGAATTCTTTCCAGGACACCATGTCAGCCCAAACACATGAGATGTCGAAGACAAAGTCCCTGTCTTCATGGAGCTTATAGTCTATCTCTTCCAAAGATCCAGACCTATATCCTGATATTCAGCAAATATTTGATTGACTGCTGATTACTGTCATGGAGGCAGCCAAAGGTCTGGCTTCCATTGGTCTCATGCCAGCAGAGAAGAAGGTGTAAAAAGCTTGGCTAACTGCTGACTCTCAGGAGGAGATTAACATGCCTGGCATCACTCCTCCCTACCCGCTCTGGCTCCCATGCAGGGGTATAATGCCAGAAGTGAAGGACAGTTCAGAAGTGACCTACACCTCACTGCCAAGTTCCAAGCCCAAGGTTTATAAGAGCCATGTTCCTGCCCGGCTGGGGATGTTTTATCTGGGCCACTTCCCCCATCCCTGCCTGATGATATAAAAGCCAGCGCTTCAGTGAGTTCTCTAATAGCCAGGACATATTTCCCGTGCAACCCTGGTGCTCCTTCTCACTCTGAGCTTTCTCTTGAGCAGCGGGACACAACATATTGTGAAGGGAAAATGGTAATTAGAAGGAACATTTGAGCAGAAGAACTTGTCTGGAAAAATGCTTTAGTTAAATGAAGCGAAAAAGATTGTTTTTAACTTAATCTGTTAAACACACACACACATCTATCTGTCCTCTCCTGTTTGAAATGAGAAGGCAAAGGAAGGGACAGGATGGATTATTGTGCCCATCCTACCTGGGCTTCTGGGTAAGTATGGTCAGGATGGCAGTGGCCACAGAGAAGCAAACAACCATTGAGCCATGGGGATTCATTGCTGAGATGAAAGGGGTTTGGAGAAAGAATTAGTTAAGCCACTTAACACTGGAAGTCATAGGCCTCTTCATCTGGTGAATTTTAGGGGCTAAAGTGGATCCAGTTAAGGCAGCATTGAGGGAAAGTCAGGAGCAACAGTGGAAGGAGTTTGGGCATAGCCTACTGACACCTCCATCCTGGGCAGGGGGTGGCATGTCCATACTAGGGCAGCCTTACCTGCCATCCTAAATGAGACCACCAAAGGGACTCCTGTTTCCAAAATGGAATTGGGAAAGACAGAAGAGAAGGAGCTACAATTGGAGAGGTAGCCAGGGATCCTCAGGCATGATGCTTTTCAGATCTTGGGAGGAGGCAAAGGGAACTCTACCATGGTCTTAGCAGAGACTGCTGTCAGGATTTGGTAAATCTCTACACTAGGACTTCCCAGGAAATCATTCTTCCAGGCTCTAGCTGGGCCTCATGGGTCCGCCTTCATTACATACATACTGGGAAGTTTAGGCAGCCCTGAGTCAGGGCAGTTTGAGTGACTTATAGAATGAGGCAATGCGTCTTCTTATGTCTTTCTGCCTCTGTGATCACAGGGAAGGAGGCATTAGAAAACTAAGTTTCCAGTTGGTTTTAGAAGAGTGTAAGAGAAAGGGGCTACTAGACAGACGTTGATGGTGTGGCTAGCCTATTAGATGGAGAAAAACTGAGGGTAGGGGCCAAATAGTCAGTTCCAAGGACTTATCCCCAAAGGACTGATTCATTCAACAAACTTTTAATAAGTGCCTACAATAGTGAAGGCCCTATTCTGGTGATAAGGGTGGGATGCAGGAGGGGATGAGCACAATAAAAGACAGGCTCTGCCTTCAAGGGGAGACAAAATAATACAAATCACCGTAATATACATTGGAATATGGAAAGTGCAAGTTATGTGTTATGAGACCAGAAGACTCTCCTTATGTTCACATGAGTAAGAGCTTATGGAAGGAGGTAGTGCCTGAGACGGGACTGGAGGGCAGGGAAGAATTTTAATAAGTAGAGATTAAGGAGTTCCAGGACAGAGGACAGCAAGAGCAGAAGCACAGAGGTGGCAAGGCATAGAACCAAATTCTGGTGATTTGGAGTAAGGGGCACAGGAAGGGGGGATAAGGCTGGGAAGAGACCAACTGACCTGTCTTCCATGGTTACTTTCAATGTCCTGCATTAACAACGTCTACCCTTGGTGTGGAAGTGTAGAAGACTCAGGGTAAACAACCTTTTACCATTGCTAAAAGGACACTTCCCAACATTTAGGAAGACTTGAGCCTAAGGAGAGGAAGAGACTTGTCCAAGGTCACACAAATATTAAGTGACAGCTAGGATTTTACTGGAATTCTCTGGTCCTCTGAATCCAAATCTAGCATTTTTTTTCCACTGCAGTATCATGCCTTTTCTCATGTTCTCCTACAGTGTCTGGGCCACAGAAAGTTCTTGAGTTGCTTGGGTAGGTTATGGCTATTGTCCTAGATGTGACTTGGCTTCAGCGGTGGCTGGACCTGTGGAGCCAGCTGTGATGGAGGATTGTGGAATTTGATGGGCACCCCATTACTTTTCTCATCACTTTTCTTAACACCTGGAAGGCTAGGGAAAGTGGTGTTGGTCTCTTGTTGTACTGGGAGCCCAGTACTATAGTAAGCTCTCACTTCTCTGCAACTTGTAGCATTCATGGTACTGCACGATTAGCACTTCAAATGGGAGATGCAGTGAATGAGATATAGTAACAAGGCCAATTTAGTTGTGCTATAATGTGTATTCAAGAAGGAAAGTAATGTATAAGGCTGGATGGATAGATTGGGGTCAAGTTATGCAGGGCTATTGGACCCTAGGGAGCCCGTGGAATTAACTGAGTCTCAGGGTAGACTCAATTGATAAGGGCAGCTAGGTGGCACAATGGATAGAGTTCTGGACCTGGAGTTAGGAAGACCTGAGTTCAAATCTGATCTCAGACATGTTTCATCTTTGTGACCCTGGGCAAGTCACTTAGCCCTGTTTGCCTCAGTTTCCTCATCTATAAAATAAGCTTGGGAAGGAAATGGCGAACCACTCCAGTATCTTTGCTAAGAAAACCCCAAATGGGGTCATGAAGAGTCAGACTCAACTGAAACTACTGAAAAATAGCAACAACAAGGTATGATATGGTCAGATAGCTCACACTCAGACCCAGTTCTCCTAATGTTGCCACCACAATTTGTGTGACCTTATATAAGTTAGTTGCTTCTCTTAGACTTAATTTTCCTGTCTATTAAATGGTGATAAACATTCTGCCTTTTTTAACAACATGAGGCTATTGTAAAGGATATGTGTTTTGCAGTTTCAAAGGTCTCTAAGACTGTAAGCTCCTTCCATGCATCTTTGTGTCTAGTATAGTGCCAGGCACAGTCTGTATTTAGAACAGACTTGTTGAATTAAAGTGTAAGTGAATGCATATCACTTTTGGTTTAGAGGTAGGGCTGTAAGTAACTGAATAAATAGTAAGAAAATATATATGCTTAGAAAATACAAGGTGCCAGATAAATGATAGTGAAGCGTATCTCCATCTTTTCAATACAAAGCCAGGGGACTATGGGGATAATGTGGTATAGAGTGTCAGAGATGGTCATTGTACTGAACATTTTGGTTTTATCATTTTCCTTTGTTGTAAGGGAGAGTTTAATGGCCAATATAATTAGTTATGGCTGCAATATAAAACCAGAAGGCATTAATAAAATTTATTTAAATCAAAGAAAGAAAGAAAATGCATATGTCTAAAGAGGCATCCCACATGTACTACTCACTGTCTAGCCTGTCAAGAGTCCTATGCTCAGTTTGGTTCTTAAGTCTGATTCTTAAAAGTCTTTTGCTGTGCCTCAGTTTCCTCAGCAAGGTGCCTTCTAGGGCTAAATTACACAAAAAGTTCTGGGGAGACATCTCTGTGCAGCTCTGGAGTAGATAAAATGGCGACTATTTGTTGAAAGCAGTGGATCTCAGTGAGTGAGCTGATCCAGTGAATGCCCTGTAATTATAACTGGTGCATTATTAATAAGGAAATGTTCTATCTTGGTGCCTGGGCTATCAACTCTACCCCAGCGTTGGATGCCACCTACCTCGCACTCTGAACACTGAGTGGGTTGGCCTGTCACATTGGCTAATGAAAGGGTTTAGGACACAGCCAGAGACCTGTTACCACAGGCATGCAATTATTTTTGAAATCAAGAGAACCCCAGAGATCTTTTGAGAGTGTGTGCTTGTGACAATAGCATGGGGGAGCTTGATAGTCCCAGCGGAGACTGAGCCCCTGCCCAGGTTTGCAGGTGGTGGGGCTGCAAGGTTAGAAAGGATTTAGCAAGATCTGCAGAGGGCCCATGTTGATTCCCACCTCCTGTGAGAGTCTGCTTGAAATCACGAGGGAGGAAGGAAGTTCTTCCGGTTACATTCCATCATCATCTATTTTTCCCCTGCCTCTGTGATTTGCTTTTTGGCTTTTTGTGGGTAGAATGCAATGTCAACCACTCTAGACATGTGGTACATTTAGCACATTAATCTGAGACATAACACACCTATTAATAAATGACACTGAGATTACAGAAAACAGAGATGATCCACAGGGTGCCTCTCCATAGAAACACATCCAACAGCTGCAGACATGCAGAAATCTGCTGCTTTGAGAACACCTGTGGATGGATGTGCAAATGACCAGGTGGGCCCTGCTCAAGTTCATGAATAATATGGCATCATTCAAAACTGTTAGGACTAGGAGCTCTGACTTGAGATAAACAAAACAAGCATAACTCTAACCCTTTTTAGAGAGTTCTTGGGGCCTTTCTCAGCTTTTCAGAAAGATCTCCAGATCAGAATGTCTTACAAGGACACAGGTCCATTGTTGTGTTTAGTCTGTTTATGCAGTGGGAGGTAATTTAACATTTGCATTGCTTATGGATCTCTTTTCGAGTGTGTTGAGTTGGTCTTAAAAGGCTATAATAATAATAATAATAATAATAATAATAATAATACACATTTATAAAACCCTCTGAGAGTTTACAAAATGCTTTCCCCAGAAGTATTCTGTGAATTATAATAGCCCAAATATAATGCCCATTTTACAGATGACTCTATCTTCTATAAAGTTAACAAAGATCTCTGAGTTGCCTCATTTGATGGCCTTTTTTCAGTTTGTGTCTTTCCTGACTTCTCAGTTGCATTGAATGCTATAGATCATCCTCTTCTTTTGGATACTCTCTCTAGTTTTCTTAAACTTGGCTCTTGGTTTCTCACTTTCTTACTTGTCTGATGGCTACTTCTCAATCTCCCTTGCTAGACATTTAGGAAAAACACTCTGCCAAATTGTGGGTGTTCCCCAACACTCTGTCCTCGGTCCTCTTTTTTCTTTCTTTGTTTGCTATCTTGGTGACCTCATCAACTCTCATGGGTTATAATCTCTATGCAGAGGATGCACAGATCTATATATACATCCAGTCCCAGTCTCCCTCTGGAGCACCAGTCCTGAATTGCCAGCTCTTCAGGTAGCCATTTCTAACTGCATCCTGGAGATTTCTCAGGCTCAATATGCCTAAAACAGAACTCATTATCTTTCCTCTCAAGCCTATCTTTCTTCCTTTCTTATTTCTGTTGAGGGTATTGCTATCCTTTCAGCCATCCATCCTAGGCTTCTCAGCCTCAGTTACCCTGCATAATTATCCAACCAACAAATCCTGTCTTCTTTTTTAACCTCTTCTAAATCTCTTGCATATGTCCCCTTTACTCCATTCATATAGTGACTATTTATTTAGTTTAGGCCAGGAGTAGGACGTGACTGAAAATCATTGAAAAAGAACAACCTAGTATAGTACTGGAATGTAGTGGCTCCTTAATGTATGCTTGTTATTTATTTATAGACACTAGACTAGGACGCAGGTCATTTGACTCTAAATTCAATGATGTTTCTACAAAATGACTCTACATTTGGGGAGAGTTAAGTAATCTATCTTCATTAGATCCATTCCTAATAAAGATCCTAATATGTTGTGCTAGAAGGTTTATTGTCATTCAATGCCTTTTTTTCATTAATACTCACCCCACTGTTTGAAGTGCTGTCATTGAATGAATTATTGCCTGTAGAAGGGAAGCTAAATGATGAATTGAGCCAAGACTGTTATTTTCCTTTGTCTTATTCTTTCCTTTCAATTATTATAATTATTTGATTGTTATTTTATATCCTCATTCTTCTCATCCTTTTAAATGAAGTGCACATAGAATCAATCCTGAGTCAAATTGATGTCCTGCTATTATTTTTTTAATATCCAGTGTTCCGCAGTCTCTTGTTCAGGTGGATAATATAACTGATTTTTTTATATTTGAATAAAAAGGTCCGGGATGTAAGTTCATCTTCTGTGGGCTCATAGGATGCTTTATTGTTTATTTAAACTGCAAGTATTCTCTACCCTCTACTCCCACCTTGGGAAGACCCTGTCCTAACTAGGAGAAATATTGATATTTAGTATGGCTTCTTGTAATCCCTTCTCCTTGTACCTTGAGTTAATAGTTTTCTTTGAAACATAGCTGCTTATAGTCTCATAAATTTATATTCCAAAAGGTCAATAGGCTCTTTTGGGGGGAACTTTTACAAATGCTTTTGTCCTCACACTAAGATAATAGTCACTTCTCTCAAGGTTATTTTCAGGATAATTGCTATTATCTAAGCTGAACAGAAGGCCCATCATAGGATAACCACTCATTTCCCAGTGTCATTGACCATATATCATCCTTGATTTATGTATGAGAACTAGCCCATTATGGGGTTCCCACCAGGCAATAGGCCCTTATACCTTCAGCTCTTGAGTGTCTTGAATGTTGGTAAAGGCTAAATTTCCTTCAAAGACTAGTCTTGTGTGCAGAAAAGATCATCCACAAGTTCAGATCTATGTGCCTTGGCAAATTAGCACTCAGAAAAGACAGCATGATATTCTGGTCAGTTAATGCTCTTAAATTTTTAAGAATATTGGAAAAGCAGGCCCTTACTGGGAAGGAATTATATCCAAAGCTGTATGTCTTCTCTATATAAGTGAGAACAATTGAGTCTCAAATCACACTGGGGCCAAAGACTTGTCTGGCAATACTAATATAGATGTTAGTGCTTGTAGCAGTATTGAAAAGGCTGGTAGAGAAACAGGAACTCTTCCATCCTGGAACAGTATGCATTGGGAAACACTTAAGGATACATTGACAGATTTTTTGATACTTGCACTTGCTGGTCAGTCAGCCAACAAACATTCATTAAGCACCACTGTGTACCTGGGACTGTTTTGTTCATCCTTCATTTTTGAAGAAGACCAGTGACATTACGCATGAAATATTGACTTGTGCATGTATTGGATTTAAGTGAGGCAGAGTTGCACAAAGTAGTCAGCCTTACTCTCTTTTTATAAGTCATTGAAGTCCAGTGGCAGGACAAAAGTCAGTATAACTGGTAACAGTTTGGGATGCAGTGGATTACCTTGACATCTTTAATGTCTGACCAAGCTCTAAGTGTTCTGCCGTGCCTGCTTCAGCTGCCTTCATAACCACTGAAACAAATTGTTCTGTGCTAAGTGCCAAGAATGCAAATACAAGTAACAAGACAGCCCTTGCTTCTTTGAGGTGCTTACATTCAAATGGAGGAAGATAATGTATAAAGGAAACTGAAGGGGGTGAGGTGCAAAGGTGCCTGACGGGACTGTGGCAGAGAAAGTCCAGAGCACTGAGCAGCTTGGAGAGAAATGGGCCATGGCTGGCCTGGATACCCTCCTTAAATGGAAGTTCTGGGAGGAGCCATTCAATCAAAGGGAGAGGCAGTGAGGATTGAGAGTACTTCCAAAGGGTGAATTCCAGGTCTGGAATGAGTTTCCAGAATGAAGAAGTTACTGGAGCATTTTACAGAAAGTTCTGTGGAGAGACAGGAGTGCAGCCTGAAGAAGAATGGGCCACACCTGGCCTGAACACTCTCCTGAAATAGAAGTTCTGAGATCAGCTATCCAATAAGAGCAAGAGGCCACAGGGGTACAGGGCTACTTCCAAAGTATGAATTCTGAGGCTGGGATACTGAAACTCAACTGGCAATGACCTATCCTTCAATGGATTCTGCTAAAACATATCCATGAGTTCTGTGTTGGCTTTTGCTTTTACCTTTTAGTGGTATGAAGGTAATATTTTCCATATAATTATCTCTTTTGAGAACATTTGCTGCTAAATGTAGGGGAATGGGTGGGAGAGCCTCACCATGTTTTCAACCCTTGAAATTAGCCCATGAATCTTGGAGGCTTGCATAATTTTTCACATGCAGACTGAACTATTTGGGCTGTTATGATGACTAAAACTACTGGATCCTGAATAAATGCCTAGCTGCTGTAGCAACAGAAAAGACATAATTCATCATGCTTATTTAAGACTTAGTGTAGAGCTAGCCCATTATGTTCAAATCAGATTATGTGGTTTTGTATAGGTACAAAGATACTACAAGTTATCAGTGAGTAATGAAGAAGACTTGGACTTGTATATATGAACATCTATCAGTTGGATAGGCTTTAGAGTCAGAGTATCTGGGTTCAAATCTCAAGAGTGCTATTTAATTTTTGAGAATTTGGACAAGTGTCTTAATTTCCTGACTCTCAGTTTCATCATTTGTAAAGTGAAGGGGGTTGCACTATATAACATCTCATTTCTGTTCCAACTCTTAATCTATGATCCCATTATTGCCATCCCTTAGACCTAAGCACCACCTGATAGTACCTATCCCATATTAAAGCCAGTGACCTTGTGTACTAAACAGCCAAGCTTCCCATAAATCTGGTTAACTAAATCAGAGTCAATGTAACATCTTTTTCTGCACAACTGTATTTCTACAAATCAAATAAAAAACCTAGATCTTTTTAGTAATTCTAATAAATGTTATGCTTTGCTATTTTAATAATTGCTATATTTAATTCGCATTCTATTCAAGCCCAAGATAAAGCAGAATTTAGATAAGACAGTGATAAAAAGGTTTTGTTCTGAATATCTGTACCTACCATTTAATATATAAAGAAATATAATTTGATAGTAGTTAAAGATTAGTGAGAAAAGTAACTAACTCATCAGGAACATTTTTTGTTTGGAATTATCTCCTCCAGGGGATGGTCTACAGCTTAGAACTTTCAACAGTTTCATCAGGTGTCAGAAATCTTTGCAGTCTTTCTTCTAGGAAAAAGAGCATTGAGTTTGGAGGTGAAGGGTGTGCTGTCTGTTATCTGTGGGGTCTTGGTCATTAGTTCACCTCCTTAAGCTTCAGTTTCCTTTTTGCTAAAATGAAAGGGTTGGACTAGATCTTTGAAGTCCCTTCTGACTTTAGATTCTAGGACCTCTGATCAAACCTTGTGGCACCCAAGAAAACAAAGATGGCCTCTGGCTGCTTTGTGTTACTTCCAGGGGAGATCTTGAGTCATCTTTCTCCATGTAGTTTTCCAAATCATCTGAGCAATTACATCTTTTCTTTTCCTCTCTTTGCTCTTGCCTCTCTTCTTAACAAAGAAGAAGGTGGTAAAAGAAAATGGGGTTTATTTAACATCAGTGAACTATAACTGAAGAGATCGATTTTTTCTCTAGTGCCTCTCTTCTCTTTTCCTTGCACCATACCCAATTGCAGCTTAGATGGCACAGTAGATAGTATGCTGGACTTGGAATCAGGAAGACCCAAGTTCAAATCTTACCTCAAATGCTTACCAGCTCTGTGGCCCTGAGTAAGTCACTTAGCCTCTCAGCCTCAGTTTCCCCTTTTATAAAATGGGGATGATAATAACATCTACCTTACAGGGTTGATGTGAGGATTAAATGAGATAATATTGTAAAGACTTTTGCAAAGCTCTTTATTTATTATTATATATCATCTTAAAGTGATATATAAATATTTGCTATTTTTATTTTCTTCCCTTTTTAATCCCCTTTCACTCTTTCCTTCCAACACTGAAGTTTGTTTTACTTATGACTATTCCCTTAGGTAAGAAGAATCCTTACCTGTCCTCTCAAACCTCCCTCTTCCAGCTTTCCTTTCCTATTTCCTTCTTGAGTTTAGTGTGTGTGTGTGTGTGTGTGTGTGTGTGTGTGTGTGTGTGTGTGTGTGTGTGAATGATTGAGAAAGAGAGAGAGAAAGAGAGAGATAGAGAGAGATCAATCTTTCTTTGTAAAGACTAGAGCTAAATAGGAAATTTGACATTCAAACACAAGACTCAAGAGAAGTATAAAAAGGTAAATGTGAAAGAGTAATCACAAGGGTCTCAATAAAGTTAAATTGTTTGCAGATAAGACATGTAACTCCTAAGAACTTTTTACTAGGGCAGTTAAAAAGAGTTTACATAGACATAAGGCATGGGGTGACTATGTTGGAATGATTTCCCTCCCTTCCCACCAAAAAAAATGAAGGTGTAAGAAAGAGGGATTCAGTGGGAGAAGGGGAAAGAAGGGGATGGAATGGGGAAAAATTTCTCCCATAAAAGAATTGTGAAGGAAGAGGTTTCACAATGGAGGAGGAAATGACTGTGTGTATGTGTGTGTGTGTGCACGCGTGTGTGTCAGAGTGCATGTGTGTGTGTGTAAGTGTGTGTGGCAGGTAATGCTTGAACCTCACTCTCATAGGAATTGGTTCAAAGATAGAAGAAGATAATTACACATTCAGTTGTGTATAGAAATGTAACTTACCCAATACGGAAAGAGAAGGGGAAAAGACATCAGAAGAAGCAAGAGGGGTGAATAAAAGGGAGAGCAGATTAAGGGAAGTAGTGGTTAAATGCAAAATAGACTTTTGAGGAGGGTCAGGCTAAGAAGAGAAAGAGAAGGATAAACAGAAGGAAAGAGGATGGAGTGAAATACAATGTTAGGAATCATAACTGTGAATGTGAATGTGATGAACTTAGCCATAAAATGGAAGTAAATAACAGAAGGGATTAGAAAACAGAATCCAACAATATGATGTTTATAAGAGACATACTTGAAACAGAAAGACACACAGAGTTAAAATAAAGGAGTGAAGCAGAATTTAAATATGTTTCAGCCAAAACAAAAAAGGCAGGGGTAGCAATCATGATCTCAAACTAAGCAAAAGTAAAAATAGACTTAATTAAAAGAGATAATCAGGGAGACTACTAAAAAGTCTATGCTAAAAAGTATCATAGACAATGAAATAATATAAAAAATTTTTACAGCAAGTTTCTCTCATAAAGCCCTCATTTCTCAAATACATACTTATTAGAGAACTGAGTGAAAATTATAAAAATAAGAGCTATTCCTCAACTGATAAATGGTCAAAGGATTTAACAAGTAGTTTTTCAAAAAATAAATTAAAAAAACTATCTGTAGTAATATGAAAAATGCTCTAAATCACTATTGATTAGATAAAAGCAAATTAAGACAACTCTCAGGAACCACCTCACATCTATCAGAAATGACAAATGCTGGAGGGGATGAAGGAAAAATAGGTACATAAATGAACTGCTGGTGAACTTGTGAACTAGTCCAACTATTCTGAAGAACAATTTGAAACTATACTAAAAGGACTAGAAAACTGCATACCCTTGCATATCCAGCGATACTATGTCTGTCCCTCAAAGAGATCAAAGAAAAAGGGAAAGGACCTATATGTACAAAAACATTTATAGCAGTTCTTTTTGTGGTGGCAAAGAATTGGAAATGGAGGAGATGTTCATCAATTAGGGAATGAGTTGTGGCATATGATTGTGATAGAGTAGTATAAGAAATGACGAGGGAGGTGGTTTTTTAAAAACATGTCAAGACCTGCATGAGATGATGGAAAGTGAAATATGAAAAACCAAGGAGATCATTATGCACAGTAACAGCAATGTTGCAATGCTGATCGATGGGGAAAGACTTGGCTACTATGATCAATTCAATGATCCAAGACAATTCTGACTCATGATGAAAAAGTCCTATCCACTTCCAGAGAAAGAACCAATGAGCTCTGAAACCAATGTATAATTTTCCCACTTAATTTTTCTTGATTTTCAAAAAAAATATGGCTAATATGGAAATGTTTTGTATGATTGATTATAACTGATATAATGTTTGTCTTTTCAGTGGGTGGGGAAGGGTGTGAGAGGGATAGAATTTGAAATTCAAAATTTTTAAAAGTATGTTAAAAATAAATCATATCTTTGAAAAATATTCTTAATATATCTTTCTTTGTTCATGTTGTTCATGGTTGGATGCTCTTTATCTCATGCATCCCTATCCTGTGAGACAATGAGTTCCTCCTCCCCTCCTTCGCAGCATAGTCCTTTATCTCTCCCATTTCTACCTTCCTTTAAGGTACTCAATCAAGACCAAAACCAGCCCCAAGCACTCTGTCAGTTTTATTTAATTTTCTCAAACATAGTTTAAGATATTAGATTTGAGAAAACATTTCTTTCTCCTCCAAACATAGTCCCTTTCATTTGATAAAATGTGAATACCATTCTAAATTTCTCTTGACTCCTGCATTTCAATTTCAAAGTGCATCCTCAGTTCTGGCCTTTTTTTTTTTTAAAATCAAGAATGCCTGGAAATCCTCTGTGTCATTAAAGACACACTTTCCCCTCCAGGATTATACTTCACATTGCCATACGGTTTGTCAGTTCTAAGTCTTTGTCTTGCCTTTTGAAACATTACATTCCAAACTCTCCTTTTTTAAATGATAGCAGCTACTCAGTCTTATGTGAGTCTGACTGCAGCTTCTTCTTCCTTGAACACTTCCCTTCTGGTTAATTGAAGTATTTTTTCTTTAACCTGGAAGCTGTAGATTTTGGTTATGACATTACATTTTCATTTTTGGCTTTCTTTTGAGGTGAGGGGGGTGTAACCGGTATATTTTTTCTGTTTTCACTTTGTCCTCCAGTTCCAAGAAATCTGGGTATTTTTAATGATTTCTAGAAATGTGACATCTAAATTTTTTCTTTTTAGTCATAACTTTCAGTTTTTGTGGTGCCAAGGAAAAGGCATACCCAGCGTACCCCATGTTTGCCAGTGTGACTCCCTAAGCAAGCAAAGGTTTGCCTTAACTCTTTGCCCATTGAAGCTAAGGCTTGTGTTGTTTCCAGTTTGCACTGAATGATTATATTTATTTATAAAAGACCTTTTCATGGATTGCTTCAGCATCATATGGACACACCTGGTACTTGCCTTAGGGAAGCAAATTTATAAGTGTCCTGAAAGCTTAACCAGTAGAGACTTTCAGTTATTTGTTATGATAGAGACAACATGGATTTTAATAAAGCTATATATTCTATTTTTCTTGTATTCTTCCAAAGCACTCAGTACAGTGTTCAGTCTGTACACAATAAGTGCACAGTAAATGTTTTATTATTAGTTAGCATCAGCCTTCAGTGAAATAGTAAAACCAATTTAGCCTATGTGTACACATTTACATACACATATACACATATGCATATATACATATTTATGTATACAGGATTTCCCAAATGTCTTTGCAGCTTGAAACTTCACTAAGCTTTTAGGACTTTCTCAAATAGATACACATGTCATATGAAATAAATATCTGTTATATAACATATGTACATATAACATGAAAAGCATACATGTAATAGGAAATAGATATATAATATGAAACATGTGTGCCTATATGAAATACATAGATGGTATGAAATATATGCACATATTAATAAGCAACATACATATAATATGAATATATGTGCAATATGAAGCATACATATATTTACATGTAATGTGAAAGAATATGAAACATGCAAGTGTAATATGAAATATACACACATGTAATAGGATACATATAATATGAATATGATATGGAACACATACATGCATAATATGAAATACATGTGTAACATGAAATATATATGCATAATGTTAACTATACAATATAAAATATGTGTGCACATACATATATGTATATGTGTGTACACACACACATGTGCAACAGTTTTTTTCAGTGCCCCTAAACTGGGGCAGCTAGGTGGTACAGTAGATAGAATGCTTGACCTAGAGTCAAGAAGTCCTGAATTTAAATCTGTCCTCAGATACTTATTAGCTGGGTGACCCTGGTCAAGTCACTTAACCCTGTTTGCCTCAGTTTTCTCCTCTGTAAAATGAGCTGGAGAAGGAAATGGCAAAGCACTTCAGCATCTCTATGAAGAAAACACCAAATGGTGTCATTAAGAGTCAAACACGACTGAAAAAAATTACTAAACCATCATAATCCTAAACTGAGGTCCAAGGAGATGACTTGCCCAAGGCCACACAGGCCAGGCACAGCAGAGTGAGGGTTTGTGTGTGTGTGTACACAGTTGTATATATACATGTACATACACACATACACCTTTACCGGGTGTTGGCTTGGTGTCAAGCAGACGCCAGGTTGGCTCTTTGAGTGGCTGCCATGGCTCTGCCACGAGCGCTGGCTCCTTCCATGGGGCCACACTGCTTGCACTCCTGAGTGCAGGCCTTTTCCTGAAATCCTTTCACACAAAACAGAGGCACAGCCAGTGCCCGCATGGAGCCTCCTCCCACCAGCAGCTCCATCTTTGCAGATCTGTGCACACTGCATTCTTTGGGGAACAGAGCTGTGGGGTGGGAAGGGCACTGGATTGACAGTGAGAAGATCAGGGTCCAAGTCCTGGCTCTGCCATTCATTGCACAGATGATGGCAGACAATGCCCTTCTCTTCTACGGGCCTCAGTTCTCTTATCTATAGAAGGAATGGGCTGAGTGTATGATAATTATCTCTAAATGGTTTCTAATGTCCCTTCCAGCTCTAAAGCCCAGGCAGCCCAATGGGTGGAGCTCTCAGCCTGGAGTTAGACAGGTCTCAGTTTAAATACAACCTCAGAGGTTTACAAGCTGTGTGACCCAAGACAAGTTATTTAATCTCTTCCAGCCTTTGTTTCTTCATCTATAAAATGATGGCACATACCTCACAGGATTGAACAAACCAAAAAATTGTATAAATGCTGTTATTATCTTAACTAGGTTACTTGGTAAGGAATAATTTATCCTTTGGCACCAGGGACCAACAGACCCTGACACTGAGAAACTTCAAAGGTATCATTCAAATTTAACATTGATTAAGTGCGTACTATGTGCAGGTTCCTCTTCTTTGTGCTCCCTGGCAGAGATCTGCAACCTAGGCCCTGTTTTCAAGGACCTTAATTCTGACAGGAAAGGATATGGGGGCGGGATGGGGGGCGGTATGTGCAGCTATGACTCATAGAAGAGTGATATTGTTACAAAGAAGAGATTCTGATAAAGTATTTGGAGAGGTTTGAGGAGGCAAAATTTACTTTCAATTTAGGATCAAGCAATCCTTCCTAGAAGAGGTAGCTCTTAAGTTGGGCCTTGAAGGATTCAAGGAGGGATGAGGATAGAGACTTTTTCCAGGAATGGAAGATCATGTGAGCAAAGGCTCAGACATTAAATTCTAGATTTAGGTCCAGAAGAGACCTCAGGGGTCACTGAGTTCAACCTACTCATTTTTTAATGTAGAAATTGAGATACAAAGGGGTTAAATGGCTTGCCATGGGTCACACAGCTAATTTATCCTTAAGTACAGGGCTACCAACTGACCCAGACACTGAGAAGCCTTCAAGGATATCATTCCAACTGAACGTTCACTGAGAACCCAGCTCTTCCTGACTCCAAGTCTAGTGTCCTATACCACTTTGGTGCCAATCTACCTCTTATGGGCAAGGGCAGGACAAAAATGGAAGGAGAATAGTCGTATGGTCTCTGCTTCTGGATAATGTAGTGCCTAAGGTCATCTCTGTTACTGGAATCTTATACTAATTTCAGTTAACTATTTACAGAATCACAGAATCTCAGAAATGGAAGTGACCTCAGAGGACATACTTGCTACCCCTGCTGTTTCCTGGTATTGCTGACTCATTAGTTGGACCATATGACACTAGTCACTGGTCACTGCTTACTCAGCACCAGTGGAGCACTGGAGACAGGCTCAAGGGCAGGCCCAGGAACAGGGGGGCCTTCCTGCACCAGAAATAGTTTCCTTCTTATCGGTCATTCTTTTCACCTCTGGAAAAGTCAGTGTCTTAACAGCTTCTCTCCTTCCTTCTCATCAGAACTTCAAAGGTGAGGCCACCTCATCTTGCTCCCATCTTCTCTCCTTACCCCAGTAGAGCAGAGTAAGAAGGGAATTACATTGAATTCAGTTGAATTCCATATAACAGTCCTTCAAATACTTGAAAAGAGCACTCATGGCTTCTTCCTATTTTCTCTTCTTCAAGTTAAACATTTCAGGAGGATGCAAACTGCATGACATCAGGGGTTTTCCTTGATTTCTCTCTGTGTATCTCTGTGCCTAACACAGTATCTGGCATATGCTGTTGTTCAGTAGTCTCTGACTCTTCCTGACCCCATTTGGGGTTTTCTTGGCAAAGATACTGGAGTGGTTTACCATTTCCTTGGCCAGTTCACTTTACAGATGAGGAAACTGAGGCAAACAGGGTTAAGTGACTTGCAGCTAGTGTCTGAGGCCACATTTGAACTTATTGAAGATGAGTCTTCCTGACTCTGGGCCCAGTCCTCTATTGTGCCTCCTAGCTGCCTCCTAATGAGTACTTGTTGATTGGCTAATTCAGTTGCTCCTCATATAATCTGGTTTCAGTATCCTTCCCTTCACCTTCCTGTGGATGATTTGGATTGATGACCCAATCCTTGACCAATTTTCTTGTACCCGCCCTCATGCCAATTCATGTTAAAAAATCTGACTGTGGGCAATTCAGAAGGAAGCACAGACAAGAAGGACAGTTTTGAAAGTAACACGTAAAATTTATTATTTTAATATTTTTATTATTGTTGTTTATACATTAAATGATATTATACAGAAATTTAAATATAAAATTTAGATTTTTTTATTATTTTTTATAAAGCAAGCAGTACAAAATGGAGATACACGGTTGCATATACAGTCTTCTTTTGGGTTACGTTGTGTTATGGACATGCTCTTTTTTGTGGTTTAAATTCAAGATAAAATTTTTAAAAAATGAAATAAAATATACAGTAAGCCCAAAGTTCCAAGTTTTTGAAGTAAAAACTTGTTATTTGACAAAATCTGCTGAGAAAACTAGAAAATAGTATAGTAGAAACTAGGTATAGACCAACATCTCACACTATACTAAGATAAGGTCAAAATGGTACATGATTTATGCATAAAGGGTAATTCATGAGCAAATTAAGAGAGCATGGAATAGTTTATCTGTCAGATTTATGGGTTAGGGAAGAATTTAGGGCCAAAGAAGATAATAGTGAGTATCACATAATCTATAATAGATAATTTTGATTATGTAAAATTAAAAAGTTTTTGCACAAACAAAACCAATGCGGTCACAATGAGAAGGAACACAGAAAACTGGGGGAACATTTTTTTGCAACAAGTATCTCTGATAAAGGCCTCACTTCTCAAATATATAGAGAATGGAGTCAGATTTATAAGAATACAAGCCAATCACCAATTGATAAATGATCAAAGGATGTGACCAGGCAGTTTTCAGAAGAAGAAATCAAAGCTGTCAGCAATCATATAAAAATATGCTCTAAGTCACTACTGACTAGAGAAATGCAAATTAAAACAACTCTGTGGTACCACCTCTCAGATTGTCTAATATGACAAAAAAGGAAAATGTTGGATGTTGGAGGGGATATGTGAAAACTGAGACACTAATGCCCTGTTGGGGGAGTTGTGAATTGATCCAGCCATTCTGGAGAGCAATTTGGAATTATGTCCAAAGATACAGCAATACCATTGCTAAGTCTATATCTAAAAGATATCCCCCCAAAAGGGGGAAAAGACTTATTTGTATAGCAGCTCTTTTTGTGGTGACTAAGAATTGGAATTGGAAATCAAAGGGATGCCTAGCAATTGGGGAATGACTAAACAAGCTGCAGTATATGATTATAATGGAAGAGTATTGTGCTATAAGAAATGATAAAGCAGGATGATTTCAGAAAAACCTAGAAAGACTTACATAAACTGATACGTAGTGAACAGAACCAGGAGAATATTGTATATAATTACAGCAATATTGTTCAAAGAAGTACTGTGAAATTCCTGAGTTATTCTTGGCAATATAATGATCCAAAACAATCCCAAAGGACTAATGATGAAGCATACTATCTGTCTCCAGAGAAAGAACTGATATTGTTTAAATATAGACTAAACGTGCTATTTCTCACTTTCTTTCTCTCATTTTTTTCTTTTATTCAAGTCTTCTTGGGAAAAATAACTAATATGTAACTGTTATACATTTAAAAAAATGAAATGGAAATCTGGATACTGAAGTCCTGGATACCTATTTTGTACCAAGGTGGGGTACAAGCTGGTTGAGAGTAGATTTTTTTTCCATAACACTCTAAAGGCTACTTTCTAAAGGAGAGCAGCTGTCTCCCTAGAGACTTTAGACTAGTGACAAATAGGAGAGGAATATATTTCAGTGAGGCTCAGAACCTGGTATCCCCCTATGTGTCCACAATTACAGCATCTCTTCCTGCCACTTAGATATGACCAAGAGTCTCCTTCTTAATCAAGGGCCTTCAGAAGCTGTCGGCAGGCCATCCCTCAGGAGACATTGATTAATGCTCCTCTTGCTATAATGACATCTGCATCCTGTAATCAGAATTGTAATCATTAATGGGACAATTATTCCACCCCACTTGTAGCTTTGGGTAATGACTCAGAAATGCAAACTAGAGCCTCAGTGCTGGGAATTCACAACATGAGGAGAGGGTGTTCGGGCGTCTCAGTCTCTGAAGATATAGGCAGTTCCTTCTATTTTCAGCCATTCTGTTCCAGCAGGTGAAGCACTCTCTTTCTGTCTATTCCACTGGCTGGTTCCTTTTCCTCTTAAATACAAAGAGCCAAGGATTCCAAAGTTGGAACTGAAGGCTTGATCTTGGAGGATTGTGATCAACCTATCAGGGTCACATCTCCTCACCCTCCTAACCATCTCCAGTCCTGTCCTTTACCCCTGACACCCTTTTTCTGCTTTTTCTCTCAGATATGCAGGCTCCTAACTCATTGACCCTTTGGGGGCAATTATAACCAAACAATTTCACAAACACCCAGAGCAGCAGCTGCTTAGGTGCCACTGGGAAATTCCCACCCTCTCTCTGCAAGACACTCACGCCCTGCCCCTCAGATTATCTCCTGAATGTGATGGGTATCTCTTGAAAGGCAAGCTCTTTGATCTTAGATAGTAACAGGTGAATAAGAGCTCCACCTTCCCTCTTTTTCATTTTGCATAGGACAGAGTGAGCAGCCCAGGATGAGCAGATATCCTGGATACACTGTAAGCATCATTGCAGATCTCATCATATTATCTTCCCACAAAAACCAAACCTCTTCCAGACCTTCATATTATTATGGAGGACATTACCATCTTTCCAGTCACCCAGGCTCATAACTTCAGGAATGTATTCAACTCCTTACTCTCACTCACCCCCCATAGCCAGATCCTGTCAGTTCTACTGTCCCACCTCTCCTATAGATCCCATTCTTTCTACTCACACTGCATATCGGTAAATTACAACTCTCATTTAATCTCTTATCACCTATTGCTGTTTGATTGCAATAGCCCATTAATAATCTCTGCCTCAAGCCTCTTTCCATTTCAAATCATCCTTCATACAGCTACCAACAGGATAATCCTAAAGCATAGATCTGACCATGTCATCTTTCTATTCAATAAACCCCACAGGCTTTCTGTTACCTCTAACATATACTTTACTTTTAGAGGTTTTCACTACCTGGTCCCCATCCCATCATGTCACTCTTCTACTCAGTAAATTCTGGTGGCTCTCTATTGCCTCTGGATCAAATGTTTTTGGTTTTGTACTTTTAAAATGTCTTCTTTGGTGGGAGTGTTCAAATGTACATAATTATTAACATAATAGTGCATTACAATATTTATGAATAAATACATTGGAAGTAAACAGTTCTTTTTGTGATAAAAATTGTAGATTATTGCCCTAAAGCACAAAGAAAATAAATTAATTTTCATATTTTGCATGGCTACTTGACATGAATGTATTCTAATTTTTATTTCTTCCTATATCTAGCCCAGTTGGGTTCTAGCCCAATTAAGAGGAGAAGAATGTAAAGACTGCTGGGTTTTGAGCTGAAGAGCCAGGTCCAAATTGAGACTTTAGTACTTATTGACAATGTAACCTTGGGTGAGTTTTTTTGCCCCTCTGGGCCTCAGTTTCCTTATCTATAACATGAGGGCATTGAACCAGATGATATCTAAAGTCTTTCTCTTCCAGCTCAGATTCTATGAATCTAAACCTAACTTTGCATTTTCAGAATGAGAGAATGTCGGAACTGTAAAGAATCTCAAAGACAATCTAGCTAAAGGTGTAGTAGAACAAAAGCTGAGACTTGGAAACCTCATTGTGTTTCTTCCTAAGGTCTTACTAAGGTGACCTTAGCCTGATCCCTTCATTTCTGTCAGTCTCAATTTCCTTTTCTATAGAAGAGAGCTAGTTTAGGTGATCTTTAAAGCTCCCTTTCAGCTCTAAATCCTAGGAGCATGTGACCACCTTCCCTTTTAAGATAAAGAAAGAGAAGCCTAGAGACATAAAGTTACTTGTTCAACATCACCTAGCCTGGCTGTGACAAAGCCAGGTCTGTTGATATCTAGCTGAGGATCCCATTTACCACAAGATATTGCTGTCTACTTTGGGGATGCCCAAGGAAGGTCTAAGAAGGTCAAATTTCTCCCCTCCCTAATAAGAATTAATTTTTTTTTTGAATCAGCAAAAATCTACCTTGTCTCTGACTCCCCTTCCCCCCATCCCACACTCATTGGAAAAAAAGAAAAATAAGACCCCTGTTATGTATCAGCATTGGTCACATTAAAAAAAATTCATCTCACTCTGTGAGTCCATCGCTGTTCTATCAGGAGGTAGTTACTAAGTTTCATCATGAGTCCTCTGCAAATGATTGTTGATTGTAATGCTGATCAGAATTCTAAATCGTTCAAAATTGTCTGTTTTTATACTATTGTTGTCAGTGTATAAAATCTTTTCCTGATTCTGCTCACTTCAGTAGGCATCAGTTTATAAAAATATTTCAAGGGTTTTTTGAAACCATCCCTTTCATCATTTCTTATAGCATAGAGGTATACCTTCACATTTTTATAACAAAAAGTTTTCAACCATTCCTTGATATATAGTATTTCCTTAGGACATGAGGGTATTCTGAACCCTGATCATTGGTCTAAGCATTTATATGTGCCTCCTGGTGATATTTTAAAGTGATGGGCTGGCCCTAGAAGTATCATCAAAAACCCTCCATCACTGCTTCTAATATATAGGTTGGACTCATCCTTGACATGACACATTCATTTAAAGTTTCTCACAGAACGACAGGTTTAGGCTTAATTCTGCACAGAGAGAGCAGATGAGAACTCTGTAAAGGGAATCATTCCTTTAAGCTCTGAGATATTTTCCGTTTGACCACTCAGGGTGATGGGAAGCTATGATAACATATAATAACAACAATAAAAACAACAATTGTAATGAACTCAATCAACAATGTCACCAAAGAAATGTCAAACAAATGGTGGAGTATCACAGATTTATGTATAGAAACAGAGGAGTTTGTGATAGTGGTTCAGGACCAGGTCATCACCTTTAGAAATTAGAGATTGGTTTATAAGTAGACTAGCTCCTTCAGGATCTCAGACTTATTAATCAATGAGGATTATGCTAGGAAATACTAGACATGATACAATGCATCATTGCAGGATGGAGAAATTGAGTTCCTACTAAATACCTAGTAAAACAAGAACTTGTGACTAGAATTATACATCAGGAATAGACTGTCTTTCAGAAGCAACTCAATATTGTGTAGTGAACAGAAAGCTGGCCTTGATGCCGGAAACATCTGGGTTCAATTACTGCTTTTGATAGATGCCAGTTGTGTGTTATTGAGCATTTCAGTGCTTGAGGAAATTCTCTAACAATAAATTACAGAAAGGGTGTTTACCTGCATTGGTAGAATGGGTTCCCTATTAGGGAGTTCCCTGTACTAAAGCAATCACAGGTCCAGTCCCCATGCCCATCTTTCACAAACTAACAAACAATGAAGCTTAGAACTACAGATGTGGATTCTCAAATTATCTTTGAGAATTTGACAAATAAACCACATTAGAAGCAGACCATTCTAACAGACAGCATTGTTGCCCATGATTCTTTGAACATAGCATTGATCCATAAACATCTGAGAACATTTTAAATAGATGTCAACATAATAAATGCTCGTAATTTCCACACTGCATATAGTGAAAAACTTTCAAAGTATAGAGACCTAGTTGAAGAAATCAAAATCAAGTGGGAGCAGGAGGAGATGCTTCTCATCTCCATTGTCCTGTCTGCAATTGGAACAGTCCTGATTGATTCTTCAGTGAGTTTAGAGAAGAGGAACTTCAACCCCGATGCTTTTATTTAGTTACAGAAAGGAATTATTTTATCTGTCTGTGCTACATACTGAGGAACATTAAATATAAAAGATTGATAGTAGGAGAACAACCTGTCCCAAGACTGTGTCTGTCTGAACACCACTGGAAAAGATGAAGAGAATGAGATGATGATGATGATGACGACGACGACGATGACAATGGTGATGATGATGATGATGGTGATGATGATGATGACGATGATGATGATGGTGATGATGATGATGGTGATGATGATGATACTTCAATGGAGCTATGACCTCAACAATGTGGGTACTCCTTGTTCTGGGATCTAAAGCATTCTCTCCATGCCTTCTCACTTTGGGTAATATGTGTCCATATCTTCCTATAAATCCTCCATAGTGAAACTCTCCAACGTGTTAAAGGTTTTATCTTAATGTTTGGTTATAATCTGTGTAGCCATCATAATAACAGCTCACATTCCTGTAGTGCTTTAAAGGTTGCAGAATCCTTTATTACCTACTGAGTTGGGTACTGCTAGTGTTATTCTCCCCATTTTACAACTGAATGCTTACAGCAGTCATCTGAGTTACCCAAGAATAACAATCAATCCAATTTTCTATAGCGCTTTAAGATTCACAAAATACTTTCTCAGCATCAGCCCTATGAGGGAGATGTTTTTACAGTGGCCTAAGGGAAGAGGCAAAGTTTAAGATAAAACAAAAAAAATGGAACTGGTACTTCCTGGGGCTGGGAGTAAGTCTGCCTTTCTGTGTGATGCTCTGTTGTTGAATTGAGTTGTAACGACTCATACAGGGTGGGCTAGATACTCAGAGAATAAGTGGGTGCTGTACGACATTCTCGGCAGGACGTTATTAACCTGAAAGCTCAGCCTGTATCCGTCATGCTCACTGGGTCCCACCCACATCCACACTCTGCGAACCAGCTCCACAGTAAAGCTCCTGTAATTGCCTTCAGAGGTAGCTAATAGTATGATTCACAACCATTATGGCATAGGAGATCATCTAACTGCTTCTCCTCCCCCACTAAACAACACCTTCCCTATTTTTTATTTAATGCAATTGTACTCCCCCTCCCCTTCCATGTATGTGATCAAAAAGAATTGTCCAGATAAGACATGCGGTGAATGTTATCTCTGGCACATTTGGCTTCTCAAAGAATATTAGAAGAAATAAACAAGCAAGGGGTCTTAATTCCTTTGTGACCCTCCCATTCTATTAGGGCGTGGCCCTTCATTTCTCCTTAGAGACATTTACTAAAATGTTCCCTGGGAACAAAGAAAACCAGTTTAAGCTTTCTCTGTGTGGTTCTGATTTTCTAATTTGTAACTGAAGGCAGCTGTGGTGTACAGGACATGAGCTCACTCTTTCAACCCCCAGTGGCACTGTGAGATCAGGTTCCCAGAGGGTAGCTGGCTATGTCTCTTCTCTGTAATGATAACCCTAAGGGGTTTGTGTATATCTATGTGGGATGTCTAATAGTCTTGCTCATTAATCTCTATCTAGTGTGCTCCCCTCCTCATATCAGTCAATGGTTAATATTGTCCAAATATCATTTAACCATTTTATATAAATTAACTTTAACAAAGGAATATTTACTGAAGAGATATAGTAAGAGTCAAAATATAAGAACCCCTCCACCTTGGAGCACACTTTCCACTATCACTTTGGTTCCTGGGGAAGAGTGGATTCAAAGTGGTTGCCACAAAACTTTGTCCCTCTGGAATTCATTTATAACTCTGATATAGCTATAACAGGTTAGTTACTCCTGTATTTTCAAAACATGGAGTTTCCACTGCAGGGTTGATTGACCACTGAGCTAGAGATCAAGCTGACTCTTCACCAGACTTGGCTATTGCCAGTACCAGCTCTGGTTGCCAAAGGGATGGTTGATGGCTCTTCTGACCTTTCAAAGCTTTCAAGGTCATAAATTGGTACATTAAGTTTCTGATACTTATTTGCCTAAGATCTGAAAAGAATAAATACGACAGAAATAATGGTTCCCTAAGTTCATGGCCACATGGTAGCCAGGTAGACTCCACAGCAGTTTTTGCCTTGTTGGTCACCAAGGAAAAGAGATTTTGTCTGCTTGAGCATACTCAGCCTCAGTTTACCATTCAGTTATAAAGGTTTTTTTGGTTTCTTTTGGTCACTATGAAATAAATTGACAGGTAAAGATTAGAGGATACCTGTGCATAACCTGAATTGAGGAAGAAACCGGCCCACTGTCCTCCCATGAGCATATTTATGGCCAGCAAAGTGTACTTCAAATGCTTTAAGGATTATGTCCTCACTAGGCAGCCCCTGAATCATGCAACCCTTTACAAGTAGGCTCCTTTTTGAAGACAATGGATTTAGAGCCAGAAAACCTGGGTTTGAAACCCAGTTCTGATACTTAATACCTATTAGACCTTGGGTAAACCACTTTGCCTCTCTAGGCTCCAGTTTCCTGTTTTGTAAAATTAGAGGTTGGCATAGATGACCTCTGAGGTTCTTTCCATCTCTAAACCTATAAGCCTGTCTTACTATGAGTCATACCTTCCTGAGTCACCGAAATTACCAGCATTTGCAGGGGCGACCTTCATTTCAACAAATACAAAATTTTTTCTAAAGAAAAAGGAGGTTGGATTTTTTTTTTATGAGAAACAGACCAATCACCTTTGTTCCAAAATGGCCATTAGAATTTGTTTGCTTGTCAAAGGAACCTGCTGACCTTTCCATGATTGGTTCAGCTGAGGTTGGTTATTGCCTACATGGGTACTGTGTGATCTTTTGCTGAAATAAACAATCAAACCAAAAGCAAACAAACAAAAACCTGTTCCAGCCTCCTTCTTGGGAACGATTCCGCCATGAATCACAAAGCTCTTCGTTTAGCCATCACTAATTTGGAAGGTTCCTGTACTTTACTACATAATAAAACAATATAATCATCAATGCTGGAAAAAATGCACCATTTAACTGTGCTATCAATTAACTCCTTTTCACTGTGACTTCCTAGACACCCCTTTCCCTAGTTACCGTTTCCTTCCATGTGTTGCCTCCCCTGTTACAATCACGGTTCCTTGAATGGTCTCATTTTTGTCCATGAATGCCTAGTACCTAACACAATGCCTCTCATAGAACAAACACTTAATTTTTTTTTTGGTTCATTCATTTGTTCATTCATCTAGTAACATCCTCCTAGCCACATAGTTCTGGCGTCTCCTTTTTCCTGATATGCTTTCCAATCAGAGCAACAATTATTTTATGTCCATCTTCCCCGTGCCCAGCACAATGTTACGGACCATGGGGACTGTCGGTGATAGAGAAGTACAAATGTTTGCTCTTTAGGAACTTTCAGGAAATAGTTGTTGAATTTTTTTCTCCTCAATGAGGTATAAAGTCGCCTTTGTACAAAGCACTGTGACAAGGCTCCCACACATGAAAAACTCAGAGAAGAAAGCAAGACAGCATATATAATCATCATTAGACCATGTGGGGCAGACAGTAAGCAGCGTGGGAGTACAGGGAAGGAAGAGATCAGTGAATGTGACAGAATAGGAGGGGGGAGGGCATGGACTAGGCTTTGAAGGGTGGCTAGGTGCATGCCTGGCAAACAGTCAGGGAGAGGGGAAGGGCAGAGACTGGCAGAGCTGGGAATGAGCATGGGGTCAGGGTGTGTGTGTGTGTAGAACTGGAGGGGGGCTGACTAGAACAGACTGAGAAGTCATAGGAGAAAATACGAGAGATAAGGGGAGGCTTGGTTTCTGTAACACCACTTTCTGCTGGTTTTCTTTCTTTCTCTGATACCTCCTTTGTCTCGCAGAATTATGGAGATGTTGGCAAGGCCCTCAGAGGTCATTTAGTACCACCCACACCTGAGCAGGAGCCCCAGTGGGCAACAAAGTTTCTGACAGATGAGCATTCGGTTTCAACTTGGGGAGCTCTGCTTTATGGAATTCCTCCTCTTCTATGACAGTCTGTTCTGTGATTGGCTGTGCCTGTATATTAGGAAGTTCTTTCTTAAATTGAGCCCAAATCTGCCTCTAGGTAGCTTCTACCAACTGGCTCTTATTTCACCCTTTGGGGCCAAATAGAATAAATTTAATCCCTCTTGTAAATTGCTACCTTTCAAGTATTTGAAGATAGCAATCATTATGTCCCTTCTAGGTCTTCTCTATGCTGAGTCTTCTACTCTTCTCCCCTTATCCTCTCTCTTAGGAGAGCTCATTTACTCCCACACTTTTAAATATAACCTCTATATAAAGGCAACATAGTAGAAAGAAAAGAGATCTGGTTATGAAATCAGAAGACCTGAGTTCAAATTCTCTCTCTGCCACTTACTACTTGTAGGACCCTAGGAAAATCATTTAAACTCTCTGGTCCTTCCTTTCCTCATCTGTAAAGTGCTAGGATCCTATGATCTGTGTTCCCCAGATCTATATCTCCACTCCTGACCTCTCATCTCCTTTTGCATCTGCCTACTGGATGTCTCCACTAAGATGTTCTGTCTTGAGAAGATACATGAAAGGGATTTTCAGAAGTCTCGCTAGGCTGTAGAGACAACCACATTTCCAATGTGAGGGTGGAGGGAGGGAAGAGATTCTGGAGATGCTCAATGAAGTGAGAACCATACATTATTTTTTCCCAAGACTAAGAAAAAATCTTTTTATTCCATTTTACTTTTGTCAGTGTTAATTAATTTTATTATAATACTGTTGTTTCAACTATTTTTCTTTTAAAAATACTGGTTACTGTTATTTTTACCTTACCTTCATTTCTAAATATATCCCTCCCCTACTCAATGAGCCATTTCTTATGATAAAAATTTTAAAAATTTTTTAAAAGATAGAAAAAAGTTCAGGAACATTAATCAACACTTCAACTGAGTCTGACAGCACATATATAGTATTCCACACTCAAAGTCACATCTTCCAAGAAGGGAAGAAAGTACATTTTCTCAATTTTTCTCTCAGGAAAATCTTGGTTATCATAATTATGCTTTGATATTCTCACCACCCCACGCCTGGATTATTGCAATAACTTTCTGGTTGGTCTCCCTGCCTCAAGTCTCTCCTCATTTCAGGCCATCCTCCATTCAACTGTCAAATTGATCTTAAAACACAAGTCTGATCTGGTCATCCATTCTCCACCCCACCCCGCCACACTCCTATTAATAAACTCTAGTGGCTCCCTATCACCTTTAGGATCAAATATAAAATCTGTTCAGCTTTTAAAGACCTCCATCACCTGGCCCCTTCCTACCTTTCCAGTCTTCCTATGCCTTACATGCCACTTCCTCTTACCCCATATTTTCCCAACTCTGGGGATTTTCACCTGCTGTCCCCAATACTTGGAGCTCTCCACCCATTTCTGCCACCTCATTTCCTTGCTTCCTTAAAGTTTCAATTAAAGCCTCACTTTCTGCATGATGCCTTTCCTGCACCCCCTCCCCCATGCTAGTGCCTTCCCTCTAAGATCATGTCCAATTTATCCTACTTATATCTTGTTCCTACATAGTTGTTTCTTGTTGTCTCCCTCATTAGGCTGTGAACTCCTGGTGGGCAGAGACTGGTTTTTTCCCCCCTTTTCTCAGTATCTTCCAGTGGTTAGCACAGTGTCTGCCACATAGTTGTTGGTCCTTCAGGTGTGGTCTTGACTTGCACATGAGTTGGATTTAAGTGATGCAGGGTTGCACAAAAGTGTCAGCCTCACCCTCTCTTCCAGAGTCATCAAAGTGCAGTGACCAGATGAGCAGCAGATGACGGGTGATGGCCTGGGATGCACTGGATGACCTTGGCATCCACCATGTCTGACCAGAGCTTCACGTTGCCTGCTTTAGCTGCCTTCGTGGCCATTGGAACAAACTATTCTCATCTGCCCGTGGGGTAAGTCTTCACATACTTGGGGTGGACATCCCCCTAACTCACTGATGGGTATGAGGCTAGTTGGTTACTCTCAGGCTTGTTTAGCCCCTCTGCATTTTACCAGGGTGTGGCTGCTATGCATGCTGCAGCTTCTTGGAGCCACAGGTGAGTTGGGTGACAGGTGGACACCAAAGGTGGATGAGCAGCTTTGAAAAGGGCTCAGAAAACTCTCACACCAGAGGTGCTGGTCCTCCCTGAACACGCCCCACACTCCATATCATGGATAGAGAGCAACCATGTGAGTCAGGGAGACCTGCATCATTTCATCTCTGATATATACTAGCTGTGTAAGACTGGCCAACAGACTGCCTCTCAGTGTCCTGGGCCACTCTCTAAGACTATATGTGGAAAATCCAGAAAATCTGAAATCCAGAAGAAAAGCCTTGCTTTTCTTCATTGTTTAGGGAAGTGTCCAATAGCAATGAAATCAGAGCTTGAGAACAACCAACCAAAGTATCAAATTGGGATTTGAACCCAGCTCCTCTAGTTCCAAATCTAGTGCTCTTTCCCCACCCCAGGCTGTGCAAGGCCACAAAAATTGACATGTAGCAGATTTAGAGTCTCCTTAGTCACTATAATATTTAACAGCTACTATTTCTGTAGTGCTGTAAGGTTTTCAGTGGGACATGTAGGTGGTGCAGTGAAAAGAGGGCCAGACCTGAGTCAAAAAGACTCATCATCATGAGTTCCAATCCTGCCTCAAACACTTAGTAGCTGTGTGACCCTGGACAAGTCACTTAACCTTGTTTGCCTCAGTTTCCTCATCTGTAAAATGAGCTGGAGAAGGAAATGGCAAACCTCTTCAGTATCTTTGCCGAGAAAACCCCAAATGGGGTCACGAAGAGTCAGACATGAATGAGAAAGAACTGAACAACAACAGCTTCCTGTGTTTTTACCAATAGTTGTACATCTCAGCCGCACAGTAGGCACTTGTTGCCTTGACTTACATAGTGCTTGGTTCGTTCTTATTTCCTTACCTTATTAATGAAGCCTCTTTCCACCCCCAGTTTAAATAAAAGTCTTTAATGATAGGCTATAGATCCTAGAAGTTAAATTATGACTTGTAATTTTTGTAGCAGGGTCAAACAAACAAAAAAATGCTCCTCAAAACAACTGTAGTCCACAATATAAAATTAATATGATAGATATAATTATGATAAATTAAAATGAGAATAAGAAGAAATTACTAGCTGCTAAAGTAGTGCATGCCATACATTTTTATGCCCTCTAATTTTTGGTGCCCTGGGGTCAATGCCTTGATCACCCCTCTTGGTTATTATTCACATAAGGATCCAAAGAGTTTTCTCCCAAAGGCTCATATTTTTTAAAAAATTAATAAGCATTTATTTTCTCTTCCCATATCCCTCCTATTGAGCAAAAAAGAAAAAAAAGAAAAACCAAACCTTTGTAACAAATATGCGTAATCAAGCAAAACAAATTACTGCATTTGGCCATGTCCAAAAACGTGTATCTCATTCTGCCTCTTAAGTCCGTCCCTTCTCTGGGAGGAGGCTGGAAAGCTTATGATTAAAGGCAGAAGGAAAAGAGCTAAAAGGAGCCCAAGTCGAGAAAACCTCAGGGATCTAGGAGCAATGACTTCAGTCTAGCCCATTTCTCACTGGAGACACTGAAGGTGAAGAGATATTTCACTTTGAAATCCAGTCAGTTCTGCCTCAGGGACAGGGAGCGCCAGAACAAAGTAGTGTTTCATTCATTTATTTAACATCTTTTGAGGGTCCACTCTTTGCAGGAATGGGAAGCAAGGTGTCATTTGTTCAGCTCGCTGAGGCGCCTTGAGAAGCTGCAGTCCTGGGCGGCATGTGAATGAGCCACCTTGTGGATAGCTGGTCCAAAGAGGAACCAGCCCTTTTCAGCTCTTTGCCAGCAAACAAGTGTTTCCAGAAAAGAATGAGGTCTTTTGGGGGTTTGTTTGTTTTTGTTTCCCAAACTCGTGCTGTCATTTTTAAGACTTTGGGCTGCTGAAGGGAGGACTAGGAATAGAAAGGCAAGTGACTATGGCAAAGAGAGGGCGTGGTGGGCAGCAGTGACATCTCCACGAGGCCTTGGCCCCAAGCCTGAGGGCCGGTGGGCTGCGGTTTAGGAAAGCAGTCCTGGCGGAGCAAAGAATGGGTGCTGAGCAAATCGTTTTCTTTTCTTTTCTTTTCTTTAAAAAATGTGTCTTGGTTTGTAGACATATTAGTATCTGAACACAGTCACCCAGGAGAGCAAGAAACACACACTAATGGAGTTAGAGATCAAGCAAGGAAACAGCTGCCCAGGGGAAAGACAGGGATGGATACATTAATGGAGAAAGATCATGTCCCGAGCCTGGCCTCCCAGAGAGGCGGTAGAGAGAAAGCTGCACTAATGCAGAGTGAACACAAACATGGGGGAACCGTCTGGGAGCCAAGAGCTGTGGGCACTGAAGAGATAAAGCTCAGGGAGGCATTCACCTAGAAGGAGGGCACAGACCCCAAAGCGGGCAGCGTGGCAGGGGTTGGGACAAGGGGAGCTGAGAAAGAAGGTCTGACCTGATTCCCTGAGAGCAGAGAGAGGAGCAGGGTTTGCACACACCCAGCTCAGAAGCAATGGCTGCTTTCCATAAAAACCACAAACACGCCAAAATATCTTAGGTTTCTTGACATCCAGCCATCCCTGCCTCCGGTGACCTGCTGTGTGGTGCCTTGGGTCACAGCCACACACTTCTAAGATGGAGTTGGGGAAGAGAACCTGGTGGGTGGGCTAAACTCTTTTCCTACCTAGCTTGGGGCGCTTGGGACAGAGAGACAGATCAAAAATCCAGTCATTGTGAATGGAATGATTTGCCTTTTGGAGAAGCAAGTTTAGGTCTTAGAGTGCTAGACTTAGAGTCAAGAAAACCTGGGTTCAAGTGTCACTTTAGATATTTAATAGCTGTGTGACCTTAGCCAAGTCACTTACCCCCTCTGGGCCTCTATATCCTAATCTGTAAAATGAAGGGGTTGAACTAATGACATCTAGAGTCACTTCTAGCTCTGTGATCCTATGATTCTGAAGCCTCCCTGTCCAGGCCTGGGTGATATTTAGGGTTGCTGGCCTGGAGAGGAGGGGGAGTATTTTGCTTGAAAAGACATTAATGCTGACTATTCCCTTATAATAGTACTGTGGCAGTGGCCTTCTAATTGCTCTCTGATGCTGATTCCTTTCCTTGTGCTCCATCTTGTACATGGTAGCAATGGCCCTGCCCAGCCATGGCCAATGGCTCCTCATTGCCTCCCAGATAAAGTCCAAACATTTCAATCTAATTTTGGTGGATTTTAGCAATTTGTCTCCACCTTGGAGAATCTAACTTTGTTTCGCACTGTTCCCCAACACACACTCTTCCGTTCCACAGAATGAAGGAAGAAAAAGTGAACAAATATTTAGGCTGTACCTCTGATGCATAAGATACTGCGCTGGACCCCGGGACTCCTAGAACGAAAAGTGCAGTAACAGCTATAATAATAGCTAACACGTAGAGCTCTTTAAGGCTTTTAAAAGTCCTTTACGTGTTATTTTTCATTTGATCCTTACAACAGCCCCATGAGGTAGTGTGATTATTTTTATTTCAATTTTACAGATGAGGAAACTGCGACTAACAGAGGTTAAGTGACTTGTCCAGGGTCACTGAACTATTAAGTGTGGAGCCAAAATTAGACGAGGTTTTCCTGATGGCAAGTACAGTCTTTCATTCCTATACTACTGAGCTGTCTCTATAGGGCTTACCCACTAGATACTTATAATATACTGTGGGAGGCAAAGAAGGGAAAGAGAAATAGAGAGTTGGAGTAGAGTTGTTTTTCAGTCATTTTCAGTCCTTTCCAACTCTTTGTGACTCTATTTGAGGTTGTCTTGGCAAAGTGGTTTGCCGTTTCCTTCTACAGTTCATTTTACATATGAGGAAATAGAGGCAACCAGAGTTAAGTGACTTGCCCAGGGTCACACAGCTAGTAAGTGTCTGAGGCCAGATTTTAACTCAGAAAGACCCTGTGAAATAGGGTCTACAAGTATTGGTCTTCCCATTTTATAGATGAGCAAACTGAAGCTCAGGGAGACCAAACGATTTGCAAGTGAGGTCCATACCCAAGTCCCTCTTGACTTCAAGTCCAGCACTGTCTGCCACATCATGATGCTCCTGAGGAGGCATAACAAGGCAAGATAGTGGTACAGTCTATCCAGGAACAAGAAAATCTGTGAAAGAGAATGATATAAATCATTAAATTGTGGAGTTGGAATGTCACTGAATTGAGGCATTTAGTTTAATGTCCTACTCATATAGGAATCTCTTCTTTAATATCCTTGACAGGTGGTCAGTCATCCTCTGTTCAAACACTTCTAATGACAGGGAGTTCCCTCTCCCAAAGATGGTCCATTCCATTATGGGCCATCTCTGAGGAGTATTTCTGCTTTAGATTGAACTGTAATCTGTCTTTTGGAAGTTTCCATTCATTACCCCTAGTTCTGCCTTTTGTTATGTCCTAAGGGGGGAAGACAACACATAAAAGAAAGCTGAAAAGTGGAGGGTGGGGAGGTATCTAGGTGGGGGACCTGGTGGCAAAGTCTTGAGAGTCAGAAGCAGAGAGCAATGAAAGACAGCTGATCTGAGCCCTTCTTCAAAATGGAGGTTCCAGGAGGGATTCACTAATGGGGGAAGAGAGAGAGGGATATTCCAGCGTGAGAAGGTCACAGGCACTGAGGGAAGTTCCAGGGGAGAAGGAGGATGAGGAATGGTGGCCAGAAAGACAATCAAGGGTAGCATGTGTATTGTAATTAGGGTGACAAATGGGGAGTCCCTATAGCAAGGACAGATGTGACCAGAGAAAATCAGTCATGTTATACTCACATTGACCAACTGATAGCAGTTTCTAGTTAAACACTTTCTAGGCCTGCAGTTTTGTCCCATTCCAGGGCCTTATACAGCCCATTATCACAGTTGTCTAATGTGCAATAAAGCAGGGCTTCTTCACCTTGGTGTGGGTCCTGAATCCTTGTGGCAGGTTGGTGAAGCCTATGGACCCCTTCTCTGAATCGTATTTTAAAGTGCATTAAACAAAATACATAGGATTACAAAGGAAACCAATTATATTGAAATGCGGTTATTAAAATATTAAAAATAAAAAGTTCCCTGACCAATAAGGGGAGATTTTCTTTTCACTAGAAAATCTTGATTAAACAATGAAAAATGCAACAAATACATTTGAATGGTTATTGATCCTTTATTTTTATAT
>CM053581.1:275454191-275468242 GCA_028627135.1 Pseudochirops cupreus
CTAGGAGCCACAGGCAGATTACTTACTAGTTAAATCTGTGCTTGGTATAAATTTATTTGAGGGGAGAGGATCCATCAACCAATCAGTCAGCAATCAACAGGTATTTATGAACACTTACCATGTGCAAGTATTGTGCTAGGCACCGAAGTTAGAAAAGCAACAATGGCAATAAGATAGTCTAATTTATGTCAAGGAAGGGGGAAGGACAATACTATAGAGGACAGATCGACAGTTGATGGGGGCTGAGAAAGAGACACAAAGCTAACACTTAAGACAGTCCTAACACTAGTGTAATCACTATGAGAAGGGTAGCCCATCTCTCCCCCTACCCCAGAGTCCTTTGGGGATGGGGTAGGGGGAAATGCGGGGCAGCAGCTGCTCTCCATGCCCCCAGAAGATTCTATTATTATGTTCAGGGATGTGACTGAATGGGGAGGGAGTATGGAAGCCTGTCCTGCTAAGAGAAAGTTTACTTTGCATATGTTAGTATCTTGTAGCAAAGCCTTGTTTACCCTACACTAGTCAAAACTCTAATAGTGAGAAAAAGTTACAAGGGATCAATTTCAGGTCAATATTAGGGAGCACTTCTGGATAATCAGAACTGTCTAACAATAAAAGGGACCACCTTGGAGGGTAGTGAACCTCCTGCCCTGATGTCCAAGTATGACCACTTGCCAAGGATATTGTAGAAGAAAGTTCTGTTTAGATACCCTCTGAGTGTCTTACAATTCTAAGAGCCTACAATTCAGCGAATTAATTCTAAACCTCTCCCCATTTTATCCAAGAGAACTTGCCTTTTCTCTTCATCCATGAGATTTTCTTTTTCTTTCTCCTTTTCAAAAATACCTTTCGTTTTATCTAATCTCCTTTCTGAATAAACAGTGCCCCTCCCCACCCAACTCCTACTCCACTCTACACAACATGTGTGGCCTCCCCTTGGCCCCCAAACACTATGGCAACAAGACCTCAAGAACTGCTATGTACTCCAGGCAAAGTTTGCCTCAGTGAAGGATATAATTGTTACTTTAAAAATATTTGGTTTGGCAAAATTATACAGCTTATCAAAATAGAGTGTGCCCAACCTGAAAGCTTGCATTTTGTAGATTTTTACTCCATTTCATAACATTTAAATAATCGTTAAATAAGGCCACACTATTTTTAAAGTTGAGCTTGCTAACATTTCCTCCTAGCTTTTCCAGGCCTTCAGACTTTTGGTTGTCCCGAGAAGAATGGGCTTTCTCTATTCTCAACTTCGCCTTGTGAAAATAACAATTAAGCACCTGAAATGTGGACAGCTCCCTGTTAAAGTCCTGCCTCAAGTCTTTAAACCTAACTGGCCCCCCCCTTTTTTTTTATTAAAGGGGTAATCTGCGAGTAACTATTTAAAGAGGCCTATTCACTGAATGGGCATTTTCTCACTCAAAGTGAGAACCTGAAAAGACTTTAGCCTAAAAGGGCCAGGGTCTCCCATTGCATCTTGGGTCATCTCCAGTCATCCTGATGAATATCTGGCTTTTGGACCCAGAGGGCTCTGGAGGAAAAAGTGAAGCTGGTGACTTTGCACAGCGCTCCCTCCCTCAAATAAAAGTCAACTGCAAGTCATGTCATCATCTCCCTGATGTCATGGTCCTCTTGAAGAACAAAAAACAAACACAACAAGAAAACCTAAATGAGTATGGATGAGGCCCTAGCTTTTCCAAAACTTTACCACGGAGTACAAGGTCTGCAGGTACTAGCCAGCTTCTCAGGCTTTAAGCCTGGTCAGGTAGAATTCTACTGTGCCAACCATTAAAGCAGGGAAGGGCTGCTTCTGCCTCAGTGAAGAAAGGATATATACAGAGGACATCTCAGACCTTTGGAAATATTGAAATATGTGCAGAAAACTTTGCTCAGCCCATGATCCAGTGACACTGGACTCCTTTCTGTTCCTTGTGCACATGGCATTCCACCTCCTGATTCCAGACAGACACTGGCTGTCCTCCATGCCTGGAATTCTCCCTGTTCTTGTTTCTACCTCTTGGCTTCCTTCAAGGTTTCATCAAAAGTCCCACTTTCTGTAATAAGCCTTTCCTCATCCTTCTTAACCTTCCTTCTGTTGACTACATCCAATATATTCAATGTATATCTTGCATACACATAGTTGTTTGGGTGTGGCCTCTCTCAATAGACTATGAGCTCCTTGAGGCCAGGGATTAATTTTTTTACTTTTTTTCTATATTCAGTGCTTAGCACAGCACCATAGTAGGTGCTTAATAAAGATTGGTTCAGTTAAAGAAGAAAGTTGGTGGTTTTAAGGAGCTTCTACTTCAGTGAAGGAGCCTGGGGAGAAGGGATGTGACACAATATATGTCATTTCATTTGGTCATCCACAGACTCTTAGAGCTAGACTGGCCCCCACAGGTCACAAGTGCTACCCTCACCTAAACAAGAATTGCTTCTTACAATGTGCTCAGAAAAGGGCCAGCCCACCTTCATTGTAAACCCCCCAGTGCCAGAGGAAAAGCCAGATACCTCCCAGGCAGCCAACTGCTCCTTTAGATGGATCTAATTTGTGCAAGCGGCCTTCGTATCTGAACACAATTTCCTAACCTAACCTTTCCCAGTCACTGAGATTTTATTTACATTGAGCTAAAATCTGCCTCCCTCAAATTTCTAGCCATTGCTATTAGTTTCATCCCCTGGAGCAAAGAACAAAAAGTCCGTTCCCTACACCCCATGAGAGCCTCTTCTCACTGTTCAGGTATAAATGGTTTTGAGTCAATGGGTCTGTGTTCTAATTCTAATTTTGATTATCTACTAAACTATATGTTTTTGGGCAAGTCTCTTAGCTTCTTTGTGGCTCAGTTTCTAGGTCTGTAAATCTGTGGGAGTTGGACTACCTGACCTAAAAGATCTCCTCCAGCTCTAAATTCTTGCTATTTAATTGTTTCAGTCATGTCTGACTCTTTCTGACCCCATTTGGGATTTTCTTGGCAAAGGCACTGGAGTGATTTGCCATTTCCTTTTCCAGCTCATTTTATAGATGAGGAAACTGAAGCAAACAGCATTAAGTGACTTGCCCAGGGTCGCACAGCTAGTAAGTGTCTGAGGTTGGATTTGAACTCAGGTCTTCCTAACTCCAGGTCCAGCACTCTTATTACTTTCCACCTAGCTGCTAAGTTCCTGTTAACCTGAGTATTATGCAAAGTCCTGTCAGAAGGACCAATCAATCAGTCAACTGGCATTTATAAGTGCATACAAGGTGTTAGGCACTGTGCTAAGCACTCAGGATATTTCATAAAGAATGTTGCATTTGATCAAGATCTAAATGATAGGTCAACAAGGCAGGCAGGGGTTGAGGGCATTCTAGGAATCATGAATGCAATGAATAAAGACATAGGGCTTACTAGGCAGAATCCAATAGAATGTAAGCTCCCTAAGGGCAGGAACTGAGGGCTTCATTTTTGTCTTAGTATCCCTGGTACCTAGAATGATGCCTATAACTTGGGAGTTACTTCATAAACATTTGCTGATTGATTGTGTTTGATGGAAGAGGAAGCAGGGCATAATGGGGGATATATACAGGAGATGGCATTTGTATAGTCAGGAGAATAGGGGAAGATTTCCCAGAAAATGAGAGTTGAGGGAAATGGCATGAAGTGTTGGGGGCCAGTGGAAAATCCTAGTATTTTGTAATAACACCTGGTCATGTCTTACAATATCTTATCGGAACATATCGTGGCTGGCCAACTTCCTTGCATATCGTTTCCTGGAATGTTTTATCTCACTGGAACATCCTGCAGCCTATCTACCTGTGGAAATCCTCTACTTCCTTATATACTCATGCCCTTGCATACAATAAATGAGACTTGATCAGAAAGCCTGTCTTGTCTCCATTCTTTGTGTTTCTTGTCCCCCGTCCCTCTTTCTCTTCTAGGGTCCATGTTGTGCCCCGCAGGCCGGGGCAATGAAGTAAGTCTAAAGGCCATGAAGAGTGGACATGGTAAGAGGTAATTTTGATCCACAGGGGAGTAGGACCAGGGGATGAAAGGCCTAGAGAGTCAGACAAAAGAACTTACATGATAAAATAGTCAAAATGAAGCCACTGAAGCTTTTTGACATGATCAGATCTATATATATTGAAGATCAAGTCACCCTTGATAGTACTCCCAAATTAAAGGTGAAAGACTGGAGGCAGGGAGACCAGTTTGTTTATTATCCAAATGAGTGCCAAGAGTTGTAACAATGGGACTACAGGAGGAAGGGGTTGCTTGCTGCCCAGGAAGCCACCTAAACTTACACTTTCACCCATGCTTTCACTTCCTCTCTGTGAAGAGAGTAGCATTCATTCCAGGCGTTTTCCTCATCAATCTTCTAAAGATTCCTGCTCTCTTCTCAGGATTCAAGTGGAGGCCAAATTTTGCAAGCATCTCATTTTCTCTGATGGTTTCTAAGTGATTTGATTCAAGTAAATTTTGAAGATTTATTAAAGTCATGCACTGGTATAGATATTGAATTGAAACCAAATGATATTACAGTGCACTGGTAACTGAGCTAGTCAGCCTAGCAATATACAGGATCATGTCAGGAGATGATGGGAGACCCTGGGGATCTGGGCCTACCACCACTGATTTCAGCCAACCTCAAGAACCTTTAAGATGTTCTGCAATGAGAAGACACAGTACCTGCTTTTGGAACTCTGTTTTCTAAAAATTAGCAATCATGGTTTCCTTTGAGCACTGAGAACAGCATCAGGTTACCCTAACCTATCTAATGTGGATCAACAGTATACTATGGAAGTCATGAAAAACCCAATACAATCTCATGGTACATTAAGAGAAGCATTGAGTCTCAGGTCTAGGAAGGTGGCCACCCTACTGTACTCTGCCCAGATCAGACCACAGTGGCATCTTGTGTTTTTTTTTTTTCCTGAGAACTGCATTTCAGAAAGTATGTTAATAAGCTGGTGAGCATCCAGGAAAGGGGAACTGAGGTCAGGTGGGGTGACCAGGATGGTAAAAGGCTTTGAGATCATGCAAAATGAGGATCTGTCATATGGAAAAGGAATTAGTCTTATTCTATTGACCCTAGAGGGCAGAACTAGAAGCAGTGAAAAGAAATAGCAAAGAGGTACATTTAAGCTTGATGAATGGAAAAGAGCCCAAATCATTAGAGCTATCTAAAACATTTACAGTGAGCTGTTATGTGGAATGAGCCATCTTGTGAGGTGGCAATTTCTCTCTTCCTAGATATCTCCAGGACAGCTGGGTGGCTCAGCAGATAGAGTCTACAGTCTAGAGTCAGGAAGACCTGAGTTCAAATCCAGTTTCAGACACTTAATAGCTGTGTGACCCTAGACAACTCACTTAGCCCATTTGCCTCAGTTTCCTCATCCATAAAATGTGCTGGAGAAGGAAATGGTAAACCACATCAGTATCTTTATTTACCAAGAAAACCTCACATGGTATCATGAAAAGTTGTACACACCTGACAATTGAACAGTAACAATAATAGATATCCAACCAAAGGTTGAATCATCCCTGGCTGAGTATTTGTAGATGTAATTCTTGTTTAGCTATGGGTAGGACTAAATGGACTCTGAGTACCCACTCACAGACCCCCACACCCACTCTAATATCTGTGACTTTGTGATGGAAGGTGGTTGGTCCTGTTGTCCATATACCAAACAATTCTGAGAAAGCTTTCTCCTTCCCAGGGGTCTGTGCCTCTCTTTAAGCTCAGTGCCACATACCCTCCTAAGGAATGATTTCATTTAGTTTAGTGCTGTTCGACTCTAACAATTACATGTCATCCTGTCTTTCTCTCTCTCTCTCTTTCTCTTACCTATGTTTTGTTTCCCATTGTATCTAACAAGACATGTTCCAATTTTCACTGAAGCTCAGTGATTCTAATTGCACCATTAGGAAGGAAATTGAGACTTAAATTAGAAAACTTAAAAAAAAATACAAACAAAGAAAACCATCAAAAACTCCCCTGAAGCTCCAGTGCTGTCTGTTAGCCCCAAGGAGAGATGAGCCTCCTCGAGCTAGGCTTGCTTTTATATGTAGCATTGCCTTTGGCCTCAGATACCAATCTACTTACTGTGTTTGGATAGGAGTGTGGTACAGGGTAAGGGACCCTAGGATGGAAATTAGGGGGTCTGCTGGGTAATTTACTGTGTGACCTTACGCTGTGAATGAATAAATGAATGAGTGAACACTTATTAAATACTTACTTTGTGCCAAGCTCTGAGGTATAGATAGGGTCTGCTCTCCAGAAGCTCACAGTTTAATTCAGAGAAATAACACACAAAAAGAATTGCATAAACCCTACAAACTAACACATAAAGCAAACAACACACAAAAGACTTCAGGGCATATAGAAAGACCCAGAAATCCTAAGGGTGCAATGTTGGGCAAGGCCCAGAGTCCTTAGGCCACATAGGTAAGATGACAGTGCCCAGGAGGTGGAGCCAAGATGGCAGAATGGAGGCAGGGACTCACCTAAGCTCTCCCCTAAACCCCTCCAAATAGCCTTAATTAATGACTCTAAACAAATTCTAGAGCTTCAGAACCTACAAAAACCTAGAATGAAACAATTTTCCAGCCTAAGACAACTTAGACGATCGACAGGAAAGGTCTGTTGCACCGGAGTTAGAAGCAAACATAGTCCAGCACAGGCCACACCAGTGTAGACCAGGTCCCAGCAAACCAGGACTAGGTCTTGGGGTGACTGCATCATTAGAAGTGGTGATTTCCAGGTCTCTCAGCTTACAGTTGGTAAGGGAATCAGACAACAGGTCAGAAGGAGATTTAAAGGGGTCCGTTTGCTGGCACGGGGGGAAGGACTCTATTTTATTGCCTATACTTGGATCTGAGTCATAGGTCTTAGTCCCCATGCAAAGAGGAGCACCAGTACAGCAGAACTTGCAGCCACAGGGGAACAGGTACCCTGGTCACAGTCCCACAGAGCCCCATTTTAGCACAGAGTTAAAAGTCAAGACATAAGCTGGAAAATGAGCAAACAACAGGAAAAAAATTCCAACCACATAAGGAAGAATAAATGTATACTCAGAAAAAGACAATAAGGTCCAAATTCCTGCATCCAGAAAGAAAAGAAAAATATGAATTGGAGAGGGACTTCTAAAGCCAAGATTGTGGAGTAATCAGTAAATTGCTGTAACTCTCCCATATTCACCTCCAAATAATCATAAAATAGTGCCCTCAAACAAATCCTAGAACAGTAGAACCAACAAAAAGACATGGTGAAACAATCTTTCAGCCCAAGAAACTTGGAAGGTCAGCAAGAAAGGTCTGTCTCACTTGGGTAAAAGGTGAGCGCAGTCTAGGACAGGAAGCATCTCAGCAAGTCAGTAGCAAGCCCCACCTCAGCAAACCAATGGGAGATCCTGAGTCCCAGTATGATGGAGCAGGCAAACACCATCACCAGGACCACCCATGTGCCTCAAAATAGCCAAGGGAATGGGCAGACTCCAGCTCTGAGAACCATCATGTGCTTCTGTGTAGCCTTCGGGAAAAGCAGGAACACTCATCAGCCTCAGCACACAAAAATTCATGGGAGAGAAAAACTTTAACAGTAGAATTGGTCAAATGGAAAAGGAGGTACAAAAGCTCACAGAAGAAAATAATTCCTTAAAAGTTAGAATTGGGCAAGTGGAAACTAATGAGACAACAAGAAACAATCAAATAAAATCAAAAGAATTTTTAAAAATTGAAGAAAATATGAAATATCTGATTAGAACAACAACTGACCTGGAAAACAGATCCAGGAGAGATAGAATTATTGTACTACCTGAAACTCATGATCAAAAAAAGAGCATAGACATCATCTTTCAAGAAATTATCAAGGAAAACTGCCCTGTTATTTTCAAACCAGAGGGTAAAATAGAAATTGAAAGAATCTGCCAACGACCTCCTGAAAGAGATCCCAAAGTGGAAACTTCCAGTAATATTACAGCCAAATTCCAGACCTCCCAGATTAAGGAGAAAATACTGCAAGTATCCAAAAAGAAACAATTCAAATATCACGGAGCCACAATCAGGATAACAAAAAATTTAGTAGCATCTACATTAAAGTATCAGAGGGCTTGGAATATGCTATTCCAAAGAACAAAAGAGCTAGGATTAAGACCAAGAATCACCTACCCAGCAAAACTGACTATAATCTTTCAGGGGGAGAAATGGAAATTCAATAGAGGACTTTTAAGCATTCCTGATGAAAAGACCAGAGCTGAATAGAAAATCTGACTTGCAAATACAAGATGCAAAAGAACCATAAAAAGGTAAATAGGAAAGAGAAATCATGAGGGATTTGATAAGGTTAAACTGTTTCCTACATCAGAATTGGCTCAAAGAGGGAATAATGTACACACTCAGTTGTGTGTAGAAATCTATCTTAATATACAGAAAAGTAGAAAAGGTAAAAGAAGAGAGAAGGGACAGAGTAGCTAATAGAAGGCAGGGCAGTTTGGGGGAAGTTAAAGTCAGAAGCAAAACATTTCTGAGAATGGACAGAGTAAAAGAGAGTAGGATAAACAAGGGGAAAATGGGATAGAGGGAAACACATAGTTGGCAATCATAACTGTGAAAAAAATTTTACAGTGAATTTCTCTGATAAAGACTCCATTTCTCAAACATAGAAAACTGAGTCAAATTTATAGAATTAAGGGCCATTCCTAGCTGATAAATGGCCAAAGGATATGAACAGGCAGTTTTCCAGACAAAGTAATCAAAGCTATCTATGGTCATATGAAAAAAAAAACGCTCTAAATCACTATTGATGAGAGAAATGCAAATTAAAACAACTTTGAGCTACTACTTCACATTTGTCATATTGACTAATATGACAGAAAAGTAAAATGACAAATGTTGGAGGCGATGTGGGAAAATTAAACACTAATGCACTATTAGTGAAGTTGTATACTGATTCAACCATTCTAGAGGGCAATTTGGAACTATGCCCAAAGGGCTATAAAATAATGCATACTCTTTAATCAAGCTATACCACTATCAGGTCTATATCCCGATGAGATAAAAAACCAAAAAGGAAAAGAACCTATGTGGACAAAAATGTTTATAGCAGCTCATTTGGTGAAGGCAAAGGATTGGAAATTGAGAGAACATCATTCAATTAGGGAATGTCTAAACAAGTTGTTGTATGTGATTGTGATGGAATACTATTGTCCTATAAGAAATGATGAACAGGATACTCTCAGAAAAATGAAAGACTTACATGAACTGATGCAAAGTGAAATGAGCAAAACCAGGAGAACATCATACACAGTACTAACAATATTATATGATGATTTACTATCAATAACTTAGCTATTCTCAGCAATACAATGATCCAAGACAATTCTTCAGGATTTAATGTGAAAGATACTGTCCATCTCCAGAGAAAGACCTGGTAGAGCCTGAATGCAAACCAAAGAAAATTTTTCTTTACTTCTCTATTTTTCTTGTTGGGTTTTTTTTGTGTGTGTTTTCTTTCACAGAACGACTTACATGGAAATGTGTTTTACAAGATTACACATGTGTAACCTTTGTCAAGTTGCTTGCTTCTCAATGAGGGGGGAGAGGAGAAACAGAGTTTGGAACTCAAAATCTGATGGAAAAAAGAATGTTAAAATTGTTTTTACATGTTATTTGGAAAAAATAAAATATTAAATAAGAAAAAGTATATGAATTTTTTAAAAAATAGGACAGTGCCCAGGTTCTTCAGAATACAGTTTATTCCTTCCACACTGCAACCTTCCCCATTGTGGTTTTGATATATTGAGGGTCAACATAAGAAATTAAATGGGAATTTGGGGGGAGTTTTGCAGAAGCTGCAGACTACACCCAAAGACCAGCAAATGTTACAGAAAAAGTTTAGAAACTCAGAAATGCATAAAATATATGCATAATATTGTATGATATCAACACATTTTATCTTTTAATATCATAATAATTCAGACTTCTTCTGTGGTATGAAGGGAAGCCAATTTTTTTTTTTTTTGCTTTCTGGAGCGGGGAAAACAGGGCAATTGGGGTTAAATGACTTACCCAAAGTCACAGGGCTAGTTTTTGTGTTAAGTGTCTGAGGCCGAATTTGAACTCAGATCCTCCGGACTCCAGGGCTGGTGTTCTATTCACTGCACCACCAAGCCACGCCAAGGCCAAAACTTTTTATGTGGATTTTCCAGAGCAGAGGGGTGCCTAACCCCCATGACATGGAAGGGATAACTGTAGCGAGGAAGGGCTAGGCATCTTCCCTCTCACCAGAAGGAATGTCAGCAGTCAAGTAGCTTTGGCAAGAGAGGAAAGCAAGATTGCCCCCTGCTGTGGATATGGCTCTGCCCTGGTGGCTTCTGAGACATATGGGGTAAAATCAAGAGGTGCATCCTGACTTTCCACATAAGGGATTTTCTGAAATCTTTGCATGTGGCCCTAAGGAGCTTCAGCAAGAACAGGGCCTTGCTTTTTCTGATTTTTCCTTTGTGTGCCTAGAAGTATATGGAAGAGTAGAAATTCCTTGGAGTCAAGAGTCCTGGATTTTGATCTTATCTCTGTGGTTTATTATATACCACCTTGGGGAGCTTGCTTCATCCATGAGCCCCAATTTCCTCATCTATAAAATGAAAAGAATATATTATCAGCTGCATGGGGTTGCTATAAAGGGGCAGGGCTTTGTGACCTTGACTGTGGATGCATGAGCTATTCCTACCACTGCTCACTCTATTTTTTTTACTGTTATTTCTACTGACACCAAGGGCTATGACAGGAGAGGTGCAGAAACTGCCCCTCATCCTGTGCATCCATTTAGTCCCCTGTGTCTCATATCTGTCCCCTTCTGTCCACTTCCACTATCTAAATGGGCTACTGCATTCAGCTTTATGCCTCAATCACTACAACAGGTCTCCTTCTCTCCAGGCTCCATTCCTTGCAAACTAGGGTGAGATTAATATTTATAAAATGCTGCTTTAATTGTGTCAAAAAAACTTCAGTGGCTCCCTTTTGTCTCTTTCATCATGTCAGTCAGCCAACAAGCATTTATTAAGAACTTGTTATGTTCTAAACACCAGGGACACAGAGAAAGGCAAAAACAAGCCCTGACTTCAAAGACTTACCTGGGCTGCAGAGCCAAGGAGACACATTCAAATCCTGCCTCAGTCACTAGATGTGTGACCCTGGACAAGTCATCCAAGCTCCCAGCCTCAGTTTCCTCATCTTCAAAATATTTAAAATAATAGCATCTGCTTTATAATGCTGATCACTGATCTAAGGAGCAAATGAGATGGAGCGAGGAGGCGCAATGGACAGAGTTCTGGGACTGGCATCTGGAAGACCTGAGATCAGATTTGGCCTCAGACACTAGCTGTGTGACCCTGGGCAAGTCACTTAAAAAAAAAAATCTCTGCTTGCCTTGGTTTCCTCATCCCTAAAATGGGGATAATAATACAAAACCTAACGATAATAACCTGCCTTTCAGGGCTGTTATGAGGATGAAATTAGATAATAATTGTAAAGCATTTAGCACAGTGCCAGTCACATAGTAAGCTCTACATAAATATTAGCTATTACTAATTGCTATTTTAATGAGGAAAACAACATGCAAATAATTATGTGCATACAAGATATATAAAGTATAAATGGGTATGGGAGAAAGAAGGTACTAACTTGGGGGGGGGGGTTGGAAAGACCTTTTGAAGAAGATAGAATTTGATTTGATAGAATTTGATTTGAGATATGAAGGAATACAGGGAAAACAGGTGGCCCTGTGGACAGGGCACTAGGTGTGGAATCAGAAAGACTCATCTACTTGAGTTCAAATCTGGTCTTAGACGCTTACGACACTGGGCAAAGTACTTACCCCTATTTGCCTAAGTTTCTCATCTGTAAAATGGTCTGGATCCAGTATCTTCTCCAAGAAAACCCCAAATGGGACCGTGAAGAGTCAGACACACCTGAAATGACTCAACAGCAACTACAAATAATGCAGTGAAGCTAGGAGGCAGAAGGGAAGAGGAATTCTGGAAGCATTGCATGCAATGAAAATGCATGGAGTCGGGATATGGAGTGTCCTGTGTAAGGGAAAGGAAGAAGAGCAGTGTTACCTAATTGTGGAATAAGAACAGAATAGTATAAGAAGCCTAGGAAGGTAGGAAGAGATCAGAATATGGAGGGCTTAACAGCCTAACAGGATTTTCTGTCTGATCCTGGAGGGAGCAGGAAGTCACTGGGATTTATTGAGTAGGAGGAGGAGGATGTGGTCAGACCCCAGGAAGATCATTTTGGCAGCTCAGTGGAGGAAAAATCAGAGTGAAGACATTGGAGGCAGGGAGACAGGCTAGGGCAGCGGGCCAGGCCGGAAGTAATGAGAGTCTGCCCTAGGGTGGATCAGAATAGTACCTACTTCAGTGTTGTAAGGATTCAATGAGGTATCACGTAGAAAGTGCTTTGCAAACCTTAAAGCAACATGTAAGTGTTGTTATTATTACTAGATGGTATCTTATCCTTCTATTTTTCAAATTGACTACTCTGCATCTGGGCATACAGCAGCCCTCAGTGATATTTTTAGTGGAAAGAACATATAGTAGGCATTTGTTGTAGAATTTATAGTCGGAGGACATCGGTCTGAATCACAGTGCTGGTACTTACATCCTAGGCACCTGGAAGGAAGGAAGAAAGGAGGGAGAGAGGGAAGGAGGGAGGAAGGAAGGAAGGAAGGGAAAGAAGGGGGAAGGGAGAGAGGAAAGGAGGGAGGGAGGGAAAGAAGCGGGAAGGGAGGGAGGAAAGGGAAGAGAAGGGAAGGGAAATAAGGAAAGGAAACAAGGAAAGTAATGGAAGGGACAAAGGAAAGGAAAGGAAAGGAGAAAGGGAGGAAACAAGCATTTATTAATCACTTTCTATGTACCCGGTACTGTGCTAAGCACTTTACAGATAATATCTCATCTGATCCTCACAACAACCTTGGGAGATAAGTGCCATCATTATGCTCATTTTTTACAACTGTGGAAACTGAGGCAGATGATTGGTTAAATAACAGCCAGGATGACACAACTAGTAAGTGTCTGAGGTTAGATTTGAACTCAGATCCTCTTGACTTCAGAGAACCAGATATACAGAGCTAGCAAAGACCCTAATTAGACATCATCTAATCTACCTCTTTTGTTTCAGAGATGAATAAACTGAAACTCAGGGAAGTTAAATTCTTTATCTGAGGTCACACAGATAGTGAGTAGCAAAGGTGTAAATCTGTCTATCAAAGTCTCTTCCCTGAACCTTGGTTTCTTCTTTTGTTAAAAACAAGGGCTTGTGGTAGATGGTCTTTAAGAGACCTTTCCAACCCTGACATTTTATGAGCATCATATGAAAAAAGTTGGTGCCTTTCTTCTGAAAGTCAACTCAATAAGCCTTTTTTAAGGGTTCTTGTGTCTGAGGCATATGCTGGGAGCTGGGGAGAGAAAGACAAAAGAAACAAAGTAATCCCTGGTCTCAGAGAACACATATTCTACGTGGACAGTTCTCAAAGTGTGGTTTAAGGACCCCTAGTGGTGGTCTGCAAAGTCATAACTATTTTCAAAATAGTATTAAGTATTTTCATTTATAACGTGGTAAATACTGATAGATATAGCCCATATAAACAAAAGCTCTTTCAAGTCCTTAATTTTAGGGACGCAAAGGAGTACCAAGACCAAAAAGGTTGAGAACCACTGTTTTATGTTATAAATTACCAAGACTTTTGTTCTGTTATTTTGCATGGAAAAACAATGCTGTCAAGGAGAAAAGACAAGGAGAAAAGTCTCCGAGTCAGAAGCATTGAGTTCCAGTCTGGCTCTGACACTCATTAGCTATAACAAACTTCCCAGGGCCTCAGTTTCTCATCTGTAAAACGAGACAGTTGGACTTAATGACCTCTGAGGCCCCTTCCAAATCTAAATCTATGATCTACCTCTCTGACCCTCAATTCCTTGATCTGTATAATGGGAATAATAAAACCTGTACCTCCCTCATAAGGAAAGTGTTTTTGTTTTTGCTCTTTAAAAGCTCAAGGTGCTATAGAAATGAGAG
>CM053581.1:275468742-275518833 GCA_028627135.1 Pseudochirops cupreus
TGGGGTGGCTATGTGAGAGCTGCGATGTGTTGCTGCTTCTACGCTGCCATCTTGGCTCCGCCCCCCCATAAATATAAAGTTTTATGACTAAGGTAAAATCAATCAGTGAGACAAGTGGTGGTGGAGGGGAAGTGATAATAGAAAACAAGGTTGTCAGCAGAGTCAAGATAGCAGATTGGGGCAGCAACTCAGCTGAACTTTCCCAACATCCCCCTCCAAACACCTTTAAAATAATGCCTCAAATCAAATTTTGGAGTGACAGAGCCAACAAAAAGTTGGGGTAAGATACTTTTTTCCAGCTTAAGAAAACTTAAGAGGTCAGCATGAAAGGTGTATGGCATGGAGTTGGGGGTCTATCTGGAACCCACACACATGGTGGCTGCAACAATGGTCACAGCAGCTGCAGCAGCTTTGGGAGCTCTCAACACAGAAATGGAAAAGGGGATTGGATAACTGGTCAGAATGAGATTAGAGGGGACCCTTTGTTGGTACTGGGTACAGTTGGCACTGATTGGCAGCTCTATTGCCCATACACCGTTCTGAGTCAGAGTTCCAGAGTGGAGAGAAACTCTGGGTATTGGTCACAAGGGAGCAAGGGCCCTGGTTGCAATTCCAAGGCAAAAAAAGGATTGCTAATGCTCTTGGCTGTCGGGGACCAGGTGTCCTTCCTGGAAAAAGACCATAGTGCAGATAAGGAGAGCAGTAACCATACCTCTCTCAGGATCACACCATATTGGAAGCATCAAAAACATGCAGATCCCCCAAACTAGCTCTGAAAACATAAGCATGAAAAAGCTGACAAGTGCTTTCCCACCCCAAGGTTAGCAAAGCCCAATTTTACCATAAAGTTCAATGTTTGAAAATAGGCTGCAAAAATGAGCAAACAACAAAAGAATTTCACCATAAAAAGCTACTACAGTGGCAAGAAGGCCAAGACAAACATAGAAGGCAACAATGTGAAAATAGCTGCAAAGAAAGCCTCAAAGAAAAATGCTAATCGAACCACAAGACCAAAAAGAATTCTTGGAATGATTACAGAGAGAAAGGTAGTAGGGGGAAAATTGACAAAAGAAATGAGAATGATGCAAGAAAATTATGAAAAGAGAAATAATGAGGCACAAAAATAATACTGAAGAAAATAATATCTTAAAAAACAGAACTGACCAAAAGGTAAAAGAGGCATGAAAATCCACTGGAGAGAACTCCTTAAAAAGCTGAATTGGCTAAATGGAAAAAAGAGGAACAAAATCTCATTGGAGAAAATAATTCCTTAAAAATTAGAATTGGGCAAGTAGAAGTTAATGACTCTATGAGACATTAAAAGATAATAAAAGAAAGTAAAAAAAAAATAAGAAAATGTGAAATACCTCATGAGAAAAACAACTGATTTGGAAAACAGATCAAGGAGAGATTATTTAAGAATTATTGGACTATCTGAAAGTCATTATTAAATAAAGGGCCTAGACATCATTTTTTTTCCCCAGAATTATCAAGGAAAATTGCCCTGATAGCTTAAATCCAGAGGGTAGAACAGAAACTGAAAAAATCCATTGATTACCTCCTGAAAGAGATCCCCCAGTGAAAATTCTCGGGAATATTATAGCCAAATTCCAGAACTACTGGGTCAAAGAGAAAATATTCCAAGAAGTCAAAAAGAGACAATTTTAATATCATGGAGCTATAATCAGGTTCATACAAAATGTAGTGGCTTCCATGTTAAAGGAATGGAGGGCTTGGAATATGATATTCTAGAAGGCAAAAGAGCTAGGATTACAACTAAGAATAACCTATACAGCAAAACTTAAGTATAATCTTTTAGGGGAAAAATGGATATTTAGTGAAATAGAGGACTTTCAGGCATTTTTGATGAAAAAGCCAGAGCTGAAAAGAAAATTGACATTCAAACAGAAGACTCAAAAGAAACATAAAAAGGTAAACATGAAAGAGTAATGATAAGGAACTCACTTAAATTAAACTGTACATTCCTATGTATGATGAAACATGATGAGACATGTAACTCCTAAGAACTTTATCATTATTAGGGCAGTTAAAAGGATTCTACATAGACAGAGGGTACAGAAGTGAGTAGATTACACTGGAATGATCTTCAAGAGGTGAGAAAAAGGGATGCACTCAGAGAAGAAGGAAGGAAGAGGTAGAATGGGGAAATATTTCTCAACAAAAGAATCATATAAGGAAGAATATGGGATGGAGAGAAATACAGAGTTAAGAATCATAATCGTGTATGTGAATGGGATGAGCTCACCCATAAAATGGAAGCAGAGAGCAGAATGTATTAGAGACCAGAATCCAACAATACAAGAGACTTACTTGAAATAGAAGGACACACATTGAATTAAAATGAAGGACTGGAGCAGAATTTAAAATGCTTCAGCTGGAGTAAAAACAGGCAGGGCTAGCAATCATGATCTCAGACAAAGCAAAAGCAAAAATAGACCTAATTAAAAGAGATAATCAGAGAAAACATAATATACTAACAGGTACCATTGACAGTGAAATAACATCATTTTTTTTTACAGTTGACAAAGGCCTCATTTCTTAAATATATATTGAGTATAGAACTGAGTCAAATTTATAAAAATAAGAGCCATTCCCCAATTGATAAATGATCAAAGTATACAAACAGGTAGTTTTTAGAAGAAGAAATCAAAGGTATCTGTAATCATATGAAAACAATGTTCTATATCACTATGGATTAGAGAAAGGCAAATTAAAAACAACTTTCAGGAACTACCTGATACTTCTCAGAAATGGCAAACGTTGTAGGGGATGAGGAAAAATAGCTACATTAATGAACTGCTGGTGGAGTAGTGAATTGGTCCAAATATTCTGGAGAACAATTTGGAACTATATCCAAAGGGCTATAGTACTGTGCATACTCCTGCATGTCTAGCAATATCTCCAGTCATCCTGATCTATATTTTGCCACTGAACCCAGATGACTCTGGAGGAGAAAGTGAGGCTGGTGACTTTGCATCCCTCACTTAAATCCAATTCACTTGCAAGTCATGGCATCACTTTCCTGATGTCATTGGTTCTCTTCCAGAGTGAAGGACAAAAAACTAGGTCTATCCCCCAAAGAGATCAAGGAAAAAGAAAAAGGACCTATCTGTCCAAAAATATTTATAGCAGCTCCTTTCATGGTGGCAAAGACTTGGAAACTGAGGGGATGCTCATCAGTTAGGGAATGGTGAAACATGTTGTGGCATGTGATTGTGATGAAATTCTATTGTGCTATAAGAAATGACAAGGCAGGAGAGTGGCTTCAGCAAAAACTGATGCAAAGTATAGTGAGAAGAATCAGGAGATCATTTCTCACAGTAATAGCAATGTGGTAGTAATGATCAACCGTGAAGGACTTGGCTATTCTGATCAAAACAATGATACAAGACAATTTGAAAGAAATTATGATGGAAAAATGCTATTCACTTCCAGAGAGGAAACTGATGAACTCTGAGTGCAAATTGAAGTTAATTTTCTCACTTATTTTTTTTATTTTTTTTAATATGACTAATACAGAAATATGTTTTGCATGATTTTACATGTATAATTAATATTATATTGCTTGCCTTTTCAGTGAGTGAGGGAAGGAGTGAGAGAGGGAGAAAACTTGGAATTCAAAATTTAAAAAGAAAAGGATGTTAAAATGAATAAATCATAAATTAAAATGTTAATTTTAAAAAGGAAGATTATCTCAGAAAGACAAATGATGACCTCCAGACTCAATATGAGTCAAGAGTGTAATATGGTATAACAAAAAGCTGGTATGATCTTAGGCTACTTTAAGGGAGGAAATGTCCAGAATAAGGGAGGTGATCATCCCATGTATTTTTTCCTGGTCACATCACATGTGGAGAATTGTGTTCAATTCTAAGCAAAAAAATTTAGGAAGGTTATAGATAAAGTGGGGAATACCCAGTAGAAGGCAAACTAGAATGGTGATAGACCTCAAGATTGTGCAATGAGGGAATCCATTGAAAGAAGTGAAGATGCTTATTTTGGAAAGAGAAAGCACAAAGGGGAAATGATAATCATCTTCAATTATATGGAAAACTTTCTTGGAGAAAAGGGATTAGCCTTGTTCTTCTTGGCACCAGAGGGTAGAAATTGGAGCAAATGGATGGAAATTACAAAAAGGCAGACTGAAATTTGATATAAGGAAGGAATCATTTTGAAATTGTTAAAGCTGTCCAAAAGGAGAATGGGTAGTCTAGACGGTAGCAGTTTTCCTTTCATGGGAGATTTTCAGGTAAAGGCTAGATGACTACTTCATGGTTATATTTTGTAAGATACTCTCTTTTCAAGGCAGCTAGGTGGTGCAATGGATAAAACTCTGGGCCTGGAGTAAAAAAGATCTGAGTTCAAATCTAGCCTCAGTCCTTACTAGCTTTATGACCCTGTTCAAGTCACTTAACTATGTTTGCCTCAGTTTCCTCATGTGTAAAATGAACTGGAAAAAACATAGAAAACCACTCGAGTATCTTTGTCAAGAAAACCGCAAATGGGGTCATAAAGAATCAGATACAAGTCAACAACGACAACAAAAAGAGCTGCTGTCTTTTCAGATGCGGGCCGATTAGATGACTGCCGGGGCCCTTTTGAACTCTGAGATGCTGTGATTTTTGTGATAGGTGGGGATAAAATGGCATGAGATCAGGAGAGCAGCCTTGTGCTGCCAAACAAGAGGCAGCAAGATCCACTCTTCTCTTATCTGGCCCTATAAACGTAAATACAATGAAATAAATAATGGAATAACTTGTTTTCCCTGGCAAATGAGAATCTACAGTCATAATTCCACACCGTAGATAGCAAAATCTAGAGGCGAATTGGCTTCTTGAACAATCTGAAGTAAATTCCCCAGGATAATTACAGAACAGAGAAAATCCCATAAATTTGATTTAATTGACAACAGCAAAATGAAAGTGTAAGAAGGGACATTCTTCTCCTGGAGCTCTTTGGGGGTGTCTGGGTACAGGAGCTGGAACCTCGGAATGATGGCTAGTCCTGTCTGTAAAGACAGTCAGAAAGCTTTAACTTCAAGGCCAAATTTACCTCCTCACCCTGATGACCCAGACAAAGGTCAGGGACAAAGGAGTAACCAAGAAGAGCTAGCTTAGTCAGGAAAGAAGACTCTGGGACAAGGAAACTCAGTGAGGATGCCATTGCTTTACCTACCTGCCCAAAGGTCGCCATGTTGAATGATTTCCTAGGAAACTATAATACCTCAGTGTCTATATGCTTATAGTTACAGAACCATACTTCAATTAGATATCAACACAGAGTATCAGACCTAGAGAGAATCTTAGAAGTTGCCCAGATTGTTGCCCTCATTTTACAGAGAGGGAAATTAAAGCCCAAAGAGAGGGAAGGACTTTTCCAAAGTCATGTTGTAAGGGAGAACTAGAATCCTAGTCTTCTGCTTCACAATCCAGGACTTATATTTTAACTGGATGAAAAAATTTTAGGATGCTTGCATTCCTCCCTCCTGATTATGTATTATACTCCCTTGTATACTCTATGTTTCAGCCAAGTAGATCTGTTTACTGTTGACCGTACATGACATTCCAACTCCTACCTCTGTGACTTTATACAGGATGCTCCTGTGTGAGATGAAAGAGTTCAGAGTCTGAATCTGAAATCAGAAAAGGTCTTTGTTCTTTCTCCTGAGAAAGGACTCTGCCCCTGTTGCTCAAATGATGTCTTCCAGGGAGAGAGCAAGAGGTAAAAGCAAGCCCATGGTTATGTAACCTTCTAATGCAGAAATCCAACCCCCCAACTGGCCTTCACTCTCATTGGTAGGGAGGCTGACCCATGACCTCAGGGCAGGAATCTATCTAGGAGACAAAGGACACAGAAACATGTGGGTGTCCAATGCAAGGCCAGGAAAGCAGTTGTATCCTTATTTGGCATATATCATGCTGAAGTGGCACTGGGGAGGGTCTCCATTGCTCTAAGTCCCAGATTCCTGTAAAGTCAGGTAACCTCTAAACTCAGGCCTAGTAGATGCTGAAGCCACTCTAGATTTGATTTTTCAGAATGGGGAAACTTCAGTGCAAATTATCCCTCACACTCCCTGTACTTAGAGGGCTTCCCCTCATCACCTCTGACTCAGAATCTCCAGTTCCCATCAAGGCTCAGCTCATATGCCATGTCTTCCAAGTGGCCTTTCTTGATTCCTCACATCTCTGCTCCCCAAGCCTGAGGTGAGTTTATATTTACTTAGGATCATAGATCTAGAGCTAGAAAAGATTTGGGAGTCCATTTGGTTCAACCCTCTCATTTTACAGATGAGAAGACTGAGGCCCTCGTAGCTAGGTGACCAGCCCAACATCACATAGGTAGTAAACGCCAGAGATGAAGTTTGAATTCAGGGCCTCTGAATCCAGAATCAGTGTTCTCTCTCTTGTCTTGGGGCTGAGTACATGTATTTCCTCTAGTAAAATGTTATCTTGTTGAGGGCAGGGATTTGTGTCCTTTTGTTGCTGGAGCTTAGCCCAGTACCTGGCACTTAGTGTTGTTGTTGGGAAAAGATACTGGAGTAGTTTCCCCCTTCATTCTGGAGCTCATTTTACACACGAGGAAACCAAAGCAAACAGGGCTAAGCAACTTCTCCAGGGGGACACAGCTGGAAAAAGTGTCTGATGCTAGATCTGAACTCAGGAGGATGAGTCTTCCTGATTATAATAAGCCCAGTGCTCTGTGCACTATGGCGCCACCTAGCTGCCCCTCAGTCCCCCTTGTGACTTAGGTCATATGACTGTGTGTTTACATCTGGAAGGGTTCTCGGTTCCGTTGAGCCCAGCTCCCTCATTTTATAGAAATGGGAACTTGAGACAAACAAGAGAGTAAGTAACTTATCTAGGATCACACGGCTAGTAAGTATCTGAAGAAAGCAGAATTAGAACCAGGTCTTTCTGACTACTAGCTCCAAGATCCAAGCTTTATAAATGTTTATTAAATTGAATTGAGTGAGAACACAAAAGCTTTGGAATTGGCTTGAGGGAAAAATCCTGCATCTGAGTAGAGACTTTGATTTCATTGACTATGGATATGGAAATGCAAGATGTCTTATTCTACTAACATTTAATAGTTAATACTTGTATCTAATTTCATCCATAGAACAGTCTTAGGAGGGAGGTGCTGTCATTATCCGCTTTTTACCAAAGAGGAAATTGAAGCAGACCAAGAGGTTAGTTAAGTGACTTGCCCAGAGTTTCACAGCTAGTGAATGTTTGAGGCTAAATTTGAACTCAGGGCTTCCTGACTCCAGATCCTAGCTTTGCCAGCTGCCTATCTTGCGGCTTCCTAAGCATCTGCTGTGTTTTGAAGTGTGTAAGGAATACAGAGATTTAAGCAACAGTCTCTGACCTCAGGGAGTTTATGATCTAGTCACCACTGGGAATCAGGATATTGTCTGTTACAGTAGGTGCTGTCTACCTTGGGTTCATCTAGAAAAAAAGGCAAAGAGAAAAGAATAAGAGAAATTTGGACTCCCCGCAGCCCTTGAAGACAAGGGAATGGTCATGTTCAGTCATAAGCAGTTTTATTTCTCTGCAAGTTTGCAAAGGCCAGTAGCCATGGCCCTGGTGGCCGGAGCAGAAGCTTGACTGAAACCACCGTGGGTTTGGGGGAGTTCTTACTGTTGCTCTGGCCACTCTCACAACCTGCTTATGAACTTCTTGGCTCCCGTTGGGCCTCTCAGCCTTCTGTTAATCCGGCTTCTAGGAATCCTTCCTTGCTTGTGTGCCCTTGTTCCTGAAAGTGGTCTATCTAGAATTCTCCCTCCGCCTCCCAAGGGCCCCTGAGAATCTTTCTAGGAGCACAGTTGGATCACTCCTGTTTTAATTGCCTCCGAGGCTCAGTCCTCTTATCCTAATCCTATGCCCTGTTTCCATGCTGCATCATTATAACAGGCCAAAGTGCCAGCTTCCTCCCTCCTTCCCTCTTCCCCACCCTGCCTAGGAATACCCGCCGCATATATTGCAGCTCTTCACTACCCGCCAAGCATCCCAAGTTGCCGGCTTCTTTGTTTACCCTGAAGCCTTGGTCTGTTTTCCTCGTTATTTATTTTATCTTTGGCAGAAGCATTAATGTACTCTGGTTCTCTTAGAAATTCCTATGCCTATCTCCTTCCCCCCTTGGGTGGATTGACGGTTTTATCAGCCCACGTTGTTTTCAGCTAGCATTTCCCCAAACTAATTTGACCACAGAACACTTTGGGACTTGAAATATACTGACAGAACTCATCCATGTCGCCTTGGGGTGTCTGGGGGTGGAATACTTCTGCAATCAAGGGGAACTTGAGGAATTTTTCTGTGCAAAATAGAAGAAACTAAGCTAGTCTTCTTACTGGAAAAAAAGATCACCACAAGTAAAAAGTATTCTTCATGCATTCAAAATTTCGTATTTGAAAGGATAACAGCATTAAAAAAAAATCACGCGTTTTTTATTGGAGGGGGAGTTGGTTTACAACTCAGGGCTGGAGCTTTCCAGGTACAGAGTGTCTGAAAACAGAGATCATTTCAAGGACAGCTAAAAGGGACTCAAACTTACACCATTACAGATTGGCAAACTGAGGCCCAGAAAGGTTAAATTGTTTGTCTAAGGTTTGTCTGAGGTAATGGGGGTGGGAGAGTGTGGAGTAGTGGAGGGAATGCTAGTGTCAGAGTCAGGAGAACAAGGAAGACATTTAACCCCTCTGAAAATGAGTTTCCTCATCTGTAAATTGCAGAAGCCTATCTTATAGGTGTTACAAGATTCAGATGAAATATGCAAAGCATTTGGGATATAGAAACCTTAACTATTATTACTGCCAGTGCAGCCAGGCAGAGTTCCCATCTGAATTCAGGTCCTTCCACTGCAGTCTACATTCTGCTATCTCTTGAGCCAGTGGATAAATTCAAAACTAGTTCTTTTTTTCTTCTCAGTCATTTTCACTTGGGTCTTAGTTGTTTTTTTTTCCTCTTCCACTTACCAAAGAGGCTGGGTGTGTCCCTGCTCCCTTTTCTGGGGGACAGCTGAAAAGGGAGTGTTTGAATTCTCTCCTAATCACATTAACCGGGAGAGGACACTTTTTACTTGCTTTTAAGCAGGTAACAGGACTGCTTTTAAAGCAATTTGCATAGAAATGCTAACATTTGCATTCAAATACAACAGTCTCCAACCCAAACAACAGCAGATCCCAAGGAGCTCAGAGTAGCTCAGAAAATGCCTGTTCTAAAGGGTTCAGAAAACCTTAGGGACTCGGATTAGGGCCACCCCGCCCAGGCACTGTCTTTCTTCTCAGTCTATATCTGTTACTCAGTGGAATCTCAGTGGGATCAGGCCTGGCCTTATCTTCCAGAGACTTTTTTTTTTTAAATTACAAATGAATTCCTACAAATAAAGCCTCCTTTTTCTATATGAGAGAATACAAATTTGGGCACACAATATGAGAACTAGCTCACCAAATAGGACTCACATCTACCTAGTATGATTCCAGTATGACAGGAAATTAACGGGTATTTTTGGTGAAGACAGTAGTTCCCCTAGAGACCAACAGGGATGGTAAAGGATTCAATTCAATTCAAGAAGTACACACTTGAGATGTGCGAGGCTGGGAACATAAAGACAGAATGGGGGGGTGAAGGGGGAAGGAGGTCTTTTCCCTCAGGGGGCCTTACTTTCTATTGGGGATGCAATATTTATCTAGTTAAGGAAGTATAAGATAATTTGAGGAGGGAGAAAACACTTGACAATTAGGGGGATCAGAAAAGATTTCCTATAGGAAATAGCATCTGAAGCTGAACCTGGGAGGAAAACTAAAGATTTTCTTCTAGGAGGAAGACAAGAAGGAGATACACTCTGGGCATGGAAGTGGGATGAGGAGGGACAGTCTGGGTCAGGTTCCAGATATAGGTAGTGGAATGATGAGATTGGGAGGGGTCCTCAAGTACTGAGCATCTAGAATAGATCCCCATGCACTAAAAATCATGTTCTTATCAGAGAGCTTCTTAGACCAGCATTCAGTTTATTTACAGTTATATAGATCCCTCTCACCTCCTCTCCATTCTCTTAATTCTTCATGCATTGGCAGGTTAGGTTCCCAGATGAGTGAATACTACCTGCAGGATTTTAGGGGTGATCCAGAGGAGTTGTGCCTTCTAATACTATTGCTCACAAGCCACCACCTACTGTATTCACTAATATTGGTCCAATAGTTGATTTAGAGGTACAATGGGCGGCTAAGTGGTATAATAGATAGAGTGCTGGGCCTGGAGTCAGGAAACTGAGTCGAGTCATTTTTCACTCATGTCTGAGTCTTCATGACCCCATTTGGTGTTTTCTTGGCAAGCATCCTGGAGTGATTGGCCATTTCCTTCTCCAGCTTATTTTTTTAAGATATGAGGAACTGAAATGGCAAGTCGCTTGCAGAGTGACCACTGAGTCCAAATAAGAATTTAGGAGCTTTATTAGCCAGCTGGCGGCTGTCTCCCAAGTGCAACCTGAAGGGATCAGCCCCTAGCTCAAGGGCACAGAATCTTTTATACAGTACAGTTTCCTTGTCTACGTGTCTGATTAATACAATATGTTCTTTCAAGAGCCTAAGCAGGTGCAAGCAGGCTATTACAAAAGCAGAACATTACAGTTACATCTGTAGGGGGTGCAGAGGGACACAGGGCGTGACAACCAAGCAAGAAGAAGAAAAAAATAAAAAAGACAAACTACCCTAGGCCAGTTTCTTGATTCCTATCTTAAGTCCATAAAGTTTCACTTGAATGGTTTTATGGTTACTTCAGAACAAATGCAAACAAGGTAAAATGACTTACCCAAGGTCACACAGCTTGTGTCTGAGGCTAGATTTGAACTTGGGAAGAGGAGTATTCCTAACTCCAGGCCTGGCACTCTCTTCCACTGTGCCACCAAAACCTGAATTCAAATCCAGCTTCTGACCTTTATAAGCTATGGGTAGAGAAATAGTCTCTTGGACAAGTCACTTTGAAGAAGTTAGCCTTAAAGAGGGTTAGGGTTGCCTGAGACCCCAAAATACCAACATGCCTGGTCCTGCCAAAAGAATTCGACTCAAGTCTTCTCTCAGCCAAAGAAAAGTAAAGTTTATTGAAAGTTTGCCACATGGGATAGACTCTTAAGGAGCCTAGGTATCTATAAAGCTTGCATTGGGCAAGCAGGCCAGAATCATCTGACACAGAGGATCCTATGTACAGAGGAATCTAGGGGTGGTCTAGAGGAGGAGTTTGGGGAGGGTCTTTAGGAGGAGTTAATGAAGTCAATGAAAGGGTGGATTGATATTTTGATAGGCTCAAAGGTGGGAAGTAAATGGACAATGGAGGGCTAGGCTAGTAACAGAGGTTTGGGCCGAGCCACAATGAAAAACTATGGCCTTTGCAACTGCCTCATCAAGTGGGAAGATTTAATCAGACTTCAAGGGGTTTCCCAGAGCCTGTACCTCAAAGATTCAAGGAGAGCTCAAGGGGGCTCCCAGAGCCCGCACCTCATCAACTCCACCCTGTTTGCCTCAATTTCCCCATCTGTAAAATGAACTGGAGAAGGAAATGGCAAACAAATCCAGTATCCTTGCCAAGTAAACCCCAAATGAGGTCACAAAGAATCAGACGTGGCTGAAAATGACTAACCAATAACCACAAAGGTAAAAGCAGAGTGAATAGCGGTTCTAAAATGATCCCCTCCAGGTGGGGCACTCTCCCCTCTGTGCACACATGGGACCTGTGTAGGGCGAGATAACATGTAAAACACAACAGTAGTGAAACAAACAAGTAGGGCACTCTGGGAACTGAGGGAGAAGTTCCTGGCCCTAGAAGACCTATTCTAGCTCCAAGACTAAGTGTTATCAATGGGCAAGTCATGCTCTTGATCTGCTGGGCTGGTTCCTTTTGGGGTTCTTTGTCTTGGGTGATGGGTCAATCTACTGCTGGTCCAGGTCAAGCAGTTTGCTCAGCTGCTACTCTGGCTCCTCACTGCACTCAGCTGCTGAATCTACCAAGGGAGATTGTCAGTGGGACCTCTTGGATGGCTCTGATGACTGTTCCGACCTCACCAGTTGCCAAGGCACTCCCATCCTGGAATATGCATTTGCCTAAAATCAGGAAAGAATAAACCCAAAATAAACAGAGATGCCATGTATAGCAATTAAAAGGGTATAAGAGACATAATTCTGGGTAATTTAATAATTTTATTAATAAGGCCAGCACATTTATTAATAAAGGGATCCTCATTTGGCCATTTCTCTAAGACTGAAGATAATCATGGTGGTGGGCTCACAGTATATGTATATGCCCTTTGAAGAGTAGGTGTTCATTGAGGGGATTAGAGTAACATCACATCACCACCATTGAACTAAGAGACTATCTCTCTACCCAGACCAGCCCTAACACTGGGTAATATATTCAAAGAATTTATGCCCCACAGGAGGGCAGAACACTAATCTACTTGGGTGGGAACAAGAAAGTTAGTCCAATCTCATTATCAACCATGTACTTCAAGAGACTGAACTTTGTAAAATCAGCACTTCAGAAAAAGGGGAGAACACTGGATCTCCCCAAATCAATGATTATTATTAACCATTTTTCTTATGTGCATCTATGTATACATGTTGGTGGGACAAGGTATAGGATAAGGCAGCTATCTCCTTTCACTGGGCTACTCACAGCAATTTGTGCTTTCTGTATGCCAGGAAGAAAGCATACAAAGGGTGCTGAAGGAGAGGTAAATCAATCCATTTGCATGATAGGAGTCTCTCCTGTTTTGATCAAGGGGAAGACTTTTCATCACAATACAGTATGAATCTCTGAGTCACCATGGATAAAACCCACTCCCAAAGTACAACATGTTGGATTGACAAAAGGCAGAAAATGCCTGCATATGCTTGGAGAACTGGCTCTTATTGGCCAGTCTCCCTCCTAATACTTATTTTAGATGTAATTTGAACACGTTTGGTTTCCCAGTCCCCAAAAGTTTAGGAGCAGTCAACTAGAGAGTAGGATGGACCTTAGAGGTAGGCACTAATAGCAGTAGCAATGAGAACTGATAGTTAATATCAATGAAGGTGCCAGAAAAGAATTTTTTTAAAGACACAGACAAAGGAAGTCACCCATTCCAGAATCCTGGAGCCAGTCAGGACAGGCTCAACTAGCCCCCTCTTTCCTCTCATCACCACAGGACAAAATCTGTGTAGATGATGACTCTGAATTAACAAGAAAAGGTTAAGAGGGGCAAAACATTTTTTTTGAAGCTTTCTATAAAAAATAGATTAAAAAAAAAAGTTTTTGTGTTTAAAGGAAAGCGTTTCAGTTGTCTGTGTTTCCTGCAGGGGTGGGGAACCTGCAGCCTCAAGGTCACCTGTTGCCCTCTAGGTCCTCAAGTGTGGCCCTTTGACTGAATCTAAACTTCATAGAACAAATATCCTTAATAAAAGGATTTGTTCAGTAAAACTTGGGCTCAGTCAAAAGGCCACGCTCTAGGACCTAGAAGGTCACATGTAGCCTTGAGACCGTGGGTTCCCCACCCCTGCCTAGGTCTTGGGTTCTCAGTCTTTTTTGTGTGTATCATGGATCCCTTCAGCAGTCTAGGGAAGCCTACGGACCCCTTCTCAGAATAATACATATCTTTGTCATATGCTTGAAGTCCAGGTAAATTATACAATATTTCCTTGATCTAACAGTCTAGTAACACAGTCTTAAAAGGAAATTAGACTAGTCTGTATGACCTATTCTTGATGTAATAATCAAGTGCTTTGTGACCATTATTTCCTCCGCCCTCCCCCCCCACTATTTCTTTAATAATATAGTCTGTAATTTTGCAAGGAATTGAAGTTAAACCCACTGACCTGTAATTTTCAGTCTCCAATCCCTTCCTTTTTTTGAGCACTGGAACAACATTAGTTTCTCCCCAATCTTGAAGATTAGTCTTTTTCCTATTCTCTTTGATATTTCAAAGGTCACTTTCAGTGGTTCAGGAATCACATCTGCCCATTTTTTTCAGTTCTTCTAGGTTTTATGATTTGAGTGAGTCCAGAGCACCTAGGTGCTCCCTTATTATCTCTTTTCTTGTCCTGCATTTAACCTCCTCATTAGCCATTTCCCCCTGTCCTTTCAAGTCTAAAGATCATTGTTCTTGGTCTAAAATAGGGGTCAGCAAACTATAAACCCTGGGCCAAATCCAGTCCACGGGCTGTTTTGTATAGTCCCTTTAGCTAAGAATGGTTTTTACATCTTTAAGGTCTATAAGATTTTTTTCTACCTCTGACAATGAGTTGGAGAAGAAAACTACTCCAGTATCTTTGCCAAGAAAACCCAAAATGGGGTCATGAAGAGTCAACATTACTGAAATTACTGAATAACACCATAGAAGATTCTTTCTAGCTCTGACAATCTATGAATCTAAAAGAATTGGAATCCTGGGGCTTCAAATTGTTGAATGTCATGACTACAGAAAAGAAAGGACAATATTAATAAGGTGGGGGGACATTGATTTTTCTACCTCACTTAGAAGTAATTACCTTCATCAGATGAGAACATTTCTTGAATGAATTGATTAAATAGAACAAGGCCTGGACACCTTGCTGAATCACCAAAAGAATTTTAACTGGATGCAACATGAATGCTGTTTTGATTGGTTGAAGGATTTGGTAATGCCTTATGGAGTTTGTATAAATCTGGAGGACCAGTTTGGAGTTGGAGTTGGGCTTTTGCTTGCCAGTGGAAAGGAGAGATGTTTCAGTGAATTCCCTAAGAAGGATTTTTGTGAGGATGGACAGGTTTGAGGAGGAAAATGCCTTGACCTTGGCTCTTTTTCACCTCTTCCTGCCTCCAGTCTTGGCTGAAGAAAGATCATTGTAATCATATTGTGAAGGGTCCAGAGGACTTTGGTATCTTAGAAACATCCCAAGAGTAACCGGCAGAAATGGCTACATTAGAAGGTGTGGGCAGACTATTTTTTGTCCTTCATTTTCAAAGAGGAACAGTGACATCACAGGCGATTTCCTGACTTTCACATGAATTGGATTTAAGTGAGGCAGAGTGGCACAAAGTCATCAGCTTCACTTTCTCTTCCTGAGTCACGGAAGTCCAGTGGCAGGACAAAAGTCAAGAAGCTAGTGATGGCCCAGGATGCAGTGGATGACCTTGGTGTCTTCAATGTCTGACCAAGCTCTAAGAGCTCCATAGCACCTACTTCCACTGCCTTTATGATCATTGGAATAAATTGTTCTTATCCACCCATTCCACCTGGGATAGTCTTCACATGCTTGGGGTAGACATCCTCCAACTCACTGACAGGTTTGAGGCCTGTCAGTTACCCTTAACCTGATTTAGCCTATCTCCCAAGATAGTTTTTCTGGGCTGTGGCTGCTGTGCATCTACAGCTTCTTGCAACAGAGGTAAGAGTTGGGTGACAGGTGGACCCCAAAGGTTAGATGAGCAGCCCTGAAAAGGGCTCAGCAAGCCCTCACACCAGAGATGCCAGATCTTCCTGAACACCCCATACACTCCAAGAACAGACTGTATGCAACAAAGAAAGGTGAATTCAAGACTGTGAGGAGCCCAACAGAAAAGATGAGTAATATTCTGAGAATTCTAGCAGGAGGACTTTCTGGTGAGGGTTAAGAGCCTTGTGTGTATATATGTGTGTGTGTGAGGGGGGGCTGTGGGTGTGTGTGTGTGTTTGTGTGTGTGTGTGTGTGAGACAGAGAGAGAGAGAGAGAGAGAGTAGGAGCAATGCATTTGGTAGGATACTTGCAGATATTGATCAAGAAGATTCAAGGACTTTGTCTCCCTGCTTAGGATTCTTTCCCTCAATATCTCTGCCCCTTGGAAGTCTTGCTTTCCCTCAAGCCCTAGCTCGAGGGTCACTTTATACATGCGGTCTTTCCTGGTCTCCTCCACTGCATGAGCCATCCCCAAAGATTACCCTGTATCCACTTTGTATATGTTTCATCTGTGCCTGTACAGGCGCATTGTCTCTCCCGTTAGAAAGTAAGCCCCCTGAGGGCAGTAACTGGTTTGCCTCTGTCTTTATGTCTTCAGCACCTAATATTGCGTCTGACACATGGAAAACTCATTATAAATATTTGTTGATCAATTAATTGCTTGATATGAATTCTTCCTTTAAAATAAAATTTAACAAGCAGTGAAGCTACGACCACATGTGTTTTAGCAGGCAATTTCTTCCATAACCTTTTGGACTGAATGCTGGAACAACCACCTCCTGTTCCCTCAAGGACTCAAGAGAGACGTCATCTGCAGTGGAAGAACACATGTATTTGATCAGCAAGGTCACAGAAAGGGATGCATTCCCAGAGGATAGGCAATTCAAGTCATCTTTATGTTGCTAACTTTTCTTATTTCTTGCAAAAGTTTAATGCACAATTAAAACTTTAGCACATTCACATTGAGGGAATGAGTCCCCTGTTGAAAAACTGAGTGCAGATAAACAAGCCCTCCAATTTGTTGATTAGTCACAAGGAATCTTGGCATCTTAAGGAAATTACATGAAAAACTATTCAGTCATAGAAGGAGATGTCGCTGCGCTGGGTCCCAGAGCCTGTAGAAAAGGGTAGGAGTGTCACCAGACCTGCACAGCCTGAAAGTATTTATTGGCATTTCTCTCATTATAAATAATGTTATGAGTTTCATGGGTTTCCTGGCCAGAAAATTCGGGTGCTTCTTGCACATAGATAAAAATTAAATGAGAGTCTGGGATAGATATGACTATCACAATTACTCTGTTCCCCAGGTGTTTGAGGCTGACAGCAAATGAGTTGTTAAAGTGGGCGATGCAGATCAGCAAAGATGGTGTTCGCTGAAGATGTCCTGGTAAGGTTCAAATGAGTGAATGAATGAAAGAACATCTTGTTAAAAGCTTACTTTGTGCCAGGCACTGTGCAAAGTGCTGGGGAGATGAATACAAGTCAGCAAGATAAGCCCTGAATGAAGTATTTAAGTGCTTACTAGTACTGGGGACATACATAGAACAGTGAAACAGTCCGTGCTTTTGAGGAGCTCACATTCTAATTGAAGAGAGAATGCATATGGAAGGTTGTAGATACAAAACAAGATGGAAAGGCCCCACGGTTGTTTGGGTGTAAAACCGATGATAAAATCTCTTCTTCAATGTCATTTCCATTGATAAAAATCATCATTTCTGAGGCTGAACTATTAGACAGTGCCAGTTATCTAAAAGAACTTTCTTTCCTGGGTCCTTTGTGGTAATGGCTATAGCACCTGCAGGAGCAGCTGTCAGACTGAATCTCCACGTGGCTCGTATCCCAGGATGATGACTACAGACACTGGGCTGGAAGCAAGAGCCTTTTCCCAAGGCTCTTGGGATCTCTCTATCAGGGTCAATATGGTGGCAGTGATGATTTGACTTGCTTGGCACATGCTCTCTCCCATCTCTCCCCTGGGGATGCTTGCTGCTTCTTCTAGGTATAGCAGCAAGCACCCTAGCATACCCAGGATGGCTGCTAGCCCAGGTTCTTAGATCTGCTTTTCTAAAGGAAAGCAACTCAAAAAGGGTTAACAATCTTTAATCAAACATATATCATTTACCTAGTTCAGGTGGAAAAGTCAACACCCTGAACTTCAGAGAATACAAAGAGAAGTTACAAGCAGACAAAGAAACAGATCAGCAGACAGGCTTCCAGCCCTCTGATCATTACATCCATACCTAGTTCAGTTACCAGAAGAGGGAAGCACCAACATCTGGATTTTCAAAGCCAGGGGGCTGAATGGCTGCCCAGAGTCTCATCTGGCCAAATCACACAACTCTTCTCAAAGTGAGCCCCAAAACAAAAACTCACATCAGGATATATATAGCCTTCTGGATCAGAGAATGTCACAGCCCTCTTGACCCACGGCCCAATCACAAAGTAAGGAGGTCTGGGCATTCCTGAAGAATAAGCCTCCTGCTGCAGACTCCATGTGACCACATTCAGCCTATTAGGGGCAGAGTATATTTTCAAATTAGGGAAGGCTCTCAGAGTCACTTAAGCCTATCAGAGGGCCTAGGGGCAGGGAAGATCTTCAAATTCCCATAACACTAGGTTGGATTGCCTGCCCTGAGAGTGGTGGTTGGTGAGGATAACTGGTCCTTTCTCCACAAAAGCTGGATTGGAAGAAGGCCTAGTGGGCCTTGGGTTGCTGTCTCTTACAGGGCTCCCGTGCTCATCTGCTGGATTCCCTTGGACAATCCCAAGGCCAAATCTCTATGGGCAATGATAACCTACAGGAACTTAATTCTCAATAATAAACACACTTCTATCCCCTTATACCCAACCCATCCAAGGAATTCTTAACCTTTGGTTGCCATTATTCAAATCCCATTCTCCATCCCTCACTGCCTGATCTCTTATTCCCATCCCTCTCAATCCACTGCCTACAACATCCCACTTCTAAAGCTACTCAACCTTTCCATTGTATTCTCTGGGATGCCTACTCTATAGATAACAGACTAGATTTCATCTTAAATTGTTTCCTTTCTTACTCCCTCCATCTTCTTGCACTCACTGAGACCTGGCTCCCTCCTGATAACACATCTTCCCTAGCTACCCTTTCTGGTTCCACTTCCACTCATACCTAATTCACTCCTTGTTCTCTGTTGTTTCCTGGCTCCTTCTCTACTGCCATCACTCAGTATAACCTCTCCTCCTGTAAGATTCATTCAATCCATATTTATCATCCAATTAAGATTCTGAGAGCTTTTTGTCTGTTTGCCTCCAGGACACTCCCCTTACTTCTTCAGTGAGTGTTGTGCCAAGCTCACCATCATTCTCTGCTCCCTAATTTCTGTCCTCATGCAAAAGGATTTCACTATGCTTATTGGTTCTCCTTCTAACAACCTAAACTCACAAATTTACTCATTTCCTGTAGCCTACTCCTTCACCCCACTATGGCTTCACAAAGAAATGGTAATAACCTTGATTTTGCCATCACTTCACAATTGCTTCAACCTCCATATCTGTGAACTCTGAAATTCTTTTACCTGTTACCATTTCACCTCTTTCTTTATCTTGCAACTCCAAACCCTGTTCTTTGTCTGTACCATGACCTCCAATCCTGCCACCCCTCAGTTCTTCTCCAGGCCATCACTTCACTCTCTTCCCTTCCCTGGCTTGACCCTTTGGTGAACCAGTTCCACTCTACATTGAGGATCTTGCCTCTTCCAAACCCCAGTCTTAGATTCCTCTCACTCTCTGCTACCTTTGCTTCTACTCACATAGAGCCAAATGAATCTGAAAATTGTGGAACCATGCTGGCTGAGTCCACTATAAGTTCATGTTACATAATCTTGCCTGGGCCCTCCTTATAGCAAGGAAATCCTTTTATACTTCCTTAACTAAGTCACTATCCCATTCCCTCCAGCAGCTTTTCCAAACTTTTTCATCCCCTTTCAAATCTCCAGCAGCTCTTCTTTTCCATACTCTCTCAGCTGAGAAGTTTGCTTCATATTTTGTAGAAAAAATTGAGAGCATTTTCAGAGAACTCCCTCTTTTCTCCTGTTCCTCATCACAAATTACAGATGCCTTTTGCTACTATCTCTTTCTTTGCCATTCTCTCATAAGAACAAGTGACCTTTCTCTTTGCCAAAGCAAAGCCCTTTGACACGTACAAGTGATCCCATGCCATCTCATCTTCTCCAGCAGATTACCCCTTTTATCATTCCCTCTCTCTCACCAATCAATCACTCCCTTTCTACTGCCTGCTTCCCAACTACCAACAAACATGCTCATGTCTCCTCAGTCTTTAAAAAACTTTCATTTGATCTGTATATCTCCACTAGCTAACACCCTATGTCTCTCCTCTCCCTTGTGTCTAAACTCCTGGAGGCTGTCTATAATAGATGCCTCTGCTTTCTTCTCACTTTTAACTCTTTGTAGTCTGGCTTCTGGTCTCATCATTTAACCAAAACTGCTCTCTCTAAAATTACTAGTTATCTCTTAATTGCCTAATCCCCTTAATTGCTTTGACTCTCCTGCAGCCTTTCCCACTGTTGAATACCCTCTTCTCTTTGTTACTCTTTTCTCTCTAGGTTTTAGTGGAACTACTGTGTCCTCATACTCTTCCTTCCTGACTGACTGCTCTTTCTCTGTCTCTTTTATATTTTCATCCACATGCCACCTAGTGAGGATACCCAAGGTTTCGTCCTGAGTCTTCTGTCTCTATACTATTTCACTTGGTGATCTCATCAGCTCTCATGATTTCAGTGACCATCTCTATACAAATGACTCTCAGTTCCCCTTGTCCAGCCCTAACCTCTTTCCTTATCTCTAGTCTCACATCTCCAATTGCCTTGTAGACATCTTAAACTAGATGTTCCATAGGAATCATGAATTGGAAATGTCATAAACTATACTATCATTTCCCTAATACCTTCCCTTTTTCTTAACTTCCCGCGATATTCCAGTCACCCAAGCTTGCAAAATAGGTGTTAACCTCAGCTCCTCACAATCTCTCACTCCCCATATCTACTCTGCTGCCAAGGCCTGGAGGTTTTATCTTCATAACATCTTTTATGCATACCCTCTTCTCTCCTCTGATACTATGCCATTCTAGTGATATAGTCTCATCACCTCATGCCCAGACTATTGCAATAGCTTGTTGGTTCCTCTCCTTGCCTTATCTCTCCACAGTCTGATCCATTCTCCATTTAGTTGTCAAATTTATCTTCCTCAAGTACAGGTCTGATCATATTACCCATGTTACTGCCTTTCCCCCATTCAGTAAACTTCCATGGCTCCCTATCAGCTCCAGGATCAAATATAAATTCTTTGACGGGCCTTTGAAGCCCTTGGTAATATGATGCCTTCCCACCAGTCTTCTCACACTTACTCACTTGCACATACTCTGTGCTGCAGGGTCATTGGCCTCTTTTATCTTACTTGTACATAATATTACATCTTTTGACTCTGAGGGTTTTTACTGACTGTCTTCTCTATGCCTGTAACACCCTCTTCTCAATTTGCCTCCTAGCATCCTTGAATTCTTTCAAGACTCAGCTGAAGTTTCACCTTCTTTCCCAGTTCTTCTTATTTTTAGTATGTTCCTTCTAAAGCCACGCCAAATTTATCCTGTGCATACATAGTCGTTTGCCTGTTGTTTCTTCCATTAGGCTATGAAATCATTGAGACCAGGGACTGAGTGTTATTGTTAATTTTTTGCCTTTTTTTTGTATCCCCAATGCTTAGCACAATGTCTGACACATTGTAGTAAGCTCTTTATAAATGCTGACTGACAGACTGTTGGTGGCAGTTTTTCAGATGCTGTTGCTGATGGTAGTGAAGAAAGGGGTCCCTTTTGCCATAATGATTTCTCTTCAATGATAGCTGTGGGGACTGGGCTGGAAGCAGGTCTGGTGTTCTGGAAAATACTGTTATTCACAAGGTTCTTGGCTTCAGAGTCCTAGGCTGTCTCTATCAGGGTCTGAGAGAGATGGTGGTCAAGATTCTGGTGGATATTTGACTTGCCCTCAGCACATGTTGCCTCTAGTTCTCTCCCTCTCTCTCTCTCTCTCCTTTGCTAGACAACCATAGTTGGAAAGAGGAGGTATAAGCACTGTTATATGGCATGGAAATGGCCAGGAAGTGGCATGGTGGGACTGGGTGAGGGCAAAAGAAGGTGAAAGTTCACTAATCAATCCATGGTCCCAGAGGATGGGGTAGGAGACTGAAGTACAGGTGGGATGACACAGATATAATCAGGAAGTGGTCAAAAATAGGAGGACTTTGCAAATGTAAGGGCAGTTTATTAATTGCATTTGGGGTCCCAAATCCAACAGTTACCCCTAAAGAAATTCATGGTAACATGAAACTATTTGGTCTGATTATTCATATCAAAACCAAATAAAAACACTAAGATTAAGACTTGATGCACTCCTCATTCAACTACATGTTGGTCCAGCAATATCTTATACTAGTACTGCATGTGGATAGCCATTTGGGTCTAGGATTTAATAGGAGATAGAAACTGGCCTTCATTGTTTTGAGAAATGGTGCCATGCTCTCAATGATCCCCAGCTTCTTTCTACTATAAAATCTCATCTCTAATATCAGTATTCTCCTGTTGATGCTATAGGGTTGTAAGTTATGGCATACTATGATCTTAGGGATAGAGACTAATCCTCCTGTGATTTTGTTGGCATAGGTTGTGTGGACTCCTTATCTATGTGTGGGTAAGGAAACCCCCACCTACCAGTATAGCTTGGCATATTTTCTGAAATATTATAGAATTAAAGAATTACTTAGAGCCCTGGTAAGTCAAGTGACTTATCTAGGGCAATATAGCCACTATGTGTCAGAAGTAGGATTAGAATCCAGATCTTCCTGGCTTTGAGGTCAGCTTTCTAGACACTATACCACTTTCTTCTGGTATGAAAATAGATGAATTAAAATTTCAAATGATTCAAAAGGCAATGGAGATACGTGTACTGGGTCCAAGTAGGCTGCAATATGTCCCTTTTAATGACTTGTAAGCAGGAGTATTGCTATTGCTGTGCGTTTTTAGCAACTATCTGCGGGGGGAGTACATATGACACACTTTTAAGTTTAATCTGCCTTATTAACATTTCTCCATTACTTTCTCAAGTCTGCCCAAACAATAAAACAATTAAAGCAAGCCACAACATGTAGCACTTGCTGATTTCCAAGGCGTAAATACCCACACTGGAAATTTAACAATAAGCTCTCAGGAGCAGGTTGAAGCTGGCTCCAGCACACCCCTGTTTGTAAACCAAGAATATGGCAAAACATACTATCAAGCATGTGCACGATTGAAAAAGGAAATGAGGTAATTTTGTAAGGAAAGTGAAAAGCAATGGAAATGGCAGCCTGGTATGCTAGAAAGAGCTCTGGACTTGGGAGTCAGGAGATCTGGGTTCAGATCCTCCCTCAAATATCTATGAGCTCTGTAACTCTAGAATAATGACTTTACCTCTCTGGGCTTCAAGTTCTTCTTTGTAAAACGAAGGGTATGTACTCTTTAGTCTCTGAGATTCTTTCCAGCTCTAAATCTATGACACTATGAACATACCAACTGGTACATTCATACACCCAAGTCACTAAAAGAATAAAGTGGCCTGCATCAGACAAGGTGGATCTCTCATACTACTGTTACCAATATTAATAATCTAAAATATCACGTATACTGTACAAATAACAAATATATTGTACTGTGTTTGGAGCTTCTGTATAGCTAAGACTATTGCTCATAATTGTCCAATCTGATATTGATCCATAAAAATTGAAGAAATTTTAAACAATTATCTATCATGAAGATGACTAGATACAAAGCAGTTAAATAGAAGGTTTTGAGTTGTATTGAACATACTTTGAACCTATGCATATACCTCCACATTTTTTTTGAATCACCAAAAAACCCCCAGACCCTAGTCATTTAATTAACTTTTACCATTTCATGCAGAGCATGGCGTATAAAAAGAATGGTAGCAGGATAGTGACTTGTCCTAGAACCATGATATCTGAACTCCATCTAAAAAAGATGAGAACAAGATGGATTATAATTGTTGTCATTGAATCATTTCATTTATGAGCAACAATTTGTGGGATTTCTTGGCAAAGATACTGGAGTGGTCTGCCATTTCCTTCTCCACCTCATTTTACAGATGAGGAAACTGAGGAAAACAGGGTTAAGTGACTTGCCACAGTTACCTAGTATATATCTGAGGCTGGATTTGAACTCAGATCCTCATGACTCCAGGGCCAGTGCTCTACCCACTATGCTACCTACCTGCCCAAGATGAATTATAGTCACATGCATATATGAAAGACAGTATAAAATATTGGGTAGAAGAGCATCTTTTCTCTATCCAAAACATTGGATAGAGGAGCCTAAATTCAATGCCTCTGACCATACTGACTGTATGATCCTGGACAAGAACTTAACTTCTCAGTGATAAGTTATAAATAAGTTGCTGATCTGTAGTAATGCGTGGAGTTTTCACCCTGGGAATTCCCCGTGATGATCAACTTTTAGGACTAGATCAATAGTGCTCTATATAATCTATTTTGGTGATCATTGATCATTAGGGGGGTGAATAAGGATTCTGGTCTAATCCCATAGGCTGTTAAAAGATAGACTCCAGAGGTCACAAGGGAAGAGTAGGGGAGAATGGAAGAAGGACACAGGTGGGATGGGGCTGATATGGATGGGTATGAAGGAACAGAGAGTGGTACTTAGGAGAGAGAGTTTAGGCCTATGAAATTGTTGAGTCAGAATAAGAGGGATTCTGAGTAGAACCATAGCTAGGATAATTCTGATTTGATTTTCAATCTAGGAGTAAGATAAATTAGAAATCAGAGAAGAGCAGCATGGTGGTGGCAAAGCAGACAGTGAGTCCCTGGTCCAGTTTGATGAACAAGGTAAGGTTTGGTGGAGTTCTGGGCCCTGACAGATTGTGGACAGGTGAGCTATGTTTGATATAACTCACTTCAATTCCTAGCAAGGTCAGCTCTGTCCCAGAGCTCATCCTAACATTGAGATGATTTTTTCTGGAGGGCAAGAGTGATTAAAACAAGTGGGTGTGAGTCCTGGGATCCATTTAGCAGTGTCCCTGAGAAAAGGTCACCCAGACTTTGTTTTGGAGTTGGGGCTTACTACCTAACAAGGCAATTAATTCCATTGCTAGAGAGTTCTTATTATTCAATGTTTCTTCCTTATACTAATGCCAAAAGCTATCTCGTACCAGTGGTCCTTGTTCAGCCATTTAGAGGATAATAGGACAAAATTGAATCCTTATATTAACACAACAGCTCTTTAAATATATTAAATGAGTCATCATGTTCTTCCCCTTACCACATGCCAAACCCCCACCCCCCCCTTTCCCCAAGATAAACGTCTCTCTCATCCTTCCTAATTTGACATGGTTTTTAGTCTTCTAAACATACAGGCTCTTGTTATAGTAATGAAATTTGAAGTTCCTTTTGTATTGCTAAGCTGAGAGGTACTTAGCACCTAGTTTCAAATTAAGCCTCTGTTAAAGAAACAGAAGGTATGAACTCCTGTTGCTGACATAACAAGAAGTGACTGAACAGAGAACCCCTGTTACTGATATAACAGGAAGGGGCTGAATAGGGAGGAGCAATAATGTATATAAGGAAAGACCCTGGCTGGAAAAGTCAGAATTTCTTGGAATAAGCTTTGTGGAGGCAAAGCAGCTGCTGGGGAGAATTGAGAATTGAGAACTGAGACAGAATTTCTTAGAGCAAGCCATGTGGAGGCAGAAGTCAGAACTGCTAGAGGAGACATGACTGTGGCGTTGGTGCTTTGTCTATTTGTGGCTTTGCTAGGCTTTGACTTCCTGGGAACAGAGACTGTGAAGGATTTAAGGTGGACTGGATGCTGTGAGCTTCAGTGTGGAACAGGAAGTGCATGGAGAGCTGGACAAGACAGCTGGACATGGGAGCTGTCTGCCTTTGAACGCAGGTGACAGTTTGGTGAATCCAGGTAGGATCTGGGACCATGGAAAGGGATCCAGGGACTCTGAGAACTTGCTCCAAGTCAAGATGAAAAGACCTCTCCGTGAATACTGAGTAGTGACTGACCCTGATGTGAGGTTTTGCTTTGGGACTCACTTTGGGAAGAGTTATATGATTTGGCCAGATGAGGTTCTGGGCAGCCATTGAGTCCCCCTGGCTTTGAAAACCCAGATGTTGGTGCTTCCCTCTCTGGTGACTAACTAGGTATGGATGTAATGGTCAGACAATTGGAAGCCCTGTCTGCTGAATTGTGTTATTTTCTGTTGAGTAGTAACCTATGGAATTGTAATTTATTTGTGATTATACTTTGTCTTTCTACAGGAAAGCTGCTCATGCTTGGCTTTACAGCTCTAGGGTCCTATGAATACTCCATCATATGTATTTTAAGGTAGCACTCAACTTCATGAGACTTAGTACCTAGTACTAGACACAATATTCTCTGAAGCTGCTGGGAAACTCTTGGCAGTCGCTGTGACCAGTAGCTAGTATGTAAGACTTCTTGTGATCATGCTTCTGTGGGTATGGCAAAAATCAAGTTATATCCAAATATATTTTGGCCAGGCCAGAGAGATAATAATCACGTATTTCAGTCACACTAAGCTTCTATTTAATGGTGACTAAGATTCTATCTCATCCATAAAGTCAAAGGAATTACTCCCTCGCCTAGGCTGACACAGCTAGTAAGTATCTGAGGCCAGATTTGAACTTAGGAAGATGACTCTTCCTTAACAACAGGTCTGGCACTCTGTGCACTATGGTGCCTCCTAGTTGCCCAACAAAAAAGATCCCATCTCCATAAATTCAAGGAATTATTTACACTATGTACTATGCCAGGAAGACAGTCAATATAGTTAAATATACATATTTACCCTATTTTCAGTTATTCAATGTACAGAAATCCAAATGTGCAAAACATATGAGCCAGGAAATGGTTATTCGCATTCCAAAATTGCAAATTTTCCTAGTTCATAGAAAAAGTAATTTGGTTAACAGAAATTTGATTTACAGGCTACCTTTCAGGAACAATAAATGTTTGTTGCATGAGTGAAGAATTGGCTGAAGTTGTTTTCATTACTTTCTAAATTACATGTCTTTTAAAAGGATTTACCCTTCAGCAATTCAAATTGAAAATGCATTTATTTTCATGTTCTGTACTCAGGACTGAGTGAAGGTAACATAGAGATGAGTAGTATAAAGTCTCTGCCTTCATAGAGCTTCCAATCTGGGGGTAGGGGGGTGGAATAAGATAGGGACAGTAAAAGCCAGTCTACAAAATAGAATGTAATCAGTACTGTCAGAAAGGTATAAATGAAATACTTTGAGAGTTTAGAGAGAGGCTGAAAGGAGCAAGGAAGACTTTGTGGATGAGGGAATGCTATTCCTGTCCCCTAACCTCCCCCCAAAATCAATAACCCACAACATCCTAAATCAGAAAAAAGACAAGTTCTGTCATATCTGACTCATTGTGACCTCATTTGAGGTTTTCTTTTCAGAGATGTTGGGATGGTTTGCCATTTTCTTCTCCAGCTCATTTTATAGATGAGGAAACTGAGGCAAACAGGGTTAAGTGACTTGGGTCACACAGCTAGTAAATATCTGAGGTCAGATTTAAAGGTGAGTCTTCTTGACTCCAGCCCCAGTGCTCTATCCACTGTGCCCAGAAAAAAGGCCATCCAGATTCTACTTTAAATAGAATCTTTAAAGCCCCACAAAATGATAGACCCTCAGAGTTCCAAAGGACCTCAGAGACCATTTTATCCAACCCTTACCTCTCTAAGGATCTATACATCATACTTGATGTGCCTTTAATTAAAGAGCTCCAATGAGGATGAACCAGCTTCCACCCACTGCTCCCTGTTCTGCTCTGTGGGGCCTAGCAGAACAAGGCTAATCCTTCCATATCATAGCACTTCACATATTGGAAGGCAACAGTCACATGCCCCTTGTCTTCCCTTCCTCCTAAATTGCTCCAGCTGTCCTTTACTGTTGCACGCTATAGAAGCTCTTGACCATCTTGTTTGTTCTCAAAAAGATGCTCAATCTGGCTCATTTAGCTTATCAGCATTCTTCCTGAAATGGGATGCCTTGAGCTTAATGTGATGTTCCAGATATAACAAGCATAGACTACGGTATATTCATCCCTATTCAAATTAATTTGATTAGATTTGGCTTGATGGTCTAGCCTATGTAATCTGGTAATCATATAGTACTATGTATCATCTGGGTTTGTGTCTTAGCTGCTACTAATGGTAAATTCCATGATGACAGTCTTTTAGTGTCTTATCTAAAGGAGGCTATGTGCAGACTTAGTAGATACTTGATTGTGGTTTGTTGAATTTAATTGAACTAGAAGCCTTTTCTGGAATAGGACAAAGCATATTCATGAATCAGGACAAGGTGGGAGTGGAGAGATAGTTGATTAGAGCAGGACCCAGATCTAATATTAATTTAAAAATCAATTACAGTTGACTCCTACCCAGCCTCTGAAAACTTAGAGGTATCTGTGGTGTGGAAAGGTAACTAGTTCAATGAATGACTAAATCAGAAGTACACATAGACATAGGAAGATTTCTAGAAAATTTGGAGTCTCTGGGCCTTAGTTTTCTTCTCAGTAAAATGAGGGAGCTGAACGGGACAGGCTTTAAGTTCCTTCCCAGCTCAGACAGTCTATGTTCTACGTTCTATGTTTTAAGAACACTTCCAGTACTGACATTCTGTGGTCCATGTTGTTTAAAGAATCTTTCCAGTCTGGATATTATGTGGTTCATACTCTATGGTTCCATGTTTTGATTGATGATTCCCTCCTGCCCTAATATTCTGTGATCCATGTTATATTGTAAGAATCCTTCTAGTCCCAACATTCCATGGTTCCATGTTCTATGTTTAAAGGTTGCTTCCAGTCCCAGACATTCTACGACCCTATAAGCATCCTGCCAATCATACAAAAAAGTTTGTACAAAAGATAAAAGCACAGAAGGCATATTTAGCAACGGTGATATTCTGTCCCTTTTGTTAGAGCAGAACTTGATGGTGTCCATGATATCATTGACCTGGAGACAACTCAAGCTGTCTAGCCTTGGACAAGTCATTCTTTTCTCTGAGCCTCAGCTTCCTTTTTTGTAGTAAGGAGTTGAATTTGAAGTTCTCTAAGCTATGGCATGCTATGCTTCTGTCTCTAAAAGTCAGAGTAGCAAGGGTATCATATTAAATTTTATGCCAGATCCTCAAGTCCTTGTAACTTACAAAATAGATGGTCTACAGGACATCTCTAAAATACTTAGGAAATTTTGGGAGCTTGACTTCTAGTCAAAGTATTTAGAATTGGAAGGGACCTTATAAATAATTTAACTGACTATAATGGTAATGGGATTTGAAGATCTTCCATGCCCTTATATTGGCAAGCTAACAGGTAGTTAGCACTTAGTTTCAAGTTCATAATTGTGTCAAGTATTAAGACCCAGAACTTGTGAATCCCACAGTGGGATGAAGTTGCTGATGTAGCAGGAAGGGGTGGGGCAGAAAGGAGCTAATTAGAGGCCCAGGCCAGAGAGGGAAGAGATTTTGAGAAGAGAACTGGTGGTGGCAAAACTTCTTCTGAGAGCCAGCCAGAACTTCTGCTCAGGACTTCTGCTGAGAACTGAGGGGAACAAGAGCTGCTGGGAGCCAGAACTACTGGGAGAGAGCAGTGTAGAGAGGCTGAGTAGCTACTGTGAGTAAGGAGAGGAGGATCTTTGCCTGAGAGAGCCTATTTTGTTTTGAAGGCGTGGGAATGTGGGTGTTCACTGCATTAACTGTGTGTACCAACTTCGTGGCTACTGTAATGACTTTGACTTTCTGGTTTTAGAACTCGGCTGTCTGGTATTTGAATAAATGCTTTGGCTCTGTCCTCCATGTGGAGAGCCTGTTGTGCTTCACAATTACACCAGCATATTTATAGTCAAAGTGGGTGTTGTGAATATTGCATTGTTATTACACTGACTCATTTCAAAGATGAAAAAAACTGAGGTTCATAGAGGGTAAGAAAACTGCCCACAGCATCTGGGTAGTAAGTTGTAGGTAGCAGATCCAGAATTTGAACCCAGGGTCATGGACTTCAAATCTAGTTCTCTTTCCACTATACCAACAGCCATGTGCTCTAAAGCTCCCTGTCACCTATACCTAAACAATGACTGTTAGGTTTCATTATATTACCAAGTTGAGACCAAATTTCCCCTTCTCCAACTTGCTTCATAATCATGTCTCTGTTGACAAGTAGGGAACTGAAGCTCACGAAAAGGAAGAATGGAAAGTTTGTTGCTCAAAGTCACCCAGCAAGAAAAGGAAATCTGGGTTCTAGTCCAGCCTCTGCTCCTAACTCCCAGAGTAGGTCTTTACCCATTGCTGCGAGCCCTCAGTGGGTGCCTCTAGAGAAACTGTCCAATGCTGACTAGGAGAAATTTTGAATGAACCCAGTCTTCCCAGCTTTTCTAGGGTGGGAGTATATGTTCTCTTGTTGGATTCGAAAGCAGCATTGCTCCTCCTCAAAGTGATAACTATACAGTAGAAAAAGAAGCAGACCCAGACAAGCCTCTGCACAGGCAGGAAAAGCTATTCCAAGGCTATCTTTTTGCTATGCTTCAGGGATTTCATTTTATCATTCTTTTTAATAATCTTTTATGGTCATTAACATTAGAATTGAACATAGTGCTCATAGCTGATTGCATGATTATGGAGCTCACTTAAGACAGCCAGTATGCTGTGCCCCATTCATAGGCTACAATAATAAAACTAGAAGGGCTCATCAATTTTCTATACGATGAAAGGGTAATCTCTGAGGCCAAGAGGGGACATGACGTGCCTGGTGTCAAACAGGAATATAGGGGAAGAGCTCAAACTTGAACCCAGATCTCCTGACTGGACTCTACTACATGGTATAATATGTCTAGGGGGCTAGTAATAGATGGGGGGCAGGAGGCCCTGGGACACTTTCCTGGGGCACCCCCGTGGAACAGCCCAAGTGAGGCTGGAGGTGGGAGCAGTTGTGGCAGAATCAGTTCCAAAGATTGGGAAGGGATGTGCAGGTACAGGACTGGGGATAAAGTTGAAATAGCCTGAGTTTTATGTTCTACCCTGAACTCATCTCCATCTTTTCTGGATTCCTAGGAAACTAAGATGTACTAATGATGCTGGTAAGGGGAACAATGGAACTAAGCACACTTTTATTAATTGGCAATTATCATTAATTAACAATAATGTTAATAATAAATTAATAAACATTTATTTTAAAATTATTAATACACTCATTAATTTTTAGAAATTTTATAAATTATTAGTAAAGCTCATTAATAAACAGCCCCCCCCCCCACTCTGAGCCTGAGGACTAAAGCCTCCCCAAGGCACAAGAAGCCACTGACTCATTCCTCTGGGTTACAATCAGATGATCTAATTTATTTAGAACTCCCCAAAGTCTAGTGTTCTTTGATGAAAATAATAACTCATATTTCTCTTCCACTTTTAAGTTTAAGAAGTATTTTTCCTTATAATAATCCAGTGAAGTAGAGAACACAGAAACTGTTAACCCATTTTACTGCTGAAGAAACTGAGGCTTCAAACAAGTAAATTGCCCCATGTCTCACTCAGCTGTGTATTTAATATCATAGTCATGATTTCAGTCTAGGTCTCTCTATGGACTTCACATCCAACACTTTCCCAAATCACACTGCCCCTCTAAATTATACCTGAAGTGTGATGGGCTTTGTGGATGTGTGTGATACTGGGTAACCAAGTGAAAAAGAAACAACATTTGCCTTATTTATGGTTATATGTCTCTCCCCGACTTCCCACATCCCTACCTATGTACTCCCAAGGCTTAGCTTAGCTCCCCAAGCAGAGGACTCTGAGAATCATTTAGACCCCTCCTCCTGTGCTCCTCTCCCCACTTTGGAGCTCTCAAACCTTCTCCTGGCTGGGCTATTGGGGGCTTCTTTGTCTGTCAGTCACACACTTTTGTTTGCTAGAAACAATGCATCTAATGATGTTCATTTTCTTCTCGGAACATAATTGCCGTATAGCTCTTGCATAATGTTTCAATAATGTTAAAATTGCTTTATTCTTAAAAGGAGATGCACATGCTCAAACCATTTAAATTCCTGCACACAATTTGCAGGTCCCTTGGCACATCGCTGGGAGGTGAGTGGGAGAATATTCTAGGAGGATGTCAGAGAGTTCAGAGAGACTCTTCTCATCCATTTCTAGAAGGGAGGGCCCTTGGCTAACATAGTAACATTGCAGGCAAGAGGCAGTCTAACCCAGCGAGGGGAAAGAATGATCTAGATCTCACTTTCCACATCTGTAAATAAGGGGTTAAACAAAATAATCTCTAACCTGCCTCCCAGCTCTCAATCTATGTTTCTACTTTCTCTAAGCTTCCTTTAGCTACAAATTCCAGGTCTTGGTTCTTTCTTCCGTATCCAGTCAACATTTATGATTCCTACTATGTGGAAAGAACTCTGCCAAGCTGCCTTCCTCTCTCCTCCCCCTAACAAATTTCTCATTTCCTCAGCCAGGTGTTAGGAGAAAGGAAAGCAGTTTGATAAAAGGGGTTCCCATGAAGACCCCTCCCAGTGGTCCTTACATTTTGGAAGGGGCTTGTGAACCAAAAAGAATTTCGGTTTTTTGTTTTTTTTTTTTTACCCAGTGCCAAGCAAAGACTCTCAGGTAAAGTAGGAGAGATTTTGGGAGTGGGAGTAGAAATGAGAATGTGTGTATGGGGAGATTGTCTATCACTGGGCATCAGGCAGCTCTAATTCCGAGGCAGTTACAGCTTCTTTGCTAACAGAAGGGAAGCTTTAGGTTTAAATCAGTGTAGTGAATAAAATCAAGCATCTACTATACTGAGAATGCTGTTCTGGTTGTTGTGGGTCCACACAAATCTTAGATGAGACCAAGTCCCCAAGACCTTGTGGAGCTTACATATTCTAGGAAGGATCGAGATGGCTGGTTTGCTTGTGTTATCAGTGCCTTGCGTGCAGTAGGCATTGTTTATTGTCATTTGTCCTTCCATCTTAAAGAAGACCAATGACATCAGGGGGCTGGTGTTTTAACTTGCAAGTGAATTGAATTTAAGTGAGGCAGGGCAGCCTCACTCTCTCCTCCAGAGTCATCAGAGGCTGGTGTCATGACATAGGGTAGGATGACTGGCAATGGCCCTGGATGCACACTTATTTAGAGGGAGAGGAGGCTGCACCATATCGTGTGTAGAATACTGGACTTAGAGTCAAGAAGGCCAGGGTTCAGATCCTGCCTCTGAAACTAGCGGTGTGACCACTGGAAAGTCACAAAATCTCTGAGTCTTGTTTTCATTATTTATTTAAGCAGGGGTGTACAGAGCACATATGGCCTCTTTTACATCTGTAAAATGGGAATGATAATATCTCTAATGCCTGTCTGATGGAGTTTGTGGTGAGGTGAAGATTAAAATATGCCTTTGAAGTGCTATGCAATTGTTAGTTGTGATTATTGTTATCAATCATTTAATTAAAGGAAGGTAAACACAAATTTCCATTTATAATTATTCCCCTCCCCAACATCTCCTGATTCTGCCTTCAGACAAAGATACAGTGTGTTTGCTTTCCACTACCCCAGGAAAGATTGACGGTTATCCCATGTCGCTTATACACACGAAACATCCCCAGTTCTTTCTGCTGATCCACACCAAATATAGCCTCCTAACCATCTTGGCCATCTTACTCTGCATTTGTTGCAATTTGTCAGTAGGAATGGGGATGCTGGACCTGTGATTTCATGGTATAAGGAATTCCCAGATGTGCAGACTCCTTCCCCTACAAGTTGGTACCTTCTCTGCAGTGGATAGTCAGAGAGTCATCTAGGAACACTGTGCAGTTAAGTGACTTGCCCAGGATCACAAAGCCAGCATGTGCTAGAGGTGGTACTTGAACTCAGGCTTCCAGGTCTTAGGATGACTCTTCATGCACTATACTGTGCTGCTTCTCGCTTGGGGTTGTTTGTTGATTTTTCTCCCATAATGTGGTGCCCCAAACTGAACACAGTATTCCAGATGTGAACTGATCAAAGCAGAGGCAGTGGAATGATATCCTCGCTTCCTCTTTCTGCTCTGATAGCATCAATCCAAACTAAAATGGCAGTCCTAGGCACGTCTGAGGTTCAATGAACTGTACCCATTTGGACCCCTACGAGGAGGGTGGTGAACAACTCTCTCCCCAGTAGTTGTACACCTGTCCCTGGTTCCTGGTTGCCCCCTAGTGGCCTGTTGGTGTTTTGGCTGCCTTTGCTTTGTCAATAATCCCTGGTTCTCTCCTCTAGACACTGGGATCTGATAACAACAGCTGGATAGTGATAAAATTGAGAAACCAAATGTGAGAAGAATAAGCTCTATGTCTCCAACTGTGCAGTGATGAATGCAGAGACTTGTAAATTTTCCCTCCATTCTTAGGGGATGGGGTGAAGAAGAAACACAAATACCAGGCCTTGGACTGAGTGGTTTGACTGTCTAGCTCTGCTGTCCTCCATCTGCTAAGATAGAGCCTGTAGTTTCAGTTTCAGTCTTGTTCCAGAGCAGGGGAATCATTCCAGCCTCAGGCAGGGAAAGAAGAGAGATAAATACCCTGAAATATAGTGAAAAACACACTGCCCCTGCAATCCTCCTGACCCCCCCGCTTGGAGGACCTAGGTTCAAAGCCTGTGTCTGACGCTTACACCTGTGTGACCTAGGACAAGTCTCATAACCCCTCTGGGACTAGCCTCCTTATCTGAAAAATGGGCTGGCTAGATTAGATGACCACTAGTCCAAGCCAAGATCCCCTTCAGTTTTGAAATCTGTGTTCCTGTGACTCTATACCTCAGTATCAATACTCTGACCCTGATCCTGAGCACCTGGAACTATTCCTTATTATCCAACCTCCTCCTCGACTCAAAGTTAGCTAGGAACTAGGCTCCTGTTCTTTCCCTGATCTCCTGCCCAATAGCCCCAGTTCTTCCAAGATGGCATGCCTTCCCTTGTTCTCCCAGTTTTTCCAAGAGCTGTAGAATGGCCTCTTACAGTACTGTTAGCTGCTTCTCTATGACCTGCTGCTTGACCACCTGCTGCTGACTGACAACCTGGACCTCTGCTTATTGCCTGTTACTGTACTCTCATACTATTTTCTGTCTGCCTGCCAAGACATCTGTCTGTTGCCACTTGTCTCCTGGGTAATTTTACACCATGCCATAAGCTGCCTCTCTCCCAACCAAGAGAGGGCAGGAATGTTCTTTTCCAAGACTGATTGACTGCTGTCTGATGCTGCTCTTATCTGTGGAGCTCTTGTCTCCCCCCTCCAAGGAATTACTTCTATGCATAAAGCAGCCTGAGCCTGTAAGTGATAGATGGGGATTAAGACCCAGGGAAGGCTCTTGGAGTTATAGGGAGGAAGTAGGGTGGTTTGTCCATAGTAAACATAGAAAACAGAAAACTATTATGGCTGAAGCCCAGGGTCTATGAACTCCTCTACTAGACTGTAATCTCATTGAGAACAAGAAGTCTGATTCACATGTTTTATTTAAGCTTGCAAAGCCCTGTTGAAGCTCACAGGGACTTGCAAGTCACTGTCATTCTAAAGCTTTCGTTTTGGAGATTGATTTTTAGAAAGTTTCTGGAGAAAGTTTCCAAAAGCTCAGTGAGGTTAAGGGACTTCTCCACGGTCACTAGTAAGTGTCAGAGGTGGGATTTGAACTGAGGTATTCTCTGATTCCAAATTCAGCCCACTCTCCACCATGTCACTCTGCCTCTCATTTGATGCATTGAACGAAATCAGAAATTGATTTTTGTTTCTGTAGGGGGAGGAGGAGGCAAGCAGGGTTAAGTAACTTGAATGCAGCTAAGTAGTGTCTGAGGCTGGATTTGAACTCAGGTCCTCTGGACTCCAGGGCTGATGGTCTATCCACTGTGATATCTAGCTGCCCCCATAATCAGAAATAAAAATTGGTTGGGTTTTTATGGTCTAGGCTCCAAGGAGAATCTTAGGACATAGAGGGAATGGTAATAGGGCTCAGCAATAGACCTTTGCTGTGGATATGGTACTTGGGACCACATGGCCTGAGCCTGTGGATAAAGCTCTGGAAAACCCATTTCCCATGATTTTCGTTAGTTCTCTGTAGAATCAAATCTACTTCTCCCAAAGAGAGGAAGAAAGGGTCTAAAGACATTCTAAACCAAGAATGTGCTTTATTTAGATCAAACTCCATTCCTGTTTTCTCAGGCTGTACTCCCTCCCTAATCTCCCAGAAAGGAAATAGAGACAGAGCCAACAATTTTCTGATGAGTTTATGAAATAGCTTTCAGACAATGTTTGGTGATCAAGGTGATGCCATCAGGGGTTATTTCTTTTATAACCAACACCTCGATGAACCTGAAGGTCTTCTCTGATCTAGAGCTTGATTTTATGACAACAATGAAGGAATTTGTGGGGTAACAGTTAGTTAGAGGTTATGTTGCTCCCCTGGTAGGCAGCATGGTGAATAAAACTCAGAAATCAGGAAGACCTCAGTTCAAGTGTGACTTCAGATACTCATCAGCTGTTCAACTCTAGACATGTTGTTTAACCTCCCTCTGCCTCAGTTTCTTCATCTGTAAAATATGTACATAATAGCACCTTGATTGTTGTGAGCATAAAATAATATTTTAAAAGCACTTTTGAAAATCCTAAAATGCTATGTAAAGATTCATCATCATCATCATCAATTTATTTTATCAAAGTCAGAAGAAACCTTCAGCATTTTCCAATTCAGCTCCTCTATTTTATAGGGATGAGGACTGAATCTCAGAGAAGTGAAGTGACTTACCTAAGGTCATGCAAAGTAAGAGTTCGAACCCAGGATTTCTGACTCCAAGTCCAGTGGTCTTTTCCTCTGTATCATATGCCTTCCAGATTAACCAAGGATTCACTAGTAAATGTCCTGCTTTAAGGAACAGAAAGAAATGACTGCTAATGAGCACCAGTCTAAACTGATCGGTCTGACTGAAACCTAGAGTCACAATTTTCCTGCCACCTACTATAAATACAGCATTAGTGTTGCCAAGATTTCCATCTGTCTAAGTGACAGTTTCATTCAATTCAGGAGCTCACTTTAGCAGGGAAAGAGCCTGAATGTAAATGACTGACTTGGGATAGTTGGGGTTTGGCACCATGGGGACACTGTTCTTTTTGAGCCAGTCTTCTCAGCACACCAAGGGTTAACCTGCAGCGGGTTGGGAGTTGGGGAGGGCATTCTGCATGTGGGCCATTGGAGGCAGCTGAGAGCCAGGGGCAGGTGCGAGTATTAAGGACATTGGGGACAGGTGTGGGGAGGCAGGGGCACAGAGGATACCAGGAATACGTTAAAGAGGTGATTACAATTCATCTAAGGTTGGGCCAAAGGACGAGAAAGAAACAAGAGGAGAGATATTGAGCCAGGGAGCACCGAGATGGAACCAGGAAGGGAGGGAGGCAGAAGGGAAGATTTGCCAACTCATAATAAACTCTTGAGAACCACTCAGGAGTCAGTATATCTGTCCCGCAGGGGCACGAACACCAGAATTAGGAAGAACCAGAGCCAGAGTCAATATCAGGGTCAGCGTTTAAACCATGGTGTGTTTCACTGTCAGCTTTCTAGGACAAAGAAGGATGGCAGTGGCCAGAGAGTTGTTTTGCTAGGCAGAGCAGACTGCTGCCTTTTGAGGCAGTGGCCAGATGACTTTAGGCAGCTGGGGTATAAAGCACCTATCTTGGTCCTGGGTTCAAAAGATGCCTGCGTTCTGAGACAGTGATGCACATTGGGAGTTGAGTTGGTTTGAGGTTACAGACATTATTCTAGTATATACTGAGACAGGGAGAAGTTAGCTGTCCTCAGATCTTTAAGCAGCCAGGGCTGCTTTCACATTTTATCTGTAAATCATAGCACAGTGTCTGGCACATAATAGGTACTTAATAAAGACTTCGTCCTTTCCCCTCTCCCCATCCTGGTCAGCCCTTAACTCAGGGGATTTGAAGGCTGTTAACTGAGGTCTCTTCTACCCAGATGGGGACTTCTACCAGGGCTGAGAGACCTCCTTCCAGGGTAGAGGTTGTGGCTTAAACAGAGGCTCCAAGCAAAGAGTCCTGTGCAAAGAGGGTTTAGCTACTTCAGTTCAGTTATTGGTTACCCCTAAAGATTTTTTTCTCTAATACTGGGCATATTTGTGACGTTGAGTGATACGTGCAGGCTGAGGGAAGCTGTAATGTCTACCAATACGAATGTCTTTCCACTATAAAGATGCTAAGCTATAGATTTAGAGCTGAAAGATATCTTAGAGATCACCCGATTCACTTCATTTTATATAGAGAGAAACAGTTCTAGACATGTCAAGTGACTTATCCAAGGTCACACAGTCAGCAGATATTCCCATCCAAGGCTTTTGACTTTCAGTTTAATTGCCTTTCACCAGTGTTGCTATCAAGTTTTTTAGAAAACCCTTCCAGAGGTGGATCAGGTCCCTTGGAGAATCCTTAGGCCAACCAAGAAAGCAGCTAGATGCAGAAAAAGAAATATACTCAATGCAATGACATTAACCCCAGGGCACAAAAAACCCCAGCTCATTAAGGGCAGAAGGGCCAGTGACAGCCACCAAAGCTGGAATATGCTTAATAATGATTTACAGTGGGCTCCAGTGACATCTCATTACAGGCTTCTATCACATGCTGCTCTCTTTCTCCTCTTCTTTCCCTATCCATCTTCCAGCTCTAAGTATGTAATTAGACTCCGTATTGACTCTTCATAAATTAATTTTGTTAGGCTGGAAAAAGCTTTGCCGATTGTATATACAAGCTCCAAGTGGTTATCATGGGAAAGTGAGTAGCGTTTATCCTGCCTGTGTTGAAAACAGTATTGGAAAGTTCATAGGAGAATAAGCAGAAACAATAGAACATGGCATGACATGACACGATGAGCACAATAATGTGAAAGAAAACAACATTTAAAGACTGGGATTCTGAAGAATGCAGTGAGAGTTTATGAGTAAAGTCTCAGTGGAGAGGTGGTGGACTGCAGGTGCAGAATACAACAAACTTTGGAATCAATTGTGAGACGTGGGAGACACTGACCCAGTCTGGTGTGCCTGCATCAAAGAAGGTGCTGTGCTCAATGAACAAGGCAGAATTGCAGTAGCTCAAAAGAAATGTGAAATGCACCAGTTTAGAGACCTCTCCACTCAAAATGTTCATATGCAGTATTTGTGCCTGACCTGTGGTAGAGCATTCTGAGCTCACATCAGTTTGATCAAACACAGCCAGACACATGTATCGTGACCCTAATGTAGTGACGTTTTTTTGGTCCCCTTCAAGAACAAAGGACAACAACCAAACACCCAACCAGCAGCAAACGTTGTCTCACTTGGCTAATGGGCTAATTTATTTTGTTTTATAAAAAGAAAAAAAAACATTCTCAAAACCTACTTAGTTTTTACATAGTCACATTGAAAAAAATAATAAAATATCTTTGAAGCAAACAGCAATAAATAATAGTATGAAAGCGCCAAAGAGGGAAGAGTCAGAGTTAAAGTCAATTCTGTTCATCTGGGAAGGTGCTGGTGTCTTGAACAGCAACAGGCAAGTTCATGGGAGAAAAGGGAGTTTAGGTGAGAGAATGAGTTTGGTTTGGGATGAGTTGGATCTGAGAAGCTCTTTGGACATCTAGGTAGAGACAGACTTTCAGCAGACAGCAGAAGCTGAGTTAGGGAGGGAGGTTTGGGCTGGAGAGCCCTTCCTTTCCAATTCAATTCAGCTTAGCAGGCACCTTGTAAGTGAAAGCACTGAGCTTGGTATTAGTGGAGACACAGATAAAATCACCCTTGCTTTCAAAGGACTTGCTTTCTTTTGTCATTTGATATTGCTGTATATTTAATTACTGTAATGACTAGGCAAATTTTTTTTAAACCCTTGACCGAAGGAGCTTTGTTTGCTGTAGGACAGGGGAAAAGTTGGAAGCCTGCATTTCTCCTGCAGGAAAAGCAGGGAAGACGAAAAGCCAGGGAGGACAGGTGGTGGTCCTCTGGTGAGGAGAGGAGGTAAGGAACCAGCAGGAGGAACCAGCAAGTCAAGCCAAACATTGGGCTCACTGACAGAAGAAAAATGGGTGAAGGGGCAGGGATCTGGAGCACTGGGAATTGTCTTCTGGGAAGCAGAATTCCATCCCAACATTTCTGTGTTCTCCTCCTCTCTCCTCCACCCCCACTTTTTCTTTTATAAAGAAGAGTTTACAATTCAGAACTGGGAAGGTAGCCTGGGCTCTAAACAAAACTCTTTCCTAGTCCCTCTATGCAAAGGCAAACCCCTTTCCCCTCCTGGCAGAGTGGTCATCTAGGAATTTCTATACCTGTAGCAAGAGGCTGGAAAGAAAGTGACTTGGGAGGGGGATAGTGAGGCATTTTTGTGCATATTATCTTGTAGTTTCCAATTTGGCTTTTAAAAAATCAAACCACTTACCAAGTGCCTACTGTGTGCAAGGCACTGTGCTAAGTATGGAAAGGAGTCAGTGCTCCCAAAAAGTTTCCATTCTCCTGGAAGAGATACAGCATGTAAATAAATAGGGATGGGCATGTTTTTATGAGGCAGCAGTTTTTAACCTGAGGCCCATGAATTTGTTTTGGAATTTTTTTTTTTGATGACAGTATTTCAGTATGGGTAGCCAGTATGGCACAGTGGATAGGGTGCCAGGTCTGGATTCAGGTAAACTCATCTTCAAATTTGGGTTCAGATACTTACTATCTGTGTGATCCTGGGCAAGTCACTTAACCCTGCTTGCCTCAGTTTCATCATCTGTAAAATGAGCTGGAGAAGGAAATTTAAAATATATCTTTGCCAAGAAAACTCCAAATGAGGTCGCAAAAAGTGATTGAAATGCCCGAACAACATATTTCAATATAATTGGTTTCCTTTGTAATCCATACATTTTGTTTTATGTATTTAAAAACATTATTCTGAGAAAGAGTCCATAGGCATTATCCAACTGCCACAGGGGTACATGTCATAAAAAAGGTTGGGAACCACTGACCTAGGAGGGTCAGGAAAGGGTCCCCTTAGGAAGTGGCCCATAAGTTGAGTCTTGAAGTATTCTAAGTAGTGGAAATGAGGAAGGAATTCATTTCAGACATGAAAAATAGCCTATGCAAAGATGGAATGCCAAGTTCAGGGAACGGTAAGTAGGTAAGTTTGGTTGGAAAGTGAAGTAGATGAATGGAAGTAATAGGAAATAATAGTAGAAAGGTAGGCCAGAACAAGAAAGTCTCTGAAAGGTAAACTGAGGCTGTGTGTTTTATCTGAGATGGAGAGCAGTGGAAAATTCTTAAGCAGGAGAGTGACGTGGTCCAATGTGGTTTAATGAGATTATTTTGGTAGTTACAGATTGGATGAGAGAAGGACAAAGCCAGGAGTAGAAATAGGAGGCTGTTGCAATGTCTAGATAAGGGATGATGAGGGCCTGAGCTTGGGTGGGGGTCATGTGAGTGGAGAGAGGGGTATGAAGGTGAAAGATGTGGAGGTAGAATTGAAACAGCATGACAAGTGATTGGATATGGGAAGTCAAGGTGAGTGCGGGTTGACAGGGTTTGCAGACTTGGGTGAATGGAAAAATTATGGTTCCCTAGACAGAAATAGGGAAATTTGAAGGGGGTGCGAGGGGATAATAATGAATTCCATTTGGGACACGTTGAGTTGGAAAGACTGATGGAGCATCCATCTAGAGATATGCAAATAGGAAATTGGTAATGCTGGATGGGAACTCAGGAGAGAGATTAAGATTGGATATATTGACCTGCAAAGAGATAAGTGGATCTATGGTAGGAGATGAAATGATATGTAAGAGAGAAGAGGGCCCAGGATTAGTGATACCCATGGTGATGGTCCATTAGAAAAAAAAGGAGAAGGAGTGTTGGGGGGGGGGGGGGGAAATCAGGGAAAAAGCAGTGTCATGAGTTTAAAGGAGAGTATGCAAAGGAAGACAATTGCTTCAAAATGACAGAGAAATGAGGAATCCTGAAGACTGAAAAAAGACTATTGGGTTCAGAAATTAAAAGAAGCTTGGTAACCTTGACAAGAACAGTTTCAATGTTCTGACCTGAGTGATGAAGTCAGGAACTAGATTGTAAGGCCTGAGAAGTAAGTTGTGGGGGGGGGATACTTTTTCTTCCTGGGGAGTCTGGTTGTGAAAAGGAAGAGAGATAATGGAAAGGATAAGACCTTCACATTAAACTCTTCTTACTAACTAGATACTAGCTATAGGTCATGAATTACTGAAGTCCAGGATGACAGGGAGTGAGGTATCTACACAACTGCTTCTCCCCTGCACCCCTGGTATTCCTGTCCACATACAGACATGTCCTGGTTGAGTAGCCATGTATCTCTACTTCTGTACTGATGGTAGGTGAGGACCACTTGAGGAAGGGGATGGCAAAAGGCCAAGATCCTTGGATGAGAAATGGAGTTGTTAAGAGAGGGATCCTACTTGCCAACCCAAAGGGTCTTACATCCTACCATGTGCCTGGGTGGGATTGGAATTAGGGCTGGCAAAAGGGAGCACCCCTTTTGCTATCTCTCCTCTCCCTCTCCACTCCCCACTAGTTACTTAAGGAGCCTCATTATCATAATGGCTTTCCTGTCTTTCCCTGCCCCCCTGAACCCCCAATTCCTGAGTAGGAAGGGCCCTGGTATACCTTAGATTAGATTCACTCTATCCAATGAAGGATAGAGAGCTAAGGAGAAAAACAGGGAGGGAAAAACACAGAATGGTAGCAGCCCCTTCTCTATCAGTATAATAAGGAGACCTCAAATGTTCAGCATTATCCAGTTAATGAGAAATTGTTAAAAAAAAAAAAAGGAAAGGGAAAAAATGTGGAATCTTGGACAATACTCTATTCAAAGTTGTGAAGAAGGAGCCTGTTTCCTCCCTAGAAGGTGACCCCTCCCCCTTTCTCTTCTTTGTCCTCTCTAGGTTAAGAAACAGGCTCTCAGGAAAGGAGCCAATAAGTAAATTCATTGGGAACGATGTAAAAACAACTGATAAGACTTATGAGGGCTACCCCTTCAGTAGGATCTGAATGTTAAAGTGATCTAAAGGGAGACTTTAAAGCCCAAGGTAGCATTCATTTGTTTATTCATTCAGCAAACTTGCAGAACCTTAGAGAGCCTAGTTCAATGGAAGGATTGTTCATTTTGAAGTCATTGTTAAAGCCAGAACCCTGCTATATGATCTCAGGCAAGTCTAACTTTTTCCCAGTAAAAAGAGTTCACAGTGCTAGAGTCCTGGGCTTCCTTCTTTTTTGTATAAAGTCTGGACTAGTTGAGATGGGTGGAAGGGAGGCTGAGAACTGGTATAGATTTATGAAAGACCTCTACCCTCAAAGAGCTTATAATTGAGCTGGGAAACAAGGCAGACATATGTCCCTAATTCATCTTCAGGCATCAGAAGAGGGATTTGGGGGTAATAGCTGGAACTGTCCTGAAGAAGCAGTAGTGGAAAGAATGCAGCACGTAGCCAGGGCATCCTGGCTCCAATAGCATGTCCCATCTGTGTGACTTTGGGCAATGTCTCTGAACAATAGTTTTTCCATCTGTGGGGAAAAAAAAAGGAATACTTGCATTCTGTGTATTACAGGGCTATTGTAAGGAAAGCATTTTTAAAACAATCATGTGCTATGTAAGTGTGAGTTGTCATTCCCAGATCCCCTAAAATCATACCTGGTAGGTGGCTACCAATTTTTTCAAATTAAAGTCTTACCTTAAACCAAAATGATTTGCAAACTTCTGTATGATATCCTAGGAATAAAATAGAATGCTATTGCTTATCTAGTATAGACTCTAAGCACTGGGAAAGATGTTAGTTTCTTCATCTTCAAAATGTGGGAGCTTGGAATAAATATCATTAAAAGAAAAAAAAAAGGACCTATCTACAAAAAAATATTCATAGCTGCTTTATTTTTAGTAGCAAAAAACAAACAAACTGGAAACTTATATATCCGATGATTGGAGAATGGCTGAATAAATTATGGTACGTTAATGTCTGGACCAAAAAAATTATATTAATGTAATGGAGCATTATGGCACCATAAAAATGATAAATATGAAGAATACAAAGGAAACAGAGCAAATGTATTTTTTTATTTCTTAGTTTGCTAATTCATTGGGCTATATATTTTTTAAATGCTAAGGATTTTATGAAAGATTTTATTTCTTATTTGGTATGCTCATTTGATTGCATTTGTTAATAGATATAACGTTTATAATAATATTTTTTAAATGAATGGTTTGGACGAAATGAACTGAGGCTCAGCAAAGGAAGTGACTTCTCTAAGGTCATATAGTCTGCTGACAATCATGACCTGAACCCAAATCTATTGACTTTCATTCTAGGGCTCTTCTGACTATTTACAAATCAAATGCCAGTACCTCCGATCTATTCATGACAAAGACCTCCATATAGTAAAGAAATTTAAGACTCAGGTCAATGTCAGACTTCAGTTCTATATAACAAACTCCTATAGTACATATAGCTATGATAACAGCTCCTTGGAGCTAGTCATGCTGGGACTTGACCTCTATGTCCTCTTGAATAAATAGCATTGATATATGAAGATGAGTATGGAGCCTGAGGACCTGGATTCAGATTCTGACTCTGTTGCTTGCTGATGCCTGACCTTTTCAAGTAATCTTTGGGGGCCCAGTTTCTTTGTTAACAAAATGTGGGAGTTGAGCTAAAGGACTTTGAAGGTCCCTCAGAGTTTTGAATTTTATCATCACCATTTAGGTGCTCCCTATTCTGATGGGGATGGAGGAAAAGATTGTCACATTTATGATTCAGACACCTTGCAACTTAGTCCCCCTGCTTTTGATTTCTGTCTGATGGAAGATGGATAGCTCCCCAGTCTCCTCCCTTGGTTCATGCTTGAAATCATATAGACCTTCGAAAGGGAGGAGGCCTGAAGAGGGTTGGTGAAAAGGGGCAGTTAGAAGATGTGAATCACTGGGAGAAGGGTGGGTTGTGTTAAGTACCCTGCATCAGGCTTAATAGGCTCAAAAGGGGATTGGCACAGAGCCTCTGGTTTCTTCAGAGAGAACACAGGGCTCCGGGAAACAGAGTCTCTCCTTTCTCCCTCTCCCTTCTCCTGCAGAAGGGGAGGAGGGAGATGTCAGGAGTCTCTGAATGTGGAGTGCTCAATGGGTCTTGGAGCCTCCCACAGGCAGGACTGCTCTTGAGGCTGGTGAAATTCGCCTCTTCTTCCTTCCCTGCCAGAAAGTCCTTCCCTTTTATGGCCACCTTGCCTCAGGGGAAATGGATTTTTACTACTCCATCCAAAGGTAGCTTTTGCATAGACTCCATTACCTGTTTATAATTAAAATCATAAAATCCTTTGTTAGCAACTTAATAACTTCCGCCAGCCTGAAGTAGGGTTTCATAAAAAGACCTATTAAACGACCTCATGGTCATCACTGTAAAATGAAAAGTATATAAAAATGTGGGCTCTTATTATACCCTCCAAAAAGAAGGCTTTCTTTTCTTTTGTGTCCCTGCTGGGCCAGTACAAGAAGCTGAGTTAGAGTACATCTCTAACTCTCCTGGCCTGTTGGGCCTGTTGTCAAGCTCCTTTATTTCTTCCTCCTTGGGCTACATGGGCAGTTAGGATGCTGAACAGCACATACTTGGATGTCACAGAGCCCCTGCTGGGATAACAGCTAGGATTCCCAGGCTCCTAGGACTGCCCTGGGGAATGCAGGAGGGAGCTGCCATCCAGGCCTGAAATAGGCTCAGCAGCAAGAAGGTCATGGTCGCATGCGATTTTTCATAGACTCATAGACTTATAGGAGTTTACAGTTTGAAGACTATAAAGATAATTTTATAGATGAGAACACTGAGGTTCAGAGAGGGAAAAGAGAAGGGAACAGGCATTTATTAAAGTGCCTACCATGTGCCAGGTACTTTACAAATATCTTCTTTGATCCTCACGATAACCCTGGGAGGTAGGGACTATCATTATTACCATTTTACAGTCGAGGAAACTGAGGCAGACAGAAGTAACTTGCCCATGTTCACACAACTAGTAAATGTCTGGGGCCGGATTTCAACTCAAGTCTTCCTGACTCCAGACTCTCTTCCTGATTTAAAAAAAAAAGAGAGAGAGAGAATTGTCTTGCTCCAAGTCATGTAAGTAGTAAGTAAAATGGTGGTATTTGACTCCAAATCCAGTACACTTTTCCATTATGTCTCAATCAGAACATCATACTCTGAGTTCACCAAGGCTTTTGGGCAAGAAAGCAGTGACCAAGGCTACTAAAAGGTTTTCTTTCTCTTTTAGGGTGACTTAAAGATTAGAAAAAGTTTCCATGGACATTCCAATCTATTAAATAATTAGGCCATGGGCTCATCTCCTCTGAGTCTTCAAGGTCCTAGTTGGCCATTTGATGTCTTATAGAGTCCAGTCTGGAGCAGAGGGATTACATGAATTGCTTGGTATCCTTTGCATGTAACCTACTCTCCATCCGAGAACAGCACTGTAAGATGTGAGCTCCTTGATCGCAGAGTTGTGTTTTTGCCTTTGTCGTATCCGCACAGTGCTTGGCACATTGTAAGTGCTTAATAAAGCTTAATAAAGCTGCTTAATAAAAGCTTGTTGACTTGAGCTGGACTTTCAGAGTTAGAAAGAGCCCTGGAGGGCAGTGAATCCAACTTATATTTGACTAAGGATCTCTTCTACAGCATCTACAATAAGTAGTCATCCAGCCTTCTCTTGAAGACTTCCAGTGATAGAGGAACCCAGTGCCACTTTTTGTTGGTTCTAATTGCTATGACCTTCCTAAAGTATGGAGTATCAGAAGGCAGGAGACCTATCTTCTCAGTTCCTTCTCTTCTCTTATTCTTCTTGGTCTACAAACTTCTAAGGAAAGGTCTTTGGGAGACTGCATGGTGGAGTAGAAAAGGCAATGAATTTGGAGTCAGAACAATTGGGTTCAGATCCTATCTATTACTTGTGTTACCTTAGGCAAGTCATTTCATTCATGGGACCTCAGGATTTTTTTTTAATCTCTAAATGAAAGGGTTGGATTAGATGACCTTTGAGGTTCTTTCTAATGCTGAACCTATGATTCTATGACCTTCAAAGTTCTCAATTTCCTCTTCTGAAAATGAAAGGGTTAGACTACATGACCTTTGGGATTTCTTCCAATGCTAAATCTATACATCTATCATCCTATGAGTTTCTGGGACCTCAGTTTCCATATCTATAAAATGACTATTGGATTAATAGACTCTGAATTTCCTTCCAGCTCCATAACACTGATCCTATGAAAGGATAGAAATGGAGAGGAAATGACTAATGTAGGTGGTTAATATTAGAAGCAAATTTATGGCAATAGTTTTTCCTATTGAGAGACATTTGTTTAATGTAGGAATGAAGAAAATGCACCCCAGTGCCACCTGAAGAGAAGTGAGCAGGGAAAACATAGCTGGGCACTCCTAACGTTAATAAATGTAAGAGGTAACATTCTGTGCGATAAGCTTGAAAGATCATTTACAAGCTGCTGAGAGGTGACGTGTGCCCTGATCGTGTCTCGGCACAACAAAAGAGACCCCGGCAGGTGAGAGGAGCGGCCGTCTGGTAAGTCATTTGTCACCATCACTCACACACAGCTTGCCTACCACATTTGGGCCCAACAGAATAATGTATCTCTCTCAGGCTCCTCCTGTTGCCCCAGAAAGCAGGCAGAGCAGAGAATCTATGTTGGGCAGGTAAGTCTATGAGGCCAGAAAAAGGTGACAATGGGGGAAATGGGACCAGGAATGAGGATGGGGAGGTAAGGATGACAGTTAACAGGAATGAAGCATTTATTTTTTTGCTTTTTGGAAGGGGGAAGGCAGGGCAGTTGGGGTTAAGTGACTTGCCCAAGGTCACACGGCTTGTAAGTGTTAAGTGTCTGAGGCTGGATTTGAACTCAGGTCCTTCTGACTCTAGGGCTGGTGCTCTATCCACTGTGCCAACTAGCTGCCCCATGAAACATTTTTTTCTGAGAGTGTCAGTGATGCAGTGTGGACCTGTTGGCTATTTCTGATGTCCCTGTTTCTGTCAGCAGAATCACCATTCTCTGAGTTACTTGGGCTTGATACCAGGAGGAAATCTTAGGTTCCTTTCTCCTTTTCAGTGTTTGGTCATCAGGTCCTAGATAGGGCACTTGATTTGGATTCAGGAAGATCTGGGTCTAAATCCCAGCTCAGATATTAGCTGTATGACTGCGAGCAAGTCATTTAACATCTCTGCCTCTTTTAAAATGAGGGGGTTGGACTCCATGAGAGCTCATCTAAGGCCCCTTCCAGTCCTACATCTATGATCCTGATTTTGTATCTCTTACTTCCTCTCAATTCCTCTAGTGTAGACTCTCATTTCTTGCCTAAACTACTGAAGTACCATCTTTAAACATTGCTTCATCTTAAATCTTTCCTTTGTCCTTCTCCATTCATCCTCCACATCCTACCAGATTAGCTATTCCTTAAGCAATACTCTTGTTACATCCATATTACCACCCTACCACCTCTACCCCACTTAAAAGCTTTCAGTTTTAACCCTATTGCCTTTTTTTCATTTTGTCCAAAGTGTCTTCCATGTAGAAAGTATGTGCTTAATAAATATTTATGGAATTATAGCCAGGACATTGTAGCCTAGCCTGACCCTTCAAACCTTTTGCAACTTGGTCTTAAACTGAGTGACACAGTGGATGAAGTACTGGTGCTGGAGTCTGGAAGACCCGAGTTCAAATCCAGCCTCAGACACTTTCTAGTTGTATCATTCTGGGCATACAACTGTTTGCCTCAGTTTACCCAACTGTAAAGTGGGATCACAATAGTACTACTCTCACAGTGCTATTGTGAAGATCAAATGAGCTAATATTTGTAAAACATTTAGCACAATGCCTAGCACATACCAGCACTTAACATACGTTCATTCCCTCCCCTTCTGTAACCTGCTATAGCCCCAGCTAATTCCTTGCCACATACCCTGCTGTAGCCAAATTGGTCATCTTCTTCTCGCAGAACAGGACTTGTGCTTTCTCACCTCTTAACTTTTCCATATACTTTTTTCATACACTTAACTTACTAGCTTGAGCAACAAATCCAGTCTATTTTCAAAATGCTGGTTTTTGCATAGCACTTTATGGCAGGGACCACAAATTATAGAATTTGCTTCATTTCAACAAACATAGAATCAATGAATTTTAGGAAGTGGGGATTACTGCTTCTGGCCAGGGTTGGAGCAAGATGAGTTCTTAGGTCCCTTTTAACTGTGTTTCCTTTGTATGCCCTGTGATCCTTGGTACCAAGCTGGTTATATGATGGGTATTTACTGACTGACTGGATGCTATGAATTTTTAATGTTGCATCAGGATGTTCTGGTTTAGGTAAGCTATGTTTGCACCAAGACTGTGGAACCTTAATAGAGCTAGCCTGGCTTCTAACTTTGAGTCAAATCTGACAATGCTAGACCATCCATAGTTTTCTACATGATCACAGTGAGGGACACCTCATGTCCTCTGTTGATACCTTTACCTGTCATACAGTTGTCAAGCTGAAAGATAGAATAGGGGAAAGATCTCTGGTCTGGATTTGAAAACCAGCTTGGCTATTTAATACCTTTGTGACCTTAAGAAGGCCATCTTCTCTCCTTTGACTTATTTTCTTTATCTGTAAGATGAGATGAGGAGGATGGGATTAAAGGAGCTCTAATAGGTCCCTAAGACATTGTAATTTTATAAACTAAAAAGTCTGGCTCTTTTTCTGATGGTTCTACTTTTGCACAAGCAGACACCCCAAGTCCAAAAAAAAATACTCATTGTAGCTTAATTGCAACACTGTACAACTGAGAACCCAAACAAGAATCCAAATAAGAGTGTCAAAATTACTGTAATTTAATAATGGGTCAATCTTGGGAATTGGCTGACCAAATTATAGTCTAAGAATATAATATAATACTATTGACTGTTAGGAATAATGAAAGGGTGGTTTCTGAAAAGCCTGAGTTGACTCATGTGAACTGATGCAGAGTAAAGTGAGCAGAACCAAAACAATAATTTAAACTATAGCACAACATTGTAAAAATGAACAGTTTTGGGAGACTTAAGAACTTTGATCAAGGCAATGATCAAACATGATTCCAAAGTGCCTAGATTAGGCATGCCATCTACTTCCTGGCAAAGAATGGTGGGTCCAAGGTAGAAGGAGACATACATTTTTGGATATGGATAATACAAGAATTTGTTTTGTGCAACTATACACATTTATTCCTGGAGTTTTGGCTTTGCTTTTGTTTTTTTCTAATGCTCTCCCACCTCAGAATTTCACCTTTTAGAGTATTGCCACTTCCTATTCAACTGATCTTGTGCCCTCTATGTATTCATATATACACATACTCAGATATGTGTTTGTATGGATATATAAGCCCTCCTATATAGACATATGTCTTTGTATATGTATATATACATTTGTATTCCCTTCACCTATCCTCATACTGAGAAAAGTTTCAT
>CM053581.1:275519333-275603283 GCA_028627135.1 Pseudochirops cupreus
TAGTTCTCTTCCCAATTTTTCCTCCACTTCTCTCATTTGGTTTTCAAAATCCTTCCTAAGATAATCTATGACTTGTAGGCAGTCTTCATGTTTCTTGGAAGCTTTTGGTGCAGGAGTTCTGACTGTGTTGTCTTCCTCCCATTCCATGCTTTGATCCTTCTTGTCCCCAAAGAAGGAATCTAGAGTTTGGTTGCTGTTCTTACTTTGCTTCCTTCACCTGCTCATGATGGCCAGTCAATGATTTTTTTAGCTCTGTGGAACTCTGCTTCCAGAGGGGAAAGCTCTGTCCCAAATTGCTGGGGTTTTCCCAGCTGCTGGAGCTTTTAGGAGGCTGCTGCAGCCCCCACCAGCTTTGGCTCACTGAAAATGAACCCCAGGTTCACCACCCAAGACCATGATCCAGATCCAGGCCACTCAATGCAAGAGCACTTGGCCTCTGAACAATAGCTTGGCCTGCCTGCAGTCTGCAGGCCAGGAGCTCTGAAGCAGCTATGTGGAGGCGGCTGCAAGGCCTCGGCTTCTGCGGCTTCCTTGCCCTGGAGGCAGTTTGGCCAGACAGCTTTTCTCCTCGAAGCTTAGCTGAGTTCCATTAACCTTTCACTTAGTCCTTGTTTCTTATGGCTTGATAATTCTGGAAACTTCCACAGCTGCCATTGATCCATTCTTCTGAAGCTCCAGCTGCCCCCCGGCTTGGCTCGTCCAGCTGTCCCCGGGGGCCAAGCCGCGGTTTCAGGCTGGGCTGGTTTAGGCTCCCAGTGCTGAGATGGTCCCTTGTAGCCGAGCTGCCTTTAGTGGGAAGTGTATTTGTGTGAGTTTTAGAGCCCTAAAATTTGTTTAGAGTCATATTTTATGGGTATTTGAGATGACTGTGTGGGAGCTGCGGTACCTTGCTGCTTCTATGCTGCCATCTTGGCTCCGCCCCTCTTTTTTTTCCAATGGAGGTGGAGAAAAAACTTGTTTAAAAAATTAAAAAGAAAAAATAATGGATTGACCTATGTGGACACAGCTAATGGAAAACATGGAGACAGTCAGCACAATTAGGACTTCTGAGCCCAAATTATTCTGAGTTGAAGGATACTCAACAAATTGTTATGTTTTTCTAGAAGTGGCAGTCACTGGTAAAGGAAAGAGAACCTTTTTTTTTTCAAAATATGCCATGGGCAATATGGCTGGAGCAGAAGTGGCTGAGCTTTACCCTTGGGAAGCAGGCTCACTGTCCTCTATTGCCTAAAATAACAGGAACAGTTTTCATAAGGCAGGAATCAGTTGTTAAGACATCACCTGCCAGTATCAAATTGATGAGAGATGAGTTACTTTGGTCTTCATTGGGGTGATCACTGAACCATAGGTTTTCAGTATCTCAGAGTCGTAAGGAAGCTTAGAGTTCCCCTAGTCTAGGTTGTATATAAATAGGAAGTCTCTATGCAACGTTTCTAACAAGTGGCCATCCAGGATCTGTTTGAAGAACTCCAGTGATACAGAACTCACTAACCTATCAGGGTAGTGCTCTGCTTCTGGACATCTTTGATTTTTAGGAAATGTTTTCTTTATCTCAAATCAAAACCTACCACTCTGTAGCTCCCCTTCCATCCACTGCTCCTAACTGGGTCCTTTGGGACCAAGGAGGACAAGTTTAATCCCTCTTCTACCTAAAAATCTTCAAATATTTAAAAACCATTTTTATCTCAACTATCTCCTCAGTCTTCTCTTTTCCAGGTGAAATATCCCCAGTTCCTTTTAACTGATCTTCATATGACATGTTCTTAAAAAGTTCCAACATTCTGGATACCCACTCTGGATATTTTTCAACTTAGCAATCTCTTTAAAATATGGTAGCTAGACCTCAACTCAGATGTGGCCTGACCAGAACAGAGTACATTGAGAAGATTATTTCCTGTAGTCTTTTAAAAATTTTACTTATTTCATTTTTAATTTATGCAATAAAGTAAGTATTTCCATAACAAAGTATAATTTTAAAAAAGATGGTTGCACATAAAATTTCAAATCTGTTATGCACAACTTGCTATTTCTTTTAAATATATAATAGTTATCATGTTAATTTCTTTTTCCTCTTTTCCCCTCCCCCTGCCCTAGAGATAGCTACCATTAGACACAAATATGTATGTATGTGTATGTGTATATGTATGTTTTTGTATATATGTATGTGTATATACATACATATCTATCTATATCTCTCTATATATAACCATTCTCTGCATACTTTTATTTATTAGTTCTTTCTCTGGATGTAGATAGTGTTTTCCTTCATATGTCCTAAGTAATTAATTTGGGTATTTATATTAATCAAAATTACTCAATCACTCAAAGTTGTTCTTAAAATGACATTGCTGTTACTGTATACAGTGTTCTCTTAGTTCTGCTCATTTCACTCTTCATTATTTTGTGCAAGTCTATTATTTCTAAGATCATCAATCTCATCATTTCTTATAATTTAGTAGTATTCCCACACAGTCATATACTACAAGTTGTTCAGCCTATATACAATGTCCTATATCGTCTTTCAAAGTATTTAAGATAATATTAGTACTTTTTTTGGGGGGGGCAGCAGGATTGATGTTCTATTATACTGCTGACTGATACTGCATAGTGCCAGCAGCCCCTTAAAATCTTCAGCTCTTTCTTAGACAAATCACTATCTAGTCAGGCTTTACTCATCCGTTCCTGTCAAGTTGATTTTTAACTAGGGAAAATTTTACTTTACTAGATTAATTCTATTGTTGTAGCCTGTTGAGATCTCTCCATTAGGGATTACTCTAGCTGTGCTCAGTCAATCAACACAGAGTCTCCCTGAGTATACTATCAACATTCTCATCTAGCCCATATCTGTCCATCTTATCCACAAGGACAGTGTGACAGAAGATGTCAAATGCTTTGCTGAATGTAATTCAGGGGCTCCTATCAGGAGATTGCATATCATGTGAGATTACAGGCACAAGAAGATAGCACCCAAAGTTGCAGGGATGCCCGCTTAGCTCAGTGGTTAGAGCTCTGTACTAACAAGTCCAAAATCACAGGCATGATCCCTCTGTAGATAGTTTTAGTTCATTCTTTTCCTCCAACTGAGCCCTGAATCTGGTCACAGATTGAGCCCTCAACCCTGCCCCAGACTGAGTCCTAATCCCGATCATCGACTGAACCCCAAACTTGGTGTCCCTTTTTGTTGCTTGGGAAAATTAGACTAACTGCACATTTTATCTGCTAATTGAGTATAAACTTGAGGAAGTTGCTAAAACTATAAGTTACATACATTCTAGGGGGGAAATAGGGGAAGAATAATACCTAGCATTTATAGGGTACTTTAACATTTGCAAAGTACTTTAGATATATTACCTCATTTGGCCCTTAGAACAATCCTTGGAGGAAAGTGCTATTATTTTTCCATTTTACAGATGAAGAAACTGAGGTAAACAGTGACTTACCCAGAATCACAAAAGAGTCTGAGGTAGAATTTGAATCCAGTCTTTCTGACTATAGGTCCAGTTCTCTATCTACTGGTGTACAGTGGAAAGAATTCTGGCCCTAAAGTCACAGAACAGGGGTCCAAAATCCTACCTCAGATTTTTACAACTTGTGAGACCTTGGGGAAGTCACCTAACCCCTCTTGGGTCTCAGGTTCCTTATCTGAAAAATGAAGGATTTGGCGTAAATGAATTTTTTTTTGTTTTTTTGTATCCTCAATATACACCTACCACAGTGCCTGACAAATAGAGGTTCTTAATAAATGCTGGTGATGGATTGTCTGAGCCTCTGATCCTATGTTCCTTTGTATGTCCCCCAGCACTCAGCTCAGGACCGTTCCCACAACAGGTACAATCAATGTCTATTGATTGATTGGTTGAGTTTACCTTTGACTGCAAATCCCATAAACAACTCAGACCCTCTCTGGAGGTAGCTCTGTGAACCAGGAAAAGATGCTTGAGTATCTTCTTCTTTACAAATCAGGCTCTGGTAAAACGTGAGGATATTCAGTCAGTCAAGACAAACAAGGAACTTCAAGTAGCTTCTATGACTGAACCTTCCCCAAAGTGTACAGCTTACCCTGGGGCAAACCACTCAACCTCAGGCATCTTATTTTAGGGATGAGATTGGTGGTCCCTGTGGCTATGGCCTGATGTTCCAACTGACACAATTCAGGAAAGTTTTTGCAACCCAGAAGGTAATGCCTCATAACCCAATATCTTTGTCAGTAAAGGGAAAGCTAGGCGATTCAGTGGATGGAGTGCTGAGCTTGGAGTCAGAAAGACCTGAGTTCGAATCCAGCCTCGGACACTTACTAGCCATGTGTGTGACCCTGGACAAATCACTTAACCTCTATCTTCCTCAGTTTCCTCAAGCACAAAATGAGAATAATAATAGCACCCACCTCAGATGGTTGTTGTGAGGATCAAGTACAAGGGCTTAGCACAGGACGTGGCACAAAGTAAGCACCATATAAATGCTGGTTATTATTGTTATTACGGGAACAAGATTTTACCTCTTGAGACCTCTCTTGCTGCAGGATTCACTCAAGGATGTTAGCAAATTGGTTTCTTCCTCTGAATCCACATCACTCAATTGACCTCTATTACTTCAGTTCTTCTAGAAGCTGTGGCTTGTTCTTTCACTGAGGGGAGCCTTTGATTGAATTCAATTCCACCCAACCAACATTATTTATTAAACTGAGTCAGTCTTTATAAGTTTCTGGAGCCAAAATTTTATGAGTTTCTGGAGCCAAAATGATTTATCAATTGGTATTCATCTTCCCAGTTCTGAGTTTCTTCCCCCTTAACTAAGTTGGAAGATCAATTGAAAGAGTTCGACTTGGGGTCACGGGTTGTTGTTCAGTTGTTTCAGTCGTGTCTGACTCTCCATGACCCCATTTGGGATTTTCTTGGCAAAGATACTGGAGCAGTTTGCCATTTCCTTCTCCAACTCATTTTACAGATGAGGAAACTGAGGCCAACAGGGTTAAGTGACTTGCCCAGGGTCACACAGATAATATCTGAGGCCAGATTTAAACTCAAGAAGATGAATCTTTCTGACTCCAGGTCCAGAGCTCTATTTACTGCACCACCCAACTGCCCAGACACGAGGGGAGTTATGTGCTAATTCTAAGGTGACAGCCAGTTATGATGTCATATGTTGAAAAAAAAGCCTGCTGGTTCATCTCTCTAGTGTTTTCCCTTTTCAGGAAGCTGTATAATGTCCTTCTGTATCAGATTTTATTTTCTGACAAAGCATACAATGTTCAGTACAGAGTGGATTATGATTTGATGGTGAGTTTGCCCAGGCCTGGTTCCCTGTGTTACTGTCAAACAAATTACACAGAAGGGATTAATTTATTAAAATAAATTAAAAAGTCCCAGTTGTTAACAACACATCCACCCAAAACCAAGAGATTGACCCTGCTTTGTTATTTGCCATCTGGGAGATTTTATGCCCAAGGGCACCAAGCCCTGGAACAATTGCCAAATGGAGGAGGGTGGTGTAGGGATGTCTCTGCCAGCCACATCCTGATACCAGGCAGCTGGGGGTGCTCCTCTCACATGCAAAGCTCTGGGGGCTGAGGTGTACTAGAAGCCTCTGGCTGTAACCTAAACAGTCCCTGAGCCCTGGGGTTATGGGGGATGCTTCTGAGTGAGAATGATTGGATTTTGGAATGATGCCCTGGATGAAAGGGGAAGAATTATACCATTTCAACCTGCTTTGGTTTTCATGAGACCCATAGCTTCCATGACTCTATTGGGTTTGGCAGCCGCCATTTGTTTTTGGAAAGAATGAGGTTTCAGGTGGGGCAAGGTTTACAGAATATTGGGGTGTTTCAGGAAGTAGAGTCTTCACTGGAATCATGGCAGAGATTGGAGCTGCCAATGAATACAGAACTCTGAGAAGGTTCAAGTGTTCATTGAGGGCCCAGGCATGGGGCTGACTTGTTAGTTTGCTTCTCAAATTCTCTGCAGAGCCAAAGAACCCAGCTGCAAATAACTCAGGCTGTTCGGCCTCCCTCCCTCCTCCTTCCCCAATTCCCATTTTTTTTCCTTCCTCCTCCTGCTGCCACTTCTGCCCCTTAGAATCCCTTCCTTCCTTTCACCTCAGCTCATGTGTTGCCTCCAATGGGAATCCTATCCTGATCTCATTCGTTGCTGGTGCTTTCTCCCTTCTCTAATGAGGATACTGATGGTAATCGGTTACATGTTGTATCTTCTGCCAGCTCTCTTGCCCTCCCTTGGTCCCCCTGATCCTTTAGAATAAAGACCTTTTTTTCCTTTCTTATCTTTGTTCCGCCAATTCCTAGCACAGAGTTTTCCCTTCTTTTCTTCACTTCCTTTCCTTTAATAAACATTTCAGAAAATATCTGTTAAAACCCACTATATTAGGGGTGCTATGCTAGGAAAACAAGGATGCATACAATAGGTCACTTGATTTCAAAAGAACTTATAGAAGGTTAGAATGCGGACAGCAGCATGTACAAGAATATGTAGGTTACAGGAGAGAGTGAGAAGTATAAAGAAGACTTTGAATGGCAGGACCAGGACTTTCTACTTCATTTAGTGGCAATGGGGAGGCGCTGTAGGCTTTTTAAAATTTTAATTTTCAGTTCCAAGTTCTCTTCCTCCCTCCACCCTTTCCCATCCATTAAGAAGGCAAGAAATATGTTGGAGCCAGTTTCTCCAAAAATCCTACAAACCAGAGTTTGATTTATTGTTTCATTGATTGTCAAATTTAAAAAATTAATGGATAAAATGTTAATAGTAGTGCAGGTTAAACTGCACTAAGTGTGTTGTGGACATATTCCTCTCTCTTCCCCTCTCCCCACCGCCAACAAACTGGGTGGCTATCTACACCGCCTGGATTACATGTTAAGAACTTCTGGGCTAGAGGCACTGTGGGAGGCTCAGAGAAGTGGGGAGAGATCTACCCAAAAGTCCCTCAATTTCTGTTCTGGTGACTGTGCTCCCCTCCTCCTGTGAGTGCAGAGGGACCCCAGGAGACAAGGACTGTGATCTGACACTCCCTCTCCTGGGATCAAGGGAGCAACAGTGGCTAAAAATCCTTGGAGAATATTGTTTGTTACCCTGTTGTGGTCAGAGGAGCTTGGGCTAATGGAGTCAGTCTCTCTACCCCTAACCATCTCTCTTTACAGCTAGTCTAAAGCTATCCTTGAGAAAAGACCCCTTCAGCCCATTTTTGTTTCTAAGTCTCTTTGTGAATTCATTTTAATAATAATAATAAAGTAATAAATGTGAATCTCTTTAAAAAGGCAAGAAATATGATACTCATCATACATGTGATGTCATACAAAACGTATTTCCACATTAGCTGTTGTGCCGAAAAAAGGGGGGGGGTAGCTTACTGGTATGATGGAAAGAGGTATAGGCCAAGAGTCAGAAAGACTCATCTTCCTGAGTTCGAATTTGGCCTCAGACACTAGCTGCATTACTCTGGTCAAGTCACTCAACCTTGTTTGCCTCTGATTCCTCATCTATAAAGTGAACTGGAGAAGAAAATGGCAAATCACTTCCAGTATCTTTGCTAGGAAAACCCCAATGAAGAGGTTATGAAGAGTTGAGTATGACTAAAATGACAGAACAACAACAAAAAATAAGGAAAAAAAAGTGAAAAATTAAGCTTCAATCTTCATTCAGAACTCATCAGTTCTTTCTCTAGATATGGATAATATTTTTCATCTTGAGTCCTTTGGAATTATCATGGATCATTGTATTGATCAAAGTAGTGAAGTCTTTCATAGGTAATTATCATTACAATGTTGCTGTTACTGTGTACAATATTCTCCTGGTTCTGTTCACTTTGCATCAGTTCATATAAATCTTCCCAAACTTTTCTGAAACTATCCCTTTTGTCATTTCTTACAACCAATAGTATTCCATCACAGTCATATACCAGCACTTGTTCAGCTGTTCCCTTATTGATGGATGGATAGCCTCTCAATTTCCAATTTGTTGCCACCACAAAAAAGTTGCTCTAAATATTTTTGAATATATAGATCCTTTTCCTTTTTTTCTTTGATCTCTTTGATACAGAATTTAGTAGCAGTTTCACCAGGTCAAAAAGTATGCACAGTTAAAAAATATTGTAGCACTCATTTGTTTAACTTTTGAGTTTCAAATTCCCTCCCTCCAACCCACTGAGAATGCAAGCAGTATATCAGTTATGCATGTAAAGTCATGCAAAAACATATTTCCATATTAGTCTTGATGCAAAAAAATAGGGCAAGAAGTATAAAGTGAAAAAGGATACTTCAACCTAATTTCAATTCCCTCTGGAAATATCATTTTTCATCATGAATCCTTTGGAATTGTCTTGGATCATTCTATTGATTAGGTAAGTCTTTCACAGTTTGTCTTCATTACAATATTGATGTTACTATGTACAATGTTTTTATGGTTATGCTCACTTCAGTTTGCATCAGTTCACATAAGTCTTCTTGGGTTTTGACTGAAACCATCATTTCTTATAGTATAATTGTATTCCATCACAATCAAACTACTACAACTTATTCAATTATTCCTCAATTAATTAGTATCACCTCAATTTCTAATACTTTGTCACCACACACACAAAAAAGAGCTGCTATAAATATTTTTTGAACATACAGGTCCTTTTCCTTTGCTCTTTTTGGGATACAGGCCTAGTAGTGGTATTGTTGAGTCACAGTTTCATAACCTTTTTGTTACAGTTCTAAATCGTTCTCCGGAATATTGAATCAATCCACAAGTCCACAAATGGTGCATTAATGTTCCTATATTTCTGCATCCCCTCTAGCATTTTTTTTTTCTGTTAAGTTAACCAGATCTGATAGGTATAAGGTAGCATCTCAGAGTTGATTTAATTTGCATTTTTCTAATCAGTAATTATTTAGAGTATTTTATGACTGCTGACAGCTTTGATTTCTTCTTCTGGAAATTATCTGTTTATATTCTTCGATCATCTATCAATTGGGGAATGACTTATTTTTTTTTGGTAAATTTGTCTCAATTCCATATATATTTTAGAAATGATGTCTTTCTCAGAGAAACTTGCTGTAAATCCCCACTCCCACTCCCATCCCCAGTTTCCTGCTTTTCTTCTAATTTTGGCTGCATTGGTTTTGTTCATGTAAAAACTTTTTAATTTCATATAATCAGAATTATCCACTTTACTCCCTGTGATCCTCTCTGTCTCTTATTTGGTCATAAATTCTTTCCCTTATCCATGCATCTGATAGCTAGATTTTTCCATACTCTCATAATCTATGTTATCACCCTTTCTGTCTACATTATATACCCATTTTGACCTTATCTTGGTACATAGTGTGAGACATTTGTACATGCTTAGTTTCTGTCCCATTGATTTCCAGTTTTCCCAACAAATTTTGTCAAATAGTGAGTTTCTGTTTTTGTTTTTTTGCTTTTTGAGGGCATGGCAATTGGGGTTAAGTGACTTGCCCAAGGTCACATGGCTAGTAAGTGTTAAGTGTCTGAGGTCGCATTTGAGCTCAGGTCCTCCTGACTCCAGGGCCAGTGCTCTATTCACTGTGCCACCTAGCCATCCCTAAATAGTGAGTTCTTGCCCCCAAAACTTGGATCTTGGGATTTATTAAACACTAAATTACTATGATCATTCATTACTGTATATCATGTACCTTATGTCACCCACCATGCCAGCACTGTTTCTTAGCTAGTGCCAGTTTGTTTTGATGATTACCATTTTATAATATAGTTTGAAATCTAGAACTGCTAGACCATCTTCCTTCACATTATTTTTTATTGATTCCTGTGATATTTTTGTCCTTTTATTCTTCTAGATATATTTTGTTCTTATTTTTCTAGCTCTACAAAATAATTCTTTGGTAGTTTGTCATGACACTGAGTAAGTAAATTAATTTAGTTAGAATTATCATTTTTATTATACTGGCTCACCTATGAGCAATTAATATTTCTCCAGTTATTTAGATCTGTCTTTATTTGTGCAAAAAGTGTTTTGTAATTGTATTCATATGATTCTTGGATTTATCTTGACAAGTATACTCCTAAGTATTTTATACTGTCTGCAGTAATTTTAAATGGAATTCGTCTATCTTTTCTTGCTGGGTTGTGTGTGTGTGTGTGTGTGTGTGTGTATACATACACATATATATGTATACATATACATACATATAAATACACATATGCATATACATAATACACACATATAATTTATGCAGATTTATTTATTCTGCAACTTTGTTAAGGTTGTTAATAGTTTCAGCTAGTTTTTTAGTTGATTCTCTAGGGTTCTCTAAGTATACCATAATATCATCCACAAAGAGTGATAACTTTTTTCCTTGTTGCCTATTCTTATTCCTTCAATTTCTTTTTTCTTGTATTATTGCTGTAGCTAAAATTTATAGTACAATATTAAATAACAGTTGTGATAATGGACATCTTCGCCCCTGATCTTATGGGGAAGGCTTCTAATTTATCCCCATTATTGATAATGCTTGCTTTTGGTTTTAAATTGATACTGTTATTTTAAGAAAGGCTTTATTTATTCCTGTGCCTTCTGGTGTTTTTAATAGGAATGGGTGTTTTACTTTGTCAAAAGCTTCTTCTGCATCTATTGATATAGCCATGCTGTTTTTCTTATTCATATGGTCAATGCTGCTTATATTATTCCTAATATTGAATTAGTCCTGTATTTCTGGTATAAATAACTCTTGGTCATGGGATATGATCTTTGTTTTAACTTGCTATAATTCCCTTGTTAATATTTTATTTAATTGTTTGCATCAATATTCATTAGGGAAATTGATCTATAGTTTTCTTTCTCTGTTTTTGCTCTTTATGGTATATGTATTTGCATCATAGTAAGAATTTGGTTGGACCTCTATATCTATTTTTTCAAATAGTTTATATAGTATTGAAATTAATTATTCTTTAAATGTTTGATATAATTCACTTGTAAATCCCTCTGATTCAGGGGATTTTTTCTTAGGAAGCTCATTTATGACTTCTTCAATTTATTTTTTCTAAGATAGGGTTATTTAAGTATTCTGTTTCTTTTGTTCATCTGAGCTGTTTATATTTTTGTGAACATTTATATATCTCACTTAGATCATCAATTTTATTGGCATACAATTGGGTAAAGTAGCTATTAATAATTGCTTAAATTTTGTCTTCTTTAGTGGTGCATTCACCCTCTTCATTTTTTGATACTGGTGATGTGATTTCTTCTTTCTTTTTTTTTTAAATAATAAAATGAACCAGTAGTTTATCTATTTTGTTTCCCCCTATAAAACCAGCTCTTAGTTTTATTTATTAATTCAATGTCTTTTCTTTAACTTTCAATTTTATTAACCTTCCCTTTGATTTTCAGGATTTCTATTTTGGTGTTTAACTGAGGATTTTCAATTTGTTATTTTTCTAGGTTTTCTTTTATTTTTAAAGTTGCATGCCCAATTAATCCATCTGCTCTCTCTCTCTCTCTTTTTTTTTTTTTGATGTAAGCATTCAGAGATATAAAATTTCCCCCAAGTACTACTTTGGCTACATCCCACAAATTTTGGTATGTTGTCTCAATGTTGTTATTCTTTAATAAAATTATTGTTTCCATGATTTGTTCTTTGACCCACTAATTCTTTAAAATTAGATTATTTAGTTTTCAATTAATTTTTTGGGTTTGTACTTTCAAGGCCCTTTAATGAATGTAATTTTTCAATTGTATTATGTTCTTAAAAGGGTGCATTTAATATTTCTGCTTTTCTGCATTTGTTTCTGATATTTTTATACACTAATTAACCTGGTCAATTTTTGTGAAAGTGACATGTACAGCTGAGAAAAAAGTATAGTCCTTTCTATTCCCATTCATTTTTTTTCCCAGAAGTCTATCATGTCTAATCTAAAAAAAAAAATTCGATTTATTTCCTTAACTTCTTTCTTATTTATTTTGTGGTTAGATTTATCAAATTCTCAGAACCAAAAGTTGAAATCCCCCACTAGTATACTTTTACTATTTATTCCCTCCATAACTCTAACTTTTTCTTTAAGAATTTAGATGCTATTCCATTTTTAGTATTGATGTTACTTCATTGTCTATGGTACCTTTTAGTAAGATGTAATGTCCCTGTTTGTCTCTCTTAATTAGGTCTGTTTTTGCTTTTGCTTTGTTTGAGATCATTATTACTACCACTGCCTTTTCTTTTTTAACCTCAACTAAGCATAATAGATTCTGCTCCAGTCCCTTATTTTAATTCTGTGTGTGACTTTCTATTTCAAGTGTGTTTCTGTAAACAATATATTATTCAGTTCTTGTCTCTAATCTATTCTTCTGTTTCCATTTTATGGTTGAGTTCATCCCATTCTCCCCTCTAAAGATTGTTTTACTTCTGACCACCACCTCCCTTAATCTTCTCTCTCTTCTCACCACCCCCCCCCCATTTCTTTCATCCCTTTCCCCTCCTATTTCCCATTGGACAAGATAGATTCCTATACCCAACTGAGTTTGTATATATATTCTTCCCTTTTTGAACAAGTTCAGATAAGAATGAGGTTCAAGTGTTGCCCTTCAATTTCCCTCTCCACTGTAAAAGCTCTTCCTTGTGTGCCTCTTTTATGTGAGCTCATTTACCCCACTCTTCTTTTCTCTTACCTCTTCTCCCTTTGCATCTCTCTCATTCTTCCATTTCTTCAATCATCTCAATATATTTGACTCACACCTGTGCCCTCTTCATAGACTACTTCTAACTGCATCAAAGATGATAGAGTTCTTCAAAGTTATGTATCATCTTCACATTTAAGAATGTAAAGAGTTTAGCTCATTAAATTCCCTATGATTTCTTTTTCATGTTTATCTTTTTATGCTTCTCTTGAGTCTTGTGTTTGAATGTCAAATTTTCTATTCAGCTCTGGTCTTTTCATAAGGAATGCTTAAAAGTTCTCTATTTCATTAAATATCCATCCCCCCCCCCAAAAAAAAAGTATTATGCTCACTTTTGCTGGGTAGGTTATTCTTAATTGTAATCCTAGCTCCTTTGCCTTTTGGAATATCATGTTCCAAGCTCTACTCCTTTAAAAGATTAACTGCTAAAGCTTGTATGATCCTGAATGGGCTACACGATATTTAAATTATTTCTTTTTAGATGCCCTGAACTTCATGCATTTTTGCCATGTTATTTACAGTTAATTCTAGGGAAAGGTATGATCACTGCTTTCCTAGTTTGTACTCTAAACCTTACCCATGTAAAGGCCCTATTCCCTTGCAGTTCTAAGCACTAGCAGTCCTCCATATATTAACCAGTTCCAGATTGTTTCGATTATTACCACTTTGTAGTATAGTTTTATGGTCATCTAGGTGGTGCAGTGGATAAAGTGCTAGGCCTAGAGTGAGGAAGAGATGACTTCAAATCCAGCCCCAGACACTTATTAGCTAGGTTGCTTAACCCTGTTTGCCTCAGTTTCCTCATGTATAAAATGAGCTGGAGAAGGAAATAACAAACCATTCCATATACTTGCCAAGAAAACCCCAAATGAGGTCTTGAAGAGTCAGGCATGACTGAACTGAACAACAACACAAGTATATTTTGAGATCTGGTACTGCTAATTTGAAATCCAATATTGCTGGCATTATAGTGATTTGTTTTTTTTCTTTTTTTTACTAAAGAAAGAATTTAATCAAAGTGTTTCCTTTGCCTTTCCCCTCCTTCCTCTCTCTCTTTTACTACCTCTTTCACCTTTCTCCTTCTTTCCCTTTGTACAACTTCCCCAGACAGGAATAAGGCACTTCAGTCTCATGGTCCCAGGGCTCTAGTAACTTCTCCCCCTTCCCCACTGCCCTGTACAGATGACCTCTCTTTAGGTTGGGCTTTCTATTCCAGTTATCTTCTGTTGACCACTAGAGGCACACCCTGTATGGTACTGATAGGGCAAGTATTGTCTCCATTTCACAAATGAGGGAATCAACACAGCAGTTTTCAGTGACTTGCCTAAATTCACAAGGCCAATTTTTGGCAGAACTGTGTACGCAGCTAAAACTTCTTGATCTTTTAACTCTGCATTTTCCAAAAGGCCACTTTCAAAATATATTATTGGGGTGGCTAGGTGGCACAGTGAATAGAGTCAGGAGGACCTGAGTTCAAATCCAGCTTCAGACACTTAACATACTTAACACAAAACTAACCATGTGACCTTGGGCAAGTCACTTAACCCCAACTACCCTGCCTTCCCCCTTCTAAAAAAAAATCCAAAATATATTATTAAGACTGATTCTACCCCCTTGGTGAGAGAGTCACCCTGCCTCCCTGCAGTTACATGAAGGATCTGGACCTAATTAGAATAAGATGTACATCTGGCTTTGGAATTTCCTGGAAACATTTTTTCTCTGTAGGAATACTGATCAGGATTCACGGGGATGCCATTTCACTGACAACTGGGATTAACCAGTCACACAAATATTCATGGCTGGTAACAATGGTGAAAATATACAGTGGGAATGTAGACTAACCAAATATTATTAAGTAGAAAAACAAGAAATGAATGAATGTTTCAAGAGGCTTGCCTTCTTTGAGATGATCACAACTCCATTGTCACCCATCATCCTGATAATGAGCTTCTCTGTGCTTTTATCCTAGGTTGCTTTTGTTTCAACTTTACTTTTTGTTCTGCCTTTTTGGTGTAATACCTCCACACATATGGATTGGGCAGTTACCTGAAGGACAACCCTATGATACTATAGGCTGCATATGTAGAGACAGGGAGAGAGAGGTGGGTTCTGATTGTCTGAGAGACCCCTTTGAAATGCCAACATATCCAGCCACAGCTGTCCTGGACCCTGCCTGCTCTTCCCCAACTAAGCTTTTAAAGTGCTGGCAGGCAGAAATTGTACTCTTCCTTAGAGATGGGATGAGCTAGATCCCATGTAATATCTATCCATGCCATACTCAGGCTAGTCACATCTTCATATTAGGAATCTACAACCCAAACATTCTATACTTGCTCCATTGTTTCTTCTCATCACTCCTGACTAACTCAGTTGAGTCTCATATCTGTCTGACTTTGTGTCCTTTGTAAAATATAGAAAAAGACAGATTCCAGGAGATATGCTTGCTCCTCCCTGTGAAGAGAGCTACAATATAGGCACAACGGAAGTCTCAGCCTCTCCAACATCTTTTATTTCAACTCCTTCCCCCCCTCCCCAAACCCCAACTATTCAAAACCAAGGGAGGGCGTGTATTTCTATAGACCAGGAGGTGCTGTCCATGGTACTGTCTCAAGCATACTCTCAAGGAAGAAATTGACTTCTTTTTGTCAGCCACAGTCACTAGGCCACTGAGAAATTGCTGTTTTGTTAGGTCTCCTAGGGGCTATTCCCATGCCCTCACTGGACTCCATGGGGGCCTGGTTCAGTTATGGGGAGTGATGGGCTCACAAACCTGCTGGCATTTCTCACCTCATTAGTTTCTAATTGCCTGTCACTTAGCTGGGGCAGCTGTTACTTCCTTAAAATTAGGCCCTTTCTGCCTATCAGGAGGCATATTAATACATTGTGTTAAAAATAACAAACATTTACCAATGAGAGGGCGTGGGCACCTGGGGTGTTGAGGGCAAGTTTCCTATGGGTCTGTAATGGCTGGATCACAGGTATTTTTACAGAAGGATGAAATGTGCCATCCTTCTTTAACACACATTTCTGCAATCAATCATTGGATAAATATTTCTTAAAAGAGCTCCACACTTATTTCTCAGTGTGCTCTGTTCTGTGGGAGAGATAGAGATGGAGGCATGTCCAGGAAAGAAGAAGAGAGGGAATAAATATGGTAGATATGTGCTGATCTATATGTACAGTCCATTTTGGTTATAGATACATACTTATGATTTTTTTAGGGTCAGAGTATAGGACCAGTGTGGGGTCAAGTATTAGGAATAAGCTATGGTCAAAGTCAGGATGCATTCTGGGTTAAAGGGTTAGTTAGGGCTGAATCCATGACTAGGAGTGGGGCTTAATTTGTGTTTGGGATTTGGGTCCAATCTATGACTGAGGTAAAGATTAAATCTATGGTCAGAGTCAGGGCTCACCCCATGCCTGTGATTAGGACAAATAGGCTCATACACTTAGAGCTAGAAGTCTTCTAACTGAATACCCCAAATACCTAGTTAAAGAAACTGAGGTACAGTGAGATTAAGTGACTTGTCTGAAGAACCACAGGTAGTAAGTAGCAGATGTGAGATTCAAATCTAGTTTCTTTAACTATGAGAAAAATCTACCACTTCCTCTAAAGGCCTGGGTTGAGTAACTCTGACCACTTGACCATAGTTGCCATATCTTGGTCTGAGAGATTTCACCTCTGCCCCTTCACAGTTTAGCCCAGGGATTGAAACCAGGAACAATTCTTATACCTCTACTCCATCCCTAGTTTCAGTAATTTCTTCATGTGAGTTCTCCTGCTGTTTCTCCCTGTTTGCCACCTCCCCAGGGGCTGATAAGGGAGAGAAAGCCAGGTTTATTCCTCCACATCAAGACTCAGTCCTTTGTTGCTTTTCCAACTCCTCAGCCAAGCAGGAACTCTCACCCACCCTCCAAAAGGACAGCTTTAGAGTTTATTTTGTAGCCAAGGAACAGACGCAAGGTTATTTGACCATTCTGGACTTGTTCCATAATCCTGGCTTCCTTAACACTGAACTCTAATGACTAATGAAGCATCTCTGAGCTTGAATGTTTCCTCTGAGAGTCAGTCATTTTGCATCAGCCAAAACTGAATACTGGTCAGAATCTTCTCTGGGAATCTTCACTGGGAATGGGAGCATCAAATTGTAAAAATTGGCCTGCAGGACTGAGGAGAAGGGAAAAGAGACTGTGCCTCCTCTACTACCTTGGAGTCCTGGAAGTTAATAATGCTAAGCCCCATTGAGACCCAGTATCACTCCCTTACCCTCTATGGCATATTTTGCAGCACCCCAAGTGGTGAGCACCCAGGCTCTGCTAGCCAAGGAGAAGGTGGCACGGCAAAGGGGAGGAGGAGGATGCCCTGGAGATTCCAAGCCCCTTCTTCTATGCACTGAGAGAAAATAGAGCTGGGTGCAATTGACCTGACTTATAAAATTGATATAAGGCCACTGTAAGATTTGGACTGACTTTATAACTTAGCCAGAAAAAATCAGGTGCTGTGTGATCTTTGGAATCACTGACAGGGTTTTACATCTTCATTTAGGGCCCACGCAGGAAAGGAGGTACCATGAGAGCTCTGAGGCCTCTTCCAGCTCTAAGTTTCTACGAGTCTGGGAGGCAATGAGTTATTGAGCAGGAAGATATTTAGCATTTCCAAGGCAATTTCATAAAAATCAGGCCAGTACATCACTGCTGATTTAATGGTCTTGTCTGAAGTAACGTTAGCTGTGATTTTTTGAAGCAACCCATGCAAAAGCATCGCCTCTAAAAGTAATGTACATGTGTCTGTGGCGTCCAGGCAGTGGGAAGCTTTTGAAGGCTTTTATGGACCCCAGATATGTACTGCCTCCGTGCCCTCAATCTGTCTCTTGTGTCAGCCCAATGATTGGGTATTACAGAATCACAGAACATTAAGAGCTGGAAGGGGCTTCAGACATCATTAGTTCCAATATCCTCATTTCGGCAATGAAGAAGTACAGGCCCAGACAAGGGAAGGGGGCTGTTGGAGGTCACACAGCTAGTAAATGGCTGAGCTGGGGCTCGGATGAGAGTCTTCTGACTTTAAGCCCAGTGATCTTGCTATTGTTCCCCCCTGGGTCATGCAGATGGTGTATCTCAGTGGGCAAAGCTCACTCATTGATCATATGCTTGCTTCTTTCTCTTTCCTCTAGAAGGAAGTGGCTAATGGATCATGTGCTTTCCACTATGCCACACCATCATCCTTCCAGGAGAGGCACCTCAGGTGACATGTTTCTCACAGCAAATCCGGGAAGCAAGTGAAATTTGTCCTTCCCTGTCTCCTTTTCCATTTGCTCTTCCTGGCATCATTGGCCCAGATATCTCCTCCATTCCAGCTGGGCCAGAGCTTTTAGCTGGACCATCTAATTTTCCAGATCTCTTCTCTTCATCAAAATTATCTTAAGAATCTAGGATTTAGAGCTGAAAGGGATATTTGAGATTATTTAGTCAAACTTCTACCCCTGTTTCATAGATGATGATGATGGCCCTGTTTAACTTGGCTTAGGTGAATATCTGGGAAGACCAGGAAGAACAATAGAATTGCTCATCCTGAGAGAGTAGCTGGATGACTCGAAGTCCCTATTCTTTTTTTCCCTTGAGAGGGGGCCATCTCTGCCTTCTTGAGTGAAAGCTTGAATGTTAAAGCCCTAAATTAGCAATAAAGAGAACTAACTTCAGAGTAACCATAGTCACCACACCCTTGTTCACAGCAGAGCCACCAGGGGCATCAGAAATCTGAGTGCATGTTTTGTGTGTAGGGTACCTTTGGGAGATACCTAGAATGAGCTTCTCCTCATTTCATCCTCTTAGAATCTGGCCACCTTTCCTTTTTCTTGATCATCCTAATTATTAATGCTATCTCCCTTCTACAATTATCTGCATTTTTTTTCCTTTTTCAATTGTGTTTTTATTTCTGCATCTGCTACAGCAAGTGCCCTCTGGATTTTAGGTGAAAGAGTGTGTGAGTGGCATGAGATTTTTCTCTCTGGCTTCTGAAGTGGTTCCCATCTGTGCACATCCTCACAGCATTATGAGCTGCTTGTTCTGACCAATGACTCAAACAATGGAATCCTATGAGATTGGTGGTTTCTTTCCTCCAAGGTCAGGACTCCTGTTATCTGTAGATCCTTGGTCAACTCATTTGACTTTCCTAGGCTTACTTTCTTCATCTGTAAAATAAGGGGCTAGGTCTAGACAGCCTTCCAGCTCTAGACTTATGTCATCTTTTAATTGTCAATCTCGTGTTATTTCTTCTAAAACCTATGTAATTCTTGTTACAGTCTCAAGGTTACAGCCACGACAATGGTTATATCCAGATGTTGTGTTCTTGTATATTTCTTCCAGCCTTGGCTGGAGAAGAGCTTGAGATTAGCAGTGTTTCCCAGAATCAGGGAACCAAAAAAATGATGTGGTTAGGGTCAAGGTTAGGGGTGCTCTCACAGAGCAAGTCTGTGCTAGGTCATTCTATGGCATTCTCACTATCTGGCATTTTCTTATCTGTGTGTATGCTGGATTCAATGGTGTGCAGGAGATAGTTAAATTTTCAGCATGATCAATTACACTTCAGAAATCAACAAATGCAATAATCGAGGCTTCATTTATTTTTTGTTGATTGTCTGGAGTGAAGAAAATGATAGAGAAAATGTTAATGCTATAGATAAAATTTGAAAGTACTCACACTTTTTCTTCTGGAGAGCTGATTATCAAACACTTATCCTCTCTTCTGGAGAGCTGATTATCAAACACACTGGCTCTATTTCCCTCATTCTTTCCTTAGAATGTAAGCTACTGGAGGGTATTGTTGCATGTTTTTGTATCTCCAGCATCTAGTGAAAAGTGCATTACAATTTTTGCTAGTGAAAGGGGTGAAATGTAGACCTAAAACAACATTAAGATATGGAACCCACAGAGGATACTCCTTCTGTGATACAGACTGGTAAAGCATCTGTAACTGATAGACTTAGATGCCTGGGGACATGAGAGATCAAGTGTCTTTCTCAGGGGATTATACAGCCAGGATGTGTCCACAGCAGGTATTGAACCCAAGTCTTTCTGGCTCTAAGGTCTTATACCTGTTTCTCTGTTTTACATATAAGTTATTCAGTAAATGTTCCAACCAATATCTATTCAATTCAACAATTGAATTGAATTGAATGAAGATGAAGCCAGTGGGCATGAAGGAAATAATAGCATTTCAATGGAAAAATTTTCAACAAAAAATTGTCAAGGATCAAAACAGGACTGGAGGAATCCAGGCCCAACCAAATATGTGGTCGGTCTGTGAATCACAGATCACAGTCTTGTAGAACCCAAACCACACAGCATCTCCTCCACCCCCCAATGAATGCCCCCTCTCTCCCTAAGATGGTAAATGTTTCTTGTTTTTAAAGAAGAATCAGAGCTGCTCTGTGAGCAAACTACATACTGGGCTTATGTAGAAAAGGAACAGATGTTTGTAAGGCCATACTGGAACGGAGAGAGATGATCCAAATAAATAATCCTTCTTCATAAACATCCTTGCCATGGGAAAGCAGGGGGGCCAATAAAACTATACATCCTGCAGTTTAGAGAAAATCTAAAGCTGGAGAAAAGAGGTAGGGTTGGTTGGCTTGGTAAGGCAGGTTGGTCTGGGGGAACTCGCTCTCTCCTCAGTTTGTTTCAGACATATCTCCGTCTTTGCCTCTCTTCTTCCCTCTCTCATCTTTCTCTTTTTTTCTCTTTCTCTTTTCCTCTCACTTTCTCTCCATCTCTTTCCCTTTCTCTCTCTCTCTCTCGAGAAATTTCTCCTCTCCCTATCCCTCCTTTCTCTCTGTTTCTCACTCTCTCTTCTCCCTCCCCCCTCTCTCTTTTTCTCTGTCTCTCCTTCTTTTTCTTCCTTTTGTCACACCACTTTCTCCTTTTCTTCCCTATGCTGTTCCCCAGGGAGTTCACTGTGAAGGTCTTTATCATCTCCCTCCAGCGAAGGGTTACGATGAACCACATTGATATAAATATAATAGGGTGCAGGGAAAGAAATCTTTGCTGTTCTGTCAAGAAATCAGCTAACAGGCATTTATTAGGCACTGTGCTAGACACTGGGGATACAACGTTAAAAATGAAACAGTTCAAAAAAATACAAGAAATTTCATCAGTTTTGGGGTGGCTTGGTGGCATAGTGAATAGAGCACTGGCGCTGGAGTCAGGAGGACCTGAGTTCAAATTTGGCCTCAGATACTTAACACTTACTAGCCATGTGACCTTGGGCAAGTCACTTAGCTCCAATTGACCTGTCCTCCCCCCTCCAAAAGAAAGCAAAAAAAAAAAAAAAAGAAACAGTTCCTGTCCTCAAGGAGCTTTGATTCTATCAGAGGATAGAATGTACACATGTAAGTATATATACATACATGTATATGTCAGAAACTTTCATTTTGTTTTGTGTTCATATGAGATATGTGTATATGTGTGTGTGTGTCCCTCATATATGTATATGTATGGATATTATATTTCATATATTATATATGGTATGGACTAGATCTGTGATTTCATTATTTTAGGGAACTCTCCTAGGTAAGGAAATTCTGTCTATCACTTCAGGTCTGTATCTTCTCCACAGCTTAAAGTCTTACAGAGCTGCTTAAGAAACTGAGATATTAAGTGAGTTGCCCAGGGTCACATATTGGAGGACCCAAACCCAGTCCTTCCTGATTCTCGCACTGGTTCTTTATCCACTCTACTCTGCTGGTTTTGGGTATGCAAACTATACATAAAATAAATACACAATAATTTGGTCAGAAAGGTACTACCTTCAGGGAGTGTGGGGAGGACTAAGGTGGGAAAAACGCCTTATGTAAGAAGTGACAATTGAACTGGCTTTAAAGAACACTAGTGACTGAAAGGGATGGAGGTGAGCAAGGAGTGCCTTCTCAGTGTGGGGATGTATGTGTGGGGGCAGCCAGTGCAAAGGCCCAGAGAGAGGAGATGAAATGAGGATGAGGAGCAGCCAAAAAACACCACCACCAGTTTGGCTCATTTGTAGTGTGTTAAGGGGCACGAGCCTGGAAAGGTAGGTTGGAGCCAGGTTATACATCCTGAACAATGGGTTTATATTCAGCCAGAGAAGCAATAGGGAAGGATCGGGGTTTTTGAGCCAAGAAGCAACATGATCAGACCCATACTTCAGAAAATCACATCAGCAGTTGAATGGTTTAGAGTAAGGAGTGACTTGAGGCAAAGAGACCATAGGACATCATTCAAACAGTCCAGTCAAAAGGTGATGTGGGTGTGAGTTAGGATGGTTTGGTATAAGTGGAGAGAAAGAGATGAGTGAAAGATGTGTTGTTTATGTAGAATCAGCAAGACATGGCAACTGATTGGATATAGGGAATGATAGAGTGAGGAATTGAGGAGGACACTGAGGTTGAAAATCTGGGGGAATGGAAGGGTGGTGAGAACCCTGACATAAAATAGGGAACTTCTGAAGAGGGATGGATTTTGGGGAAAAGATAATGAGTTCTGTTTTAGACATGTTGAGTTTGAGATGGCTGTGGTACATTCAGTTAGAAATATACAATAGGCAGGTGGCAATTTGAGACTGAACCTCAGAAGAGAGACTTGGGCTGGAGACCAGGGAGTCATCTACATAGAGGTGATAATTGAACCCATGGGAGTTGAAAAGGGAGGGAGTAGAGGGAAAGAAAATGAGAGTACCTGAGACGAATCTTTGGTGTAACCTACCGGTACAAATTAGAACATGGACAAAGAATCCCCAAATGAGACTGAAGAGTGACCAGATGAGTAGGAGGAGAACCAAGAGAGAACATTATCAAGGGAAATGAGAGAAGACAGTGTATTCAGGAGGAGAAAGTGGTTCACAGTGTCAGATGCTACAGAGATATGCAGGATGATGAGAACTAAAAAAAAGCATTTCAGATTTGGCATTTCAGAGATCAGTGGTAGCTTTGGACAGGGAAATTTGAGTTGAGTTATGAGGATGGAGGCCAGATTGCAAAAGGTCGTGTAGTGAGAGAAGAAGCAATGGAAGCAAGGAATGCAGACAGCTTTTGTGGAGGGAGTTTGTCTGAGAAAGGCAGAAGAGAGACAATATAATAGCTCGAGAGCTTGAAGGAATGTTAGAGTAAAATGAGGTGTTTTGGGTTTTTTGATGGGAGACACCTGTGTGTACTTGTAGGCAGCAGTAAATTAGCCAATAGCTAGGGAGATATTGGAGATTAGGGACACTGGCCTCAATTAGGAGTGGTCTGTGGGAGGAGAAATAGAGGGTGGGATACAAAGGTCCAAATGAGGGGCTGTCCATGGAGCAGGGAAGGGCCACCTCTTAATCAGATACAACAAATTAAGTAAAATAAGTAAAAGACAACATGTTTTCCCCCTAAAATAAGTTTCATTTGCTTGGAAATAAGAAATCACTGAAGATTTGAAGCAGAGTAGCACCCTTGTGTCACTCAAATCTTTCTGACTTCTTGTCTGTAACCAATCCACTCTTTTCCAAGTAATGCAAACTTGCAACACTGGGGTCACCTTTGACCTTCCCCTCTCTCTCCCATCCCTCATTCAATCAGTTGCTAAGTCTATTCCATGCTTTTCTACATCTGTTTCCTCCTCTATATGCCAATTGAGACTGCTCCAGTCCAAGTCCTTATTATTTATCACCTAGACTATAGTAATAGTCTTCATCCAGGGCTCATGGCCTTCTCTCCAATATCGTACTGCACTGGCTGCCAGATTAATCTTCTGGGTGCACAGTTCTGATCATTTCACTCCCCTGTCCAAAGCTTTCAAGGCGTCTATTTTGTCTGCTGAGTAGATGCAATCCAGCAGTGATTTATTAAATGCCTACTATATGCTAGGCACTGCAGATTCCCAACTAAACACAAATAAACTCTGTACTCTGCACGTGCAGAGTCTGATTTCCACCTTCTTCTTTCTTATCTACATGTTTTTTCTTGGGCAGCCAATGAATAGACTGTGGGACTTGGAGTCAGGAAAATCTGAGCTTGAATCCTGCCTCAGACATTTACTAGCTGCATGACCCTGAGCAGGTCACTTGGTGCCTCAATTTCCTCATCTGTAAAATGGGGGTAATATTAGCACCTACTTCCCGGGGTTGTAAGGACCAAATGAGATAATATAAGTAAAGCATGTTGTAAACCTTAAAATGACATAGAATTGTTATCATTGTCATCACCTTTATTATCAGCTACTATTACGGACAACTGTGAACTATTATTATCACAACACTCTCTACACTACTGCCAAACTCGACTTATGATCCCTTGAACATGCGTCACTCTTTATGACCTCCTTGTCTTTGATCTCACAGTTTCGTGTGTTTGAATGTCATCCCCATTCCCTTATTATCTCTCCTGTCAACACTCTACCTATCTCTAAAAGCTTACCACCTTCTTTTTGTTTTGTTTTTTTTTTAGGAGAAGGCAGGGCAATTGGGGTTAAGTGACTTGTCCAAGGTCACACAGCTAGTAAGTGTTGAGTGCCTGAGGCTGAATTTGAACTCAGGTCCTCCTGACTCCAGGGCAGGTACTCTATTTTTTTTTTTTGGCTTTTTGGAGGGGGGAATGCAGGGTAATTGGGGTTAAGTGACTTGCCCAAGGTCACACAGCTAGTAAGTGTTGAGTGCCTGAGGCTGAATTTGAACTCAGGTCCTCCTGACTCCAGGGCAGGTACTCAATTTTTTTTTTTTTTGGCTTTTTGGAGGGGGGAATGCAGGGTAATTGGGGTTAAGTGACTTGCCCAAGGTCACATGACTAGTAAGTGTTCTGTGTTTGAGGCCGGATTTCAATTCAGGTCCTCCTCTCCAGGGCTGGTGCTCTGTTTACTGTACCACCTAGCTGCCCCTTTTTAATTAAATTTTTTGCTTTTTTTTTTCTTGAGGGGAGAAGGCAGGGCAATTGGGGTTAAGTGACTTGCCCAAGGTCACATGGCTAGTAAGTATGAAGTGTCTGACATCAGATTCGAACTCGGGTCCTCCTGACTCCAGGGCCAGTGCTCTATTCACTGTGCCACCTAGCTGCCCCTTTGCCTTCTTTTTGAAATCTTTTCTGACAACTCCAGTGCGTAATGATCCCTCCATCATCATAGCCCTGGATCTCAAGATAAGGGACAGATTCAGGTCCTGGCTTTAAGACAATAGCTATGGGATTCTAGGCAAGTCACATAAATTTTCTAAGTCTGTTTACCCATACCTAAGACAGAGCTAATCAATTCAACCAACATTTAGTAAGTGTTTACTATGCCAGGCATTGTAGCTAGTATACAAAATTAGGCAGTTTTTATATTCAATGAGATTACATTTTCCTGGGAGGGGATGGAGGAGAATATCGCATGTACATAAGTAAGCAAATACTCTATACATATACACATATACATACGTGTATATATAATATATGCATATAATATAGAATATAATGTAATATAATATATAATGTATTAAATATATAATTATAGAGAGCACAATAAAATATATAATGCATATGTGTATGTATATATGTGTATATCTATAAAATCCAAATTTGTGTAAATATATTTTATATATGTAAATATAGTACATGTAAACATATTATATTTGTAAATATGTATATACATACATACATACATATATATACATATATATATATATATATATACATATGTTCATAAGACCTATGATCTCACTGGTGTGTTAAATTCCCAATGAGTAAACTCTCTCCCCCAGTGCAGAACAGTAGTTGTTCTGCAAGTTCTAGTCCAGGGGTGGGGAACCTGTGGCCTCGAGGCCACATGTGGCCCTCTAGGTCCTCAAGTGTGGCCCTGTGACTGAACCCAAACTTCAGAATCAAATTTCGCTTTGAATTCAATCAAAGGTCCATGCTTGAGGACCTATGGGGCTACATGTGACCTCGAGGCCGCAGGTTCCCTACCCCTGCTCTACTCTAAGAGCTGTGTGGGAGCACCAAGAAGTAAGGAGACTGGCCCAGGGTCACATAGCCATATTAGGTGTCAGGAGCAGAATTTGAAGCCAGACCTTCCTAACTCTGTGAGCAGCAATCTATCAATTCTATAATTTTTCTCAAATGCAAGATTTATACAAAATAAATGCAAAGTAATTTTGGTAGGGCTGTGGGAAGAAGCACTACTAATTGGGGGTAATCAGCAGAAGCTGCTTGTAGGAGGTGGCATTTGAGCCAAGTCTTGGAAGGAGATGGGGATTCTAGGAGTTGTAGGGGTAAGGGGAGGAAAGCATTCCAGGCAGGAGATTGAATGTTGTACACAGAGAACAACAAGCAGGCCAATTTGGTGGGAACGTAATGGGTCATGAGTGGGAATAATATGTAATTTGTCTGGAGAGCCTGGTGCCAGATCGTGAAGCACTTTAAATGCCAACAGAGAAACTTGGCTCTTATCCTGGAGGCAATAGGGAGCCATTGAAGTTTCTTAGGCAGGGGAGATAGGTGTTATCATTATTCTCATTTTACAGATGAGGAAACTGAGGCACAGGACATCTAAGTGACTTGCCCAGGATCACACAGCTAGTATGTGTCTGAGGCCAGATTTGAATTCAGGTCTTCCCAACTCCTGGCCCAGCAATTCTAGCTGCTGTACCAGTAGGCCTAACTGGTCTTCCATTTTATTTCTTCATCTTTTTTTTTCCTAATTGGCGGGTACTGGAAGGTCAGAGAAGCAGGAGAAGGTTCACAAATATTCCCCAGATCTCCCATCTTGTGCAGGTCTGCTGTTCATTCTGATAATCTCCAGCCAAGGTCTTGGGAAGGTTTTGTTCTGTCCTTAACCAGAAACACAGGGGTGTTTGTACTAGAAAGTCACTTACCCTGGAGCCTATCATCTGGTGTGGGTCTAGATGTCCTTGTCAGTGCTTGTATTTCACATGTGCTTACTGAAGATTTAATTATGTTAAAAAAATGAGTTGAGGTTATCCTGACCTGAGATGTGCTTTTACTAGCCAATCAAGGTATTTTTCACAAGGTACTTAACAGATGAATTGTCTTATCAAGGGCTCTCTGGTTGAGGCCTAGAGAACAAACCTGTAATTTCTATTCAAGAAAGCTAGAGCAGAGTGGAAGGTTTTCTGAACTTCTTGGGTCTAATTAGGTATTGTAAAATCTCTATTTCAGCATCTTGGTTCTTTTGGACCTGGGCAGATCCAGTCATTTACAAGTAGTGGCCTTGAGTGGAATGACTCAAGTGTGAGATAATTGACAGGCAGTGTGGCATTGTGGACAGAGTCCTGGATGGGTTGAAGTCTATCCTCTGACACTAGTGAGCTCATGGTGCTTTATCTCTCTGATTTCACCATAACATAGACTCAGAATCATAGATCTAGGAGGAATTTCAGAGGCTATCTAGCCCACTTACCTTTCTTTTACAGAGGGGGAAACTGAGACCCAGAGAGGCTTGCTTAAGGTCACACAAGTGGTATGTTTCAAAAAGAAATTTGAACTCTGGCTTTCTGACTCAAGAGCCAGTATTTTTCCCACTGTACCATGGGCCCCCTCACATGCCAGGCTGCTTTTTGAAGTATCTCTGGCCTGTCTAATAGTCACAAGGGTCTCAGTCTGATTAGCTAATAGCTGGGCACTCTGGGAGCATTTTTAGAACACAAGCTCCTAGTTGAGTATCTTGGGACCAAAGAAATGAGATACTTGAAGGTAATATATATATTTATACATACATGCATACACACCTGTATATGTGTGTTTATATGTATGTGTGTGTAAATATAAACTTATAGAGAGATCCAGATATATAGATATGTGTATATATGTATAGATATGTGTGTATATATGTGTATATGTGTATATATGTATGTACATACATACATGTATTTCCTTTCCTACAACCAAGCCACACTTTACCTCTTACTGCTTCATCAGCTTCTGTGATTTAGAATCCCAGCAGCACATGTGACCCTCACAGCTCTGTCCCCTCCTTCCTTTTCACATCCAGACTCCCTGGGGGGAGGTCAGCATGACAGTGCCCAGGAGGTCCCCTGCTCATCTTCTTCTCCCTCCTCCTTCTGTGACTCCAGTCCATCATACTCCATATGGACACACAGGTTGAAAGCAAAAGTCAAGCCCCTGTCTCCCTCTCTGTCATCTCTCCTTCTCCTCCCACATCCAATTATTGCCCACACGGATGCTGGGGATCTTTTCTGTATCATGGACAGCTTGACTTAGCACAAGGAAGCATATGCCACAGAGAGCAGGATCTTATGGGATTAAAAACATTGTATATTTATAAAAAGCTCATCAAAAAGCATGCCCCTTACGGTCTCCCTCTCCTCATTGCTGTGTCCTGGTTGTGTGCCCATCTGTCTAACCCTAGTTTCATTTCTGAGTTTTGGGTCTGGTGGGAAAGTAGGACAGGAGCATCTTCCTCGTGAGCCACAGGTATGCATGGCTTTATAAGTCAACTACGTGTTGATTGTCATATTTCCAATTCAGTAGAGGATTTGCTGTTTAAGGGAATAAGCATTTATAAAGTTTTCATTATGTATTAGACCCTATGCTAAGTCCTTTTACAAATTTGATCCTCACAGCAACTGGAAACTGAGGGATAGGGCCTCTATAAGTGACTAACCCAGGGTCAAGTAAGTGTCTGAGGCTAGATTTGAACTCAGGTCTTTCTGACTCCAGACTCAGAACTCTATCCACTGTGCCACCAGCTGCCCCTAAACTTGAAAGAGTTCTTTGATGAATCCTGTTCTAAAATGAAAACTTCTTTTTATAGGAGAAACTTTTGCTCTTAATACAGACACAGCTGGGAGAAGAAGTCCTATGAAAGATTATCTGTGTCCTGCCCTCTAGCCTGGACCTTTTTGCTTCATGCTGGTACATTCTCTTTTAGAAAGAGGGAGGCTACTTCCTACCCAGTGGCTAAATAAGTACTCTCAGAGGTGGCGGTGTGATGTGACTGGGGAGCTGGGAGGTCTGAGGTCTTTCCCCAGCTCTGCTGTCAACTAGCTTGTCAACCTTTGGCAATTCCTTTTCCCTTTCTGGAATTCAGTCTTTACATCTGTAAAATGGGTTGTACAAGATCAAAGTCCTCTAAGGTCCTCTTCCAGATCAGAGCACTAGACTTGAATCAGAAGCCTGCATTGGTTTGAATCTTGCCTCTTCAGCTCTGCATCTGTGGGCGTGTCATACCCCCTTTGGACTTCAGTTTCCCTCTTTGTCAAGTGACAGAATGGCTTGGATGGAGTGGTCTCGAAGGTCCCTCACTGGCCTGATGTTTTATGAGACTGTTTTTATGACTCCAATTCTCTCTCCACTTTCATGATTGCTTAGGTTGCCCTCACTGGAAAACGTTAAAGAGAATACTGAAGTGGTGGTAGGGTAAGTGGTGTTTTGGAGGGCAGAGAGGATAGCCATCATCTCAGTGTTGAGCAGACTGGATAACTTTGGAAAATGGGAAGCAAATCATAGAATTTTGAAATGGAAAGGGCCTTAGAGCCTAAGCCAGGGGTGGAGAACCTGTGGTCTTGTGGCCCTCTAGGTCTTCAAGTGCAACCCTTTGATGAATCCAAACATCGCAGAATAAATTGCAAAAGGCCACAGGTTCCCCACCCCTGTCAGGTAGGAATTCCTGTCCCAAAAGAATTCCCCATCCCTGGCTTAGGCTCATGGGACCCCAGAACTAGAGCTAGAAGTGACTGAGTGAACAAGTCATCCTGACTATTATAAATGTTCAAATTAACTATTAAGGATGTGAAGAAAGAAGCTATCTGCATCCAGAGAAAACGGATAAAAAGAAGTATGTGTAGAATACTTTGAGGCATATATGCTGATTTGTGTCTAAAGGTAGCCATCTCTAGGGTGGAGGGGGAGAGGAAGAAGAAAAAGGAAAAAAAGGAAATTTACATGTTTAAAAGGCATAGCAAGTTGTACGTGACAGATTTGCAGTTTCATGGGTAGTCATCTTTTTTATTATGTTGTTATGGAAATGCTTGTTTTATCCCATAAATTAAAAATAAAATAAATTTTAAAAAATAGATTACATAAGTCACCTAGCCCTTCCATTTTACAGTTGAAGAATCTGAGACCCAAAGAGATTACATGCCCAGGGTTACCCAAGTAGCAATAAAACCCACATTTAAAGTCCAGATCCAGTGTTCATCCCATTGCATCATGCTGCTAGTCATGCTGCTAGGAGGGACCTGGCATAGATGGGGAAACTGAGGCTCAGAGAAGCCAGAGATTTGCTCCAAGCCAGACAGCTAATTTCTGGCACAGGATGCAGGCCAGGCTCCTTCCACTACCAAGTTCTCCTGTAAGAACCTCTAAAAGCTCCCTACTTCAGATGGAGCTGTCTCATTCACTAGAGCCTTGGGGCCCAGGCTTAGAACCAATGACACTTAAGCTTCCCTATTGCCCCTATGAGCAGTGTCTAGGAGAGGCAGGCAGGGGGCAAACACTGCATGATTGTGGCAGGAAGCCAGGCAGCTCCCTCCCTCGGCATACGATCTGGTTCCTCCAAAGCAGGGTTTCTCTCAGGTCTCCTAGTGCTTCGGCAGTTTGGTGAGCAATTGCATCTGGTAACAGCTCCCAAGTCCCCACTCAGGTTTCCAGGCCCTGTTGGCCCCCTGATGTTGCAGATGAGATGAGAACAGAGAGAATTGTTTCATAGTCTTGAAGCAGCAGCAAGGAGGACTAGCTAATTAAAAGGAAAGGGCCCAGCTCCCTCATCAGAAAAAGGCCTGGCCTTGAGAGGGACAGGGGAGAGCTTTCTCTAAGCTAAATGAGCTCAGACAGCATGGTAATACTGGACATTTTGCCTCTCCAGGCCTTGGTTTCCTCTTCTGTGAAATAAGGAAACTGGAACCTCATGTGGCTGTCATTAAATGAAACCATCTGACATTTTGCTTTGGGCTTTGTGTGTGTGTGGGCTTACTTGCTGTGTGACCTTAGCCTACGTCACTCTCCCACACCCAGCCTCAGTTTCCTCATCCAGTGAAATGAAAAGGGTGGATTGATGATCTCTGTCAGCTCTGCCATTCTGCGCCATGTGATTTGAAAATAAAGAACATGAGTACCGCAAGGGACATAGAGACTGTGTATCCCCATAAAGCATCAGTGATACTCCGGCAAGGGGAGGGCAGACATTGGAATCAAACCCTGACTCCACAGGCTCCAGACAATCAGGCATTTAATGTCTCTGCTTCATTTCACTACTTGGAAAAGTCAGTTAAGCTTATGTTGCAATCACTGAATTTTCATCAGAACTGGGGGTGGGGATGAGGGTTCTCAGAGGTTATCTAGTCCAACCTTTCTCATTCTACAAAAGAGAAAACTAAGTGCCAGGGGACATATCACAAGTTAATGGTCCCCCGGCTCGCACATAGGGCTCATTTCACTCCATCAAATCGCCTTCTAAAGAGTTAAGGACCATTCCCCTGACTCACCCTACTGTGGTCCTTGAGTTGATCTAGTCTGAAGCTGAGGGCATTTAGACAGAAGTTAAATAGCTTGGCTCCCTGTGATGGCCACATACCTGATATCAGCCTCCCAGTACTTCTGTCTCAGAAAAGGAATGAGTGCCTCATTACAGGAAGTATTCAAGCAGAGGGATGGGTGACCCCTGTCAAGGATACTTGTGCTTGGAATGGAGGGTTGGAGAAGTCAGATGACCTCTGAGAGTATGAGATTCTGTGCCCAGTGCAGGCCTGCCATCTGTCCCCATGCTGCCCACACAGATGGGCAGGGCCTTCAGGAAGATCCTCATGGCTCGTTTGCTATTCTTTTTATTTTTTCTTTGATTCGCCTCAGAGTGGATTGGTTTGGTTTGAAGAGCTGCGTCTTTGGGATCCTAACATTGTTACCCACTCAGAAAAATGACAGTCATTACAAGGCTAAATTTGGTGCCATCAACCTAATGCTATAGCTGGTGGGGATAATTGGATCAGGTGAGGGTCTCTTAAAGGTTGGGGAGATATGGGCATGTTTGTCAGTCATGGGAAATAAGAGACAGGGAACAGAAACAGACGGATCTAAAACATCTCACAGAAGCAGCTGCAATGTCTTGAAATATCAAGTGTATGAATGCAAATCGCTGGATACTTGTGGTTACCACACAGACACAGTTTAGGATCATAGAAATTCCTCATCAGAATCTTCCTCATTGTATTCACCGTCATCATTAATCATCAACTAGCATTTATTATGTGTCTACTGTTTGCCAGGAGGGGCATCCAGGTGGCACAGTGGATAGAGCACTGGCTGTGGAGTCAGGAGGATCTGAGTTCAAATCCAACCTCAGACACTTATATGACCCTGGGCAAGTCACTTAACCTTGTTTGCCTCAATTTCCTCATCTGTAATATGAGCTGGAAAAGGAAAGGGCAAACCACTTGAATATCTTTGTCAAGAAAACCACAAAGGGGGTCATGAAGAGCCAGAAGTAACTGAAACAACTAAAAATCATATGCTGGGCATTGTGATAAGGAAAAAAGGCAACAAAACCAATCCTTGTTGTTAAGAAGCTTGCCATCCAGTGGGAGAGACAACATGCAAATAACTATGTACATAAAAGATACAGACAGCATCAATGGAAGGGATCTCAGAGGGAAAGCACTAGCATTGGGGAGGACCAGGAAAGGACTCGTGAAGAGGGCAGGAATTTAGCTGAGACTTGGTGGAAGCTGGGGTACGAAGGTGGGGAGGCAAAGCAGTTCAGGCCTGGGGAACGACCACTAAAAAGACATGGAGTTAGGACATCACCTGTTGTGCATGAGGAAAAGCAAGATGAGTGGTGGTGGATTTCCTGTCTAGAGGAAGTGGAGAGAAAGAAAGTATAAGAAGACCGGAAAGATAGGAAAGGGGGTTGTGAAGTTCTTTAAAAGTCAAACAGAGGATTTTATATTGGACTGTGGAGGTGATAGGGAGCCGGTGGAGTTCACTGAGGCGGGGTGGGATTGATATGGTCGCAGACTTGGGCTGTAGGATTACTTTGGCAGCTGAGTGGAGGATGGACGAGGGTAGAGGTGAGGAGACCATTTTGTTGTTAAGTCACTCAGTCGTGTCTGATTCTTTATCACCCCCTGGACCATAGTACACCAGGCTCTTCTATCCTCCACTGTCTCTCAAAGTCTTTCTAGGTTCATAGGGATAACAGTCAGAATGCAATGGAAACAGACCAGGTATTGGGATGATGAGTATGCACTTAGGTCATGGCTGTGTGAGTGGAGTGAAGTGGACACACATGAAAGATTCTGTGAAGATAGAAACAAGCCTTGCCAACTGATTGGGTATGTGAGGTGAGTGCAAGTGAGGAGCCAAGGATTACACCAAAATTTTGAGCCCAGGTGACTGGGAAGATGGCAGTGCCCTTGACAGTAATAGGGAAATTCAGAAGAAGGGAGGATTTGAGGGTAAAGGTAATGACTTCTATTTTAGATATGTTGAGTTAAAGATCTTTACAGGACATTCAGTTGAAGATACCCAATAGATATCAAGATTAGAGGTCAAGAGAAAGTTTAGGGATAGATAAATCTGAGAATTATTTGCATAGAGATAATTGAATCCATGAGAGTTGGTAAGACCATAAAGTTTTCATTTCCAATAGGATTGGAAAGATAAGGAGTTTTAGAATTCACTCTTTGGGAACACCCATGGTTAGTAGGTATGATGTGGATAAAGATCAAGAAAAAGAATGATCAGACAGGTAGAAGGAGAACTAAGAGCAGTGTCATGAAAACTAGAGAGGAGAGTGTATTAAGGAGAAGAGGGTGATCAAAGCTTTGGGGAGGTCAAAATGAATAAAGATTAAGAAAAGGTCATCAGATTTTGCAATTAAGCTTATTGGTAACTATGGAGAAAGTAGTTTCAGTTGAATGATGAAGTCAGAAGCCAAGTGAAAAGTAGGGGCACTGATTGTAGATAGCTTTCTTAAGGAGTTTAGCCATGAAAGGGGAGAGAGATATATAGGATTATAGCTACTGGGGATGATTGGATCAGGTGAAGGTCTTTTAAAGATTGGGAAGATGTGGGCATGTCTGTAGGCAGCAGGGAGCAGCAGACAGGGAAATCCTGAAGATTACTGAGATAATAGGAATGATAGAGGAGCAAATCTGTTGGAGAAGATAGGATGCAATGAGATCAGGTTGCCCGTAGGGGGATCACACTGGCAAGAAGAAAGGGCACATTTTCATTTGGGACAAAAGTGAAAGAGTAGTAGATAGTAGGGGAAGTGATCTGAATAATGAGGTTGGCTTACCAACCCCAGAATGGGAACCCTTAGTTTCAGAGCTATAGGAACCTTAGTACACTGATTGGATATGTGAGGTAACTTTAAGTGAGTAGTCAAAGGTAACAACACGATTTCAAGTCCAGTTAACCAGGAGGATGGTGGTGCCCCTGAAAGTAATAAGGGAATTCAGAAGTAGGGCAGGACTTGGGGAGTAGAATGTCTAGAAAAGACCTTAGAACATAGGATGTCAGAGCTGGGAGGCACCTTGGGCTATAAGATATAGAATACCAAGAGCCAGAATTACTCAGAAAGTGGAATATGAAAACCAGCAGGAGGCCTTAGAGTATAGATTGTAGAATGTCAGCTCTGGAAGGGACCTCAGGACACAGAATATAGAATGTCAGAGCCTGAAGTGCCCTCAGAACAAGGTATAGAATGCGAAGATCTACAAAGAGCCTTAGAATATAAATTGTCAAAGCTAGAAGGGACTTTGGAATATATAGAATGAGCTGGAAAGGGACCTTAAAAATATGTATAACCCTATAATTTTACAGATGTGACCCTGGGATACCTGGAACAATTGGAAGGAATTTGGACAGGCAGGCATTTCCTAGCATTCCTCAAGAGCCAATAGCTCTGACTTTGAAATTCAGTGAACTTCTGCAAAGGGATGCTGAAGCAAGGAGGTGATGCAGCCGTGATGGATATGCTGGGAATCTTGCCAGGGCTGGGACAGCATCCTAGACTCTCCAAACCCGGAGCGGAATAAGCTCAGGTGACCCCACCCAAAGACTCCAGAGGAGACTGTGGAGCCCGAGGTGTGACTGGACAAGAAAAGAGCTATGAGTAATGCAGACCAGAGGATATTGGGTGCCACTGAAGGAGGTAGGTCAAGGAGTGGCCTTGTGAACTGTATTACATTGAGTCCTGGATGTGTTCCTTCCCCCTTTTCCGATTGTGGCTGGAAATGACTTTCCCTTTAATTGCCCACCATTCCCTACAATTTTATCCTCCATCCAGAGAAGGTAAGAGGTAAAGAAGAGAGAAGCCAGTTCAAGTTCCTTTCTGGCTATAGCCCCAGGCAGCCTGAACTACAAATAAACTGTACTTTAATTGTCTACAATAATTTCTTTGCTATAGTAATAGCACTATAAAAACTTGGTGGTCACCAATCCAAAATAGCTTGGTTAATGAAGGCAAAGGGTGAAACTGAGAGAATGGGGAGAAGGCTAGATCTAAAGTGATAGGAGTTGCTATTGGCCCTTAGTGAAAGATGGGTATATGAGTGGAGACTCCAAATCAAGAAGGAAAATCATGTGAATCCTTATCATTCTCTAGATGAGGGAAATTGTTTATTAAGAATATTTCTTTTAACTATTTCAATAAAATTCACTTCTTTTGTAATCCTGTGTATTTTTTTGCATTTAAAAACATCTTTCTGAGGAGTCCATAGGCTTCACCAGACTGCCAATGACATAGAATGGCAACAAACCTTGTTTGGGTCAACATGGTCATAGAGACATTCTCTAAAGAATGGAAATGTGGTGGGAAAAGCAGCTTCTTGTTCCCTAGAGAAGAACCTTGGGCTGCTGGAAGTCCTAGGATAGTGTTGCTGATCCAAGGATGGGGAGCTGAAGCCATCTCCATTTGCGTGAGCTGTAGGGAGGCTATTGATTCCTTGATGTCAGTGTTAGGAGACAAAAGGACACCTAGCCTTGCTCTGCCCTGCCCCTTAGTGGCTAGTCAGAAGAAACCAAGGCCTAGAGAGGGCAAGTAGTTATTTAATTAATGTCAACTTTGGGACTAGAAGTCTTTAAATTCCTTGCTTTTATGGCTACACCTTGCTGCTTCCTTAAGCCATTTTCCTGGATCACTCAGGCACAGAGCAGCACCCATGTGGGTGTTCCAGATGATCTCTATAACTGGTGACACTTTCAGAAAAGCATGTCACGGTGCACTGCTCTGGAATCCAATTTCTCCAAAGTGACAGGATCTTAGATGCCAGCACTCCCAGCTTAGAGGAAATTGTTTAGTGACATCTCTGTCTCTGCTGAGTGAGCAGTCACCAATGGAAACCAGAGACAGAGGCCCAGTCACAAAGCTGGGTCCCCAAGGGGAAAATCAGCCACTTGGCAAATGTTGAAACTTTGTGCTGTGAACTGAAGTTGGGGTGAAGATATAGGACCGGGAAATTACCGAAGGATTACAAAGAGCTTTGCTCTGGGTGATGCCCTTTCCTTTTTTTTTTTTCAAAACAAGATCATATTTTGCTGCATTATATACACTGGTAAGCCTGTGATTTCCATGAAAAACATTCTTATAAGGATGCATAATGTTAATTACTGATAAAATTACAGAAAGCAGGATTTCCTCATAATTTACAGTCTTATCTTAACACAAGTTCACACATGTGTGTATATATCTGTAGAAGCACTTGGATTTTGAAATTCTTGGTTCTGAATAGCCTTGGACCTATAATGTCATTGTTATGGAGTACTTCCAGGTAATGGAACTCCCTCTGCTATTCAGGGTCAGCAACTCTTCTTTTTGTAACTGTGAGTCTTTGAGCATAACCTGGGGCACTGAGCAGTTGTGATCACTCAAGGTCATGCAGCTGTTATGTGTTCCGGGTAATACTTGTCCCTAGATAGCAGAGCCAGCTTTCTTTCCAATATGCCAAGCATTCTTTGAAATTCACATCCTTAAATTAATCTAACAATCCTGGAGAATTTGCCTTAAGTAGTGAACGAAAAACCCTGAGGACAGGAGATAACTATATCAATACCTATGTCTCTCTCTATCTCTATACAGATTTTATATAAATATATATGTATATATATATATATATTATATGTGTGACAGTATATTTGTTCTGTAAGTGTTTAAACTCAATTTAACTAAAAAGAGAGGGGGAGAGACAGAGGTAGGGAAGGATAGAGAAGGAGGGAAGAGAGGAGAGAGAGGGAAAGAGAAAGAGAAGGAAGGAGGAGGAGAGAGGAGAGGGAGGGAAGGAAAGGGAGAAGGAAGGAGAGAGGGAGAGAGAGAGAGAGAGAGAGAGAGAGAGAGAGAGAGAGAGAGAGCAAGCTCGAGTGGACAAAAAGATTTAGCACATATTCAGAGCCTTAACCAGGAAATTTTATGACAGGGCAAGTAGTACAAAGTACGCCATCAGTTGAGGAGTGAAGGGGCAGGCTACCATCTTATGAAGGGGAATCTCTAAGATACTACTATGAGGCTGCCTTGTCTGCATTGTTTTGGAAAAGCAAGGTAGGCTAAGGGATAAACTCATAGCAACCCATCATGCAGCAGTTTCTTATATTAATCAGTTGTTCTTGCTAACTAGGTACTAAGATCTCTTGTTGCTATTGCTGATGAAGGACTATAAATGCTATCATTGCCCTCTAAATTTGGCAGTCACTAAATGTGGACAAAGCTCCAGTCATCCCATCATAGTTTTGGTTCTTGATGTGCTCTTATCTTGACCATGGAAAATCACGAGGAATGGATATTTTGACATTTTTGGTCATTATGGACAAACTTGTTTAGAGTTGGGAGCTGCTATTAGTGAACAAAACTAGTAATGCAGTTCATCTGATTTTCTTCCCAAGCCATTTTCTGAGTCCTTCCCCAGTGACAATAAGACAACAATGCAAATCTCCTAGGAAAACATGAATCTTAGGATCACAGATTTAATTGTATGGATTTGTAACACAGCCCATATTACAAACATTGTCTGAGAACATTTACAAGAATAAATAGGATGAACTTGCAGTTGTAAAAAAATTACACTCCATTGTAATGTACAGACTGATAGATCTGTAGTCCTTAACCTGACAGTATGTGCCTTCCTTTCTTGAGCTCAAATGGACCAAACTCACTTACTACATACTGCTGACATTTTTTGTGTTCATGTTTCATACGTGCTTTGTCTACCAAACACTCAAACTATACACATGTGTGTCACTGAGATTCAGGATAGATACTGTGGATAGCAAGAAGGTTTTGGTCTCGTGTAAATACACTTCTCTAAGTGGGTCAAATCTTTGCATCCAAGGAACTCCTAGTGGAATCTAGGAGATCAGGGTCCAATGATGAAAACACAGAAGAAGATCTTTATCTCAAGTCAGCAATTCTAGCAAGGAGGAAAAAAAAAAAGGAGGGCAGGAAGATGTGTTTGCATCCTATCACCATTCTTGGCTAGTCTGAACTAACCTAGTGTAGCCTGGGTACTCGACTATATATATATGGTGGCAGTGGTAGGGCAGTCACAGTGGTGGGTTAGCCAAAGTCGAGAAAGGGGAGAGCGTGCCCAGCTAAGCTGGCCTGCTACAGGGACTTGTGTTTTTGTTCCGTCCACACCTTTCTCTTAGGCCTGCCAAGAAAAAGCTCAGGGGTTGGAGAAGTAGAGGTCAGAAGCTGGGCTTTCATCTCAGAGGCAGTGCGCTTTGTGATGAAAGCTTTGAAAGGAAGAGGGAAAGCCTTGAAGGTGAGTAATCTTTTCATGAGTAGATGCATAGGTAGGAATCCAGGCTTATTCAGTAATTAACAAAGGAGTTGTCCAGCAATATGAGAAGCCATTCTTGGGGCAAGTGCCTTCATTTCTCTGAGAGTTATTTTAATCACCTGGAAAATGGGAATGAAAATGCTTCTCAGGGAAAGTGTGTGGAAAACGCAAAAGTACAAAGGACATGTGAGGTATTCTTCTTCCTTCTGCTTGGGGGGCATGGGCTCTCTTCCCTGCAGACAGTTCAGACTCAGATGTGTGATCAGAGCATGTTTAAGCGTCTTCTAGAATTTTGTGGAAAATTAGGAAGCTGGCTAAGTATACAACTTTGTACAAGACTCTAGCTACCCACACAAGTATGGATACTTCCTCTTTGTACAACCCCCAGGTTCATTTAGCAGATTCATAGAACTTATAAATTGCTAGGGCATTTAGAATTCATCTAGTCCAAGCTCCCAAATGAATCCCTACTATAACACGCTCAATGGTTAGGCAGTCTCTGTTTGAAGATTTCCAGTGAGGGGAACCTACTACCTCCTCATGCAGGCCATTCCATTTTTCCTTACATAAAAGGTGATGTGATTCAGTAGAATGGGGACTGGGTTTGGGATATTGAAGTTGGAGTCACAGGATCTGAGTTCAAAATCTGGCTCTGCCACTTATTATCTGTATGATCCTAGGCAAGCCTCTTCAGTTTCTTCATCTGTAAAGTAAGGGCATTTGACTGGATGGCCCCTAAGGTTGCTTCTAGCTCTAAAATGATATTTTCCCCTTAATCCTTTTAAGTCTAAATTTGTCTTTCTAAAATGTTTATCCCACATCCCTAGTTCTGTCCTCTGAGGCAGAATAAATCTCATCTCCCTTCCACATGGCAGCCTTTCAAATACTTCAAGGCAGTTATCATGTCTCCTCTGACCTTCTCTTCTCTAGGTAAGATTTTGAGTAAGACTTTGTCAGTTTGTGGTCCAAATGGGGGACAAGGTCATTGACACACAGCACACCAGACTCATAGGGTTGGGACATAAGTGCCACTCTGGAGCAGGGTGATGGTGGTCTAAGAACTCAAATGTGCTTACCTTCCTAGATCCCTGTGTTGCTGAGGTCCTGTAGAAAGTTTCCCAGAAATTAGATTCATACACAATGTTCTTTCTCCCATCTCTGTGCTTTTGTATAAGTGGTCTCTATACCTGCAATGCCCTCCTTCCTCATTTGTACCTCTTGGAATCCCTAGCTTTCTTCAAATTTCCATTCAAGTGCTACCATCCATACAAGAGGGTACCTAGTCTCCCCAGTTACTAGTGTCCCCAGTCATTTTGTATTTACATTTTGTATGTATGTATACATTATAAATATTTTGTATTTCCTTTTATATGTACATGTTGTTTCTCATCAATGGAAGAGGAGGAGTCTCTGCTTCTTGAGGGTGGAGACTGTTTTATTTATGTCTTTCTATCCTCAGTGCCTGGCATTGAGTGTTTGGCATGCAGAGGGTCATCTGAAAAGTAAGTCTTTATCTTTTGATCTGTTAATTATCTCCTTCAAACACAAGTTGATTTGTCAGTGGCATTGAGATCTTCTGTCTGCTATGGCTTAGAGTTGTAGCATGTCCATCCCCAGACTCTCTACCCACCATCACACACTTCCAGTCATAATGAGGAACAGAGCTATTCGTTCTAACATTCAGCAGTGCCTGACATACAGTAAGCACATAATAAACTCTTGTTGATTGCTAAAGGATTTTCTAAAATGTTAACCCATTAATCTGTGCCAGACTGAAGCAAAGTTCTACCAATGGTTCCTCCTTCTAAGAATTTATTAGCATAAGAACCATGTTCTGCCTTCCTGGAGCCATAGTACAAGGGAATATATACTAGATTGGATTAGATTACAGTTTGAAGACCTAGGTTCAAAACCCATTTGAGACTTCTCAAACTCAACATGTCCAAAAGAGAATTCATTATCTTTCCTCTCAAACCCACCCCTCTTTCAGACTTCCCAAAGTCTGTCAAAAGCATCACCATTCTTCTAGGTTTACAACCTTGGTGTCTTTCTTGACGACACATTCTCTCTCACCCCACATAGCCCATTGGTCATCAACTCCTGCTGTTTTCATACCCACAACATCTCTTACATCCAGCTGCTTCTCTCCACCTTGGCAGCTGCCACCTCAGTTCAGCCTCTCATTACCTCTCACCCAGATTATTCCAGCAGCCTCTTCATTGCCTCCCTGCCTCATGTTTCTCTCCACTTCAGTCCATTATCCATACCAATTCCAAAGTGACTTTCCTCAAATGCAGATATGACCATATCAGTCTTCTACTCAAACTCCCTATTGGATTCCTAGCGCCTCTGGGATCAGATATAAATTCCCATTTTGATGTTGAAGCCCTTTACAACTTGGCTCCGACCTATCTGTTCAGTCTCACTGTACACTGCTCCTCCTATCACGCCCTGTGATCCAACGAGACTGACCTTTTCTCTGCCCTTCCCATACAGCGCTCCATCTGCCTCTGCTCTGTAGTGACCATTCTTCATGCCTGCAGTGCACTCCCTGCTCCCTCCGTCTCACAGAATCCCTTCCTTCAAGATGTGGCTACACCTTCTGCTCAAGTTTGTTGGGATACTCCATATACCCTCTTGGGAACTCTCTTGTTTTCTTTTTAATCACTTTGTACTATTTGTAGTTATCCTCCTTAGATTTATTCTTTATGTGCTTATATTTATCCTTGTGGTATCCCATTAGAACAGAAGCTCCCTGTGGGTAGGGATTATTTTGTTCTTTGTATCTACATCGCTAGCATTTAGCACAACCCCTGGCACACAGGAAGTGCTTAATAAGTGGCTGATTGATTGATTGCCAGTGTCACTATGGAAAGTTCCTTAACTTCTCTGGCCCTCAGTATGCTCGTTTGTAATATGGGCGGGGGGTGTCTTAGTGGTCTAGATGATTCTCGAGTCCTTTCCAACACTAAATAGATATTCCCAGGCCACTCCTACCTTCACCCCTAGCTCTCTCATTTGCTTGGGTTTAGCAATGGCACTGTTGAAATCCGAATAGTGTTTGACCATCCACAGTATAGTTTGGGTGGAGAAATTCTGCTCTTAGTAACCATAAAAAGCCAGGCTTCCCTGATTTGGCTCAGTGTATAGCCAGTGTCCAGAGCAAGATATGAATATTTGTTCTATCCTCTCCCTAATACCCTCTCCCCACCCTATTTTGTAGATGAGAAAAAGATCAAATCACTTGCCACAAGCAGCGTGCTCTGTTTTGCACACAACTCCCTGCTGGTCCAGACGTCACAAATAGTACTCTCCCAGATGTCCTAAAAAGCCAGGCAAGTTTTTAGGGGGCTCCCAGAAAAGTTGGATCCCTGACCCCTTCATGGGTTATTTTCTGTTGCTATCTGGTGGCCCTCACTAGCATCCACAGTGTGGGAGGGCTCAGACTAAGAAGGTGTGCTTTTTCATTGTAAAGACACTTTTTCTGAACTTGGCCTTAACATTCAGATCTGTCTCTGTCATTTTCTACCTGTGTAAACTTGGACAAGTCATTTAATATATCAGTTTCCTCACTGGTAAAATAGATCCCCATTTTAGTCGTCATAGAGTCCAAGACTTTCAGAGTTGGAAGGGAGGTAACCTCAGAGGAATCTTTCTATGCCTTGACAAAGGACCATCTAGCCTTTGCCTAAATGCCCCAACAGCCCATGACCTGCTCCTTTCCCCACTCTGATTGCACATTCTACTTTTGAATCACTGTAATCATTACAAGATTTTCCTTTTGCCAAGCCTAATAATCCCTGCACTGCTCACAGAAGGGCTTTGAGGATCAAATGAGATCATGAATACGAAAGAGTTTTAAAATTCTTAACAAGATGCACATACAAAATCTTACTAGTATTGGTGAAACATCACAGGCAAGTTGCGCCAATCCTATCATGGGCCATGACTGAAACAACAGTGGGGATTTTCACCCTGGATTTATGCAAACTGGTTTACATAGTCCTGCCTTCAAGCAAGGGCCAGGACCAGAGGACCCTGAGGTCTTTTCCATTTCCAGCTGAGTTTATACCTAGGCATAATCACAAAGTGTTTTTAATGGTGGACAAGAGGAGTGCTGTGAACAGAACTGAAAGATAAGAGACTCCTTCCATTGCTCTTCATTACAAAACATCTCACTATAGATAGTACTGTTGGCTAAAAGTCTAGGGTTCTTCTTGTGAGAATGCCCCATACACTCAGGCTCTGAGTGGTCCCAAGGTACTGTGGATGGTGCCCTTTCCTATTGTCTAGACAAGGAGCACTTCTGTGGGATGATATGTGTATCTACAAGTGCCAATCTAAATCTCCAGCCTCTCTCAGTTCTGTTAGTGCCTGTTTTTCTGCTCCAGTTATCTGAGGTTTACAGCCTCTGGTTACAGTGGGCCAAAGCTACTGGCTTAATGTGGTAAAACGCAAGGCCATGGCTACTATTCCCTTTAGGATGAAGGGTTGGGACTCCCTCCAGATTGGCAGTGGATTGAACAACTAACAGGTTGGGAGAGGATAGAATGTAGCCAAAATGTGCAACTGAGAGTTCTAGGCCAGGAGTCATGAGCCCAGCTCAGTGAGGTGACACTGGGAAATATCCCCTCTGCTTCTTTAGCCTCAGTTTCCTCACTTATAAAATAACTCTCGTACTGCCTCCTTCACAGGGCTGTCATCAGGAAATTGCTTTGGAAAGAATACAGCAATTACTATAGAAAATTAAAATTCAGCAAAGCCAATGAATATTTTTGGGGGGCCATGAGCTAAATGTAGCTCCTCTGTCATATCTGCTAGGGCCCAGGGTGCTATTGCCAGTTTGGTTTATAAGAAACTTAACACTAGACTGTGTGCATGTCAGGAAGTTATGCTAAAGTGATGGAAATCCAGGCACTATGAGAAAATGTGTGGAGAAAGCTAGTGCGAAAATGAGAAATATCTATAAATATAAAAATGATCCCAAAGAGGAAAAATGTGGCCTAGCTCCTCACAGTCGAATCTGTCCCTGCCTTTGCTTCCACTCTTCCTTTGCCTACCCCTCACTCCTGGCTACTGAAAGTCTACATGCCGTCCTTCAAGGCTCAGGCCAAATGCCACATCTTCTAGCAGCCTTTCCTTAGTCTCCCAGTCAGAAGGGCGAGCTTCTAAACTCTTGTACAAACTTTGGGCCCCTTTTCTGCAATCATCCCATTCTATACTGCATTCTGTTTTTGTGAGGTCTCATCTGTTGGATCAGGGATTCTTAACCTAGAGTTCACAAACTTTGAACAACTCGATAACTGTTTTAAAATTATCTGTATCTATATATGATTTTGTACATTTAAAAACATGATTTTGAGAAGGAGTCCATAGACTTTACCAGTCTGCCAAAGGGGTCTGATAGCAGAAAAGAAAAAGCCCCTGTAACAGATGGATAAGCTCTGTGCAGACAGAGCAAAGACTGTGCTTTATTTATCTTTGCATCTCTTCTGGCACAGGGACTCTGGGCCCTGCATAGGCATCATGCCAGAGGAGAAAAAGTGTTGGACTTGGAGTCTGGCTTTGCTACTCTCTACCTGTGCAACTTTAGGCAAGTCACATCTCTGTTCTGGATCTCTGTTTTCCTTCTCTGTAAAAGGAGAGGGTTTGGCCACATGACATTGAAGCTCTAAATCTTAGGATCCTCTAAGTTCCAAGTTTTTTTCCCCCCTCTCCAAGACTTAGCTTCTTATTTGTAAAGTGGAGGGGGTGGGATTGGACTAAAATCATCAATGGTTTTTTTTAGCTCTAGCTCCTGTGATTTATGATATAAGGTAGATGGCTAATCAACATTGAATGAGTTAATGGAATGACCTTCCTGCTTGCAATGCTTGTTCTCACCTTCTCTCTTTTCTTCCCCTTTGGCATTGTGGACTTTTTACATTCTAGACTCGTCTTGTGGTGGCTTTTAAAAAAATATTCTAGGCCTGTCTCCTGGCTGCAGCCATTTCATATTCCTGAGTTAGAAGCTTCCATGTGATTGTGATTTGATTTTCTCTCTTCACTTCATCTTTTGCAGTGACCCTCCTTGCTTTGTCAAAGTCCTGGTCTTTGCAGCAAAATGAAGCCTTATCAGGCTCAGTGGTAGCAAATAGAGAAACAGGGAGTTGTCAGCTCCACCTCTGGGTGTTGCTTCTTTCCTGTGCTACCTGGCACCCTGCCAAGGCCTCAGCATGTCTCTAAAAGGGGATTTACCTCTGCTTGTCAGACACAGGCTCTCCTGTGCCTTTTCCCTGGTTCTGTCCCCTCGGTGCCATACATACAGAACTATCCCTGCTTATCTCCATCTCTTTATGGTCCCTATTCTGTGCCTACTCCTCTTTCTGGAGGCATTTTCCTCTGAGATGAATTCTTTGCTTCTGAATTCTAACTTCATCTTCACTGGATCTTCTTTGAAATGTCTCCACAGATGGCCTGCTACCTGCAGGAAGGACAAGGGAAGTGGTCCCTTGCTTCCAGAGATACATTCAAGAGCACAGACATTTCTGAACTCTACCACCTGGTCTAGTGAGAGCCTGAGTGAACAGCCTTAGATTGAGGTGCTCAGGACAGAGGAAGGGGCTCGTTTTCAGAGGAGTCAGGTTCCCTTCCTAGCACTCTTCTTTATGACTTTTCCCAGATCCCATACTTTTCCTTTCTGAGTCATTGATGGGCTATTGGCCTGATAAACCCTCCCAATAATTTCCTATCTGGGACATTGTATGATTTACCTGCCCACTCTCTTTACTCCTGAAAAGAATTACCAGCCAAGGCCACATCCTTTGCCATCTAGAGCAGGATGCAGTCTCAGATGGGCATATTGAAAAATGTTTTGGGGCTGGCCTTGGGCTTCTTCCTTGACATCAATCTCAAAGATTACAGACACATCCAAATACCACTACTTCCCTTAATACTCTTGTCTTTGTTCAAGGGTCTAGAAATCTATTTTAGCTTCTTTAGGAATGTGTTTAATAGATCTTCAGGTCAAGGCAACAAATTCATTCAGTTTACTACTACTTGGTAAAGTCTGACCCCTCTCTATCTGTCCTAAATGCTCATTTCACGATCTGAAGGTGTTTCCTCCACCCAGTACTTGAGGATTTGGTGAACAAGGCCATCTAATCCTTAGCAATGTTACGACACTGAGCTCAGCCCTCATTCTTTCAGAGCAAAGACTCCCCACCTCCTCATCACATGCCTTTCTCCTTGGGCTCAGGCAGCACACTATAGTTCATTAGATCTAGACTTAGAGGATCTAAATTCTAGTCCCACTTCTGAACCTGACTGTATGCTCTCAGGCCAGTCACTTAACCTCTCTGGTTCCCAGTTTCCTCATCTGTAAAGAGAGAGGTCTTGAGCAGATGGTCTCTAAGGTCCCTCCAAGCTCTGAATCTGTGATTCTTTCCTTGCCTCTGGTGTACTGTCTCTTAAACTTTTTGAGCCTTATTATCCTAACTCTCCAGTGGTGAGGTCAGTGCACATACAGGTGTAGTGGAAGAAGAGCAGCTGAGTCAGAGGACCTGGTTTGAACCTTGCCTGGGTTACTTAACTTCTCTGAGGTCTCAGTTTCCTCATTGGTACAATGGGAGAATAATTACAGATGATTCCTTAGGTCTCTTCTCTTTTTAAAACCTATGACATATGACAAAGAGAAATACCTACTTTGGGGAAGGCCATCTGGTGGAAAGAGAAAGTCTATAATTGGGCACATAGGATTTTACACACACACACACACACACACACACACACACACACACACACACACACACACACACACACACAGTTATACATAGCCTCATTCCTGGGTGTCATTTGTGCATCAAGGGACCCTAAGGCTTTTCCACACTCATTCTCCTCCTACCAATGGGCCACTTTACTAATGAGGTAAGCTAGCCTGGAGATTCCTGGTAAGACCTTATTCATTGTTGCTGGTTCATCTTGCAGTTTTCTCTCTCTGAGAAGAGAGTGTTAGTCTTGGACTCTGAGAGAGGAAAGCCTGCATCAGTGACATCAAATGCTGCTCTGATGGACTTACAAGAAAACCTTGCTCTCTTTGGAGAGATGCTAGGGCACACATGGACAACTTCCTTACACTCGCTTATTACCTGGATATTCTAGAGAGGGCTGCAACTTGAAGGGTAAATAGAGTAAGATGGAAAAGTTTCTGGCTGCCAGGAGGCCTGATTCAGGCCTGCCCCAGGGAGAATGAGAGGATGGACAGCTCTTGCAGTGAGCACATCTAATTCACAAGGCCCATTTATGATGACCATGCTTGGGGTGGGATTCCTCTCAGACACTCTACACTCTGGCAAAGCTGGACTATCAGCTCCCACAAAGGCTTTCCTAACCCCTTCTAATCCTAGTGGCTTCCCTCTATTGATTATCTTCAATTGATCCTGACTCCATCTTGTTTGTAGGTGACTGCTTCCATGCTGTCTTCCCCAATAGATGGTGAGCTCTTTGAGAGTAGGGACAGTCATTAGCCTTTCTTTGTAACCCTGTCCCTACACCCTTGGCACACAGTAGGTGCTTAATGAATGCTTTTTGACTTGACTCTTGCCTCAGAGCATCTGAAAGCATAGGTTTCCTCTCCATCCTTTCATTGGGTTGTATCCCAGTCCTTTCCTAGAATGCCATCTCTCCTCACCTCTGCATCACTGAAGCCTTCTCTTCTTTCTAATTTTTTTTTGAATTTTTTTGGAGGAGAAAAGACAGGGCAGTTGGGGTTAAGTGATGTGCCCAAAGTCACATGGCTCCTGTTAAGTATCTAAGGTTGGATTTGAACTCAGGTCCTCCTGACTCCAGGACGGGTGCTCTATTCACTGTACCACCTAGCTGCCTCAACCTCTTCTTTCAAGGAACAGATCAAGAGTCTAGCTCTTCTCTATAGCTTCCATGACTTCTCATTTTCTGGGCTAAAAGAGGCTTTTTCTACCTCAGATTTTTCCCAAGGCATTTTGTCTTGATCTCTCCTCTGCTTCCTATCACAACTTGATCAGGGACCTATGATTTCTTCCAGATAGGCGACTTCCCAGAGAGAAGCATCCCCGCCCTCTATTGACTGGCACCTTCTCTGCAACTTAGAGTCTCAGTTTCCTGGGCAACTAAGTTAAGTGACTTGCCCAGGGTCTCACAGACAGTGTATGGCTAAGAACCTGAAACCTAGTCTCTCTTAGTTCAGCTCTGTCTTCACTGTGTCTCTGTCCTATCTTATGTTATACTTCTCTAAATACATGGATGCCACATCCACTTATCCCACCCCTTATCCCACCCTATCCCACTCTCTTCCCTCTTAGTTGGACATTTCTACATTTTGGATTTATTGAAGCTGCTTCCCCACCCCCACTATCTTGTTCATACGTTCTAGAGAAGAACATGTCCTAGGAATTATGATGAAACCTCTCCTCTCTGCACTGCTGCCTACATACTATCCAGAGGAATGATAGAAAACTGACTTTTTTGGGCAGGAGAGATGATCCCAAAGTGTTATGGCAGCAAAGGGCCTTAAGGGATCATCTAATCCAACCATCCATATTGTTAGGGGAGGAAAGAGAAGCACACAGAAGAAATAGGACTTGTTTAACACCACATGCTAACGTGTCACAGTTTAGATACAAATCCTGATTTTCTGTCATTAAGTTCAGAGTTTATTGTTTACACTGTCATCCTAATTCTTCTAACAACTACCCCACTTCTCTTACCTACATACAGGTCATATCTCCCTGTCCTCCCCCATCCTGCCCCTCAGCCCAGAAGAATGTAAGCCCTTCGAGTATGAGTCCTAAAGAGGATCAGAAAGGTGAGACATGACAAGTATATAGGTTGACGTTGTCATGCCTTAATGAGTCTGTGATCTCACATGTGTGTGTAGTTCAGGCAGCTAAGTGGCTCAGTGGATAGAGCACTTTAAGTCTGGAAGATCTGAGTTCAAATGTGGTCTTAGATGCTCACTAGCTGTGTGACCTTGGAAGTCACTTAACCCCAATTGCCCTGCCTCCTCCCCTCTGTTTGCTGTATCCCACTGGAGAAGGAAATGGCAAGCCACTCCAACATCCTAGCCAAGAGAATTCCACATGGGGTCATGAAGAGTCGGATGTGAAAGACCGAACAGCAACAAGTTCTTTCACTGGTCCAGATCTCAGTCCTTGCACACCTAATCATGCTGCATTCCTCTCACAGTCCTCCAAAGAACTTTCTCTATAAATTTGACTATTTCATGGATACCAGGGAAGCCCTTGGGTTGTTTTGTTTTTATCTCATGATCTTTCCACATGAGGGGTCCTTCTTTCTTAGCCTTCCAGATGTGTTTGAGAGTCTTTCAGTAGGGTCACTTCTAGTGCACAAGTCATAGTAATATACTGATGCCCATTTGCACTCTTTGTGTATCTCTACATTGCTCATTTGCAATCTCTTCAGAGATGATAGGTTGTGTGTTACCCTAGAAAGAACACTTGGTTTAGTCAGAAGATCTGGGTTCAAGTCTCAGCTCTATCACTGACTTTGGGAAAGTCATGTAAATCTCAGCCTTGGTTTGCTCATTTGAAAAATGAGGACTAGACTAGATGACCTTCAATATCCCTTTCAACTCTGTTCATTCACTGGGTTGTGAAGTTGGAATGGGAGATCAGGTTTGTGCCTGAGAGTGGGAAGCCTTTAATGGAATGAATTCTGTTGTATGACTTTCTCTACCTTTAGCTTTAACCTCAACAGTAATGCTACTCCCCCTTGTGTGAACTTGTTCTCCAGGCTGCCATGAAACAGATGCCCAAGTTGACTCCCACATAGTGGAGTCCCTTCATGACCCCAGAAATTCTACTGATGGTGACAAAGCTTAGCAGGGGGAGCCCAGCCCAAGCCTTTCTCAGAAATGTTGAACCTTCAATACCTGTATATTTGGTGAGAAATAATGAAAAAAACTAAAGCAAAGAATAGAAAAATGGTGGAGGGAGAACAGGCCTACTATCCCCAAGTTCAAGTTGTCCAATGGAATTTACATCTGGCATAGAATAGAGCAACTAACTGTGTTTGCTCAAACATCTCTAAGCCCTAAAAAAGTTTCCATCTCATTGGTAAGCTAAAGTGATCAATTAGATCACATGGTCCACCCCTCCCCCCCATCTCATTATACAAAATGGGACACTGAGGCCCAGGGAGAGAGAGGGACTGATAAGTGGCACAGCCAGGACCCAAGCCTTGTCTTGTCTTGCTGGAAGTCAAAGCTGAGAGAATTGTTGGAAAGCAGCTAAAGGTGGCTTCTACCATGGCTCCCCCAGCCCCTTTGTAGCTGTTCACCTCCTCAATGCATGACAGTCTCTGGTTTCTTTTCTTCCCCACTCAGCCCCACAAGAAATATCTCACTTAATCCCCAGTCTAGAAGACCTTCTTTAGGATCATTTCCAGGAATTTATCCCTGTATTCAGTTAGGGCAGACAGCATCACCAATGGATTAGAATTCCTCAGTGGGTACTTCTCAAAAAGATCCTCGTGAGCAAAACTGGCTAATGATAGAGATGCTTCAGAGGACACCCTGCTGTGGGAATGAATTGGGACCATGTCTCTGGGTTTTGAGTTCTCTCCTAGGGTACTGACTGGCCACAGTTAGTCCCTACTATTCTAAGATACTGGAAATATCCAGCATGTACTGAGGTGTCCTGTGGGTAAACATGTGTCCAAGCAGCCAATGGTGAGTTTGGGTCATTTGTTTCTGGTGCTGCTACCTCCTGCTGGACTCCCCCAACTCCTCTGTTTTGGCACTCGGTGTCCCTTTGCTGCTCCCTCTCTCCATCCTAGCTTGCTCATTGAGAAGGTTCTCATATTAACCATTTACATTCTCTTAGTCAATACACCCTCCTCTAGAAGCATTTGCCTTGAGGGCAGGGCCCATTTCCTCTTTTTTTTGTCTCCATATCCCCAGTGCCCAGCACAGTGCCTGGCACATAGCAGGTGCTTAAGAAATGCTTGTTTATTGATTAACTGTAAGCCTTATTTCCTCTTTCAGAAAGGAAGTTTAAGTTCCAGGAAGCAGGAGTGGGAAGGTGGAGGCAACTGGGAAAGAAGAGAAGTCAAGAGGGGAGGCGTGGTCGATCTGGTACCCTGAGGAGCACAGGTCTGCCTGCGCCACCTTACCTCCTTCCCATTGTGCTTCATCAGACAGACATGCCAAGGCAGCTGCTTGAAGCTGTGACTAGGAAGCATCCCTCTCCCCAGCCAGAGGATCAGGAAAGTGAAGGCACACTACAGCTTGCTGCTCCCCCCGGATCCAGGGGCCCCCTGAACTAGAAAGCGTAGAGTTAGCCAAGGAAATGGCTCCAGGATGGAAAAGGGAAATAACTTTCGCTTTACTGGATCCAAATAAGAGACAAATGGGGTTATTTATATTCTACAATGTATCTTGACATCTTTATCAGACCTCTGGAGATTTAGAAATTAAGAACTGAGAATGAATGATCTTCAAGAGGCCCACCCTGCGTTTGGGGCTCAGAGCTGATCCCTTCTACCCTCTATCAGGCCAGAAAGGAAATGGGCTATTGATAACCATATGTTGTCTGCACCAAGATGGCAGCAAGCTATAGACCTGCCTCCCCTGACCTCCCTCTATTTTGTAGTAGCTATTTAGAAAAGAATTTGATATATAAAGAAAGAAAGCACACCCACAGTCTAGGCCGAAGTAACGCACCCAAACTAGCTCCTGGTCCCAGTTTGTATCTGGTCTTGTTCAGACTCATTACCCAACCCTCCAAATCCCCCATTGTCAGCTAACACAACTTCTAGCCATATCCTTCAAACATTTCCATTTTTATGAGATGAGAAACTATTACATTCCACTAAGCTAAAATGAACTTTCTTTTTTTACATTGAAAAAATCGTTTTCTTTTCAGGTACACTGTTGAAAAATACTCTGTCCCCTTCACAGGGGTGGCATCATCACAGAAACTCAGTGGGCCACCACTTAGGAGTCCCCTGAAGTTTCAGGGGTCAAGATGCCTGATTGGCGACACAAGAGGCAGGCACAATCTAGGACACACACAGAAGGACTGACAAGCTTTTGAGCATCCCCCCAGCTGTCCACAAAAGCCCAGAAAATAATATTAACAGGATTCTGCGTTTGGCCCTGGTTCTGTTAACAAGACAGAAAGCTGAGGTCAAAGCTTAGGGGGATGGCAATGGAACAGGGCCACATGAAGGTTGTGTGTGTGCGATGCACTGGGGATGCACTGAAGTCTGGCACTGCGGCAGCAATGGCACGTGGAGGCTTGGCCCAGTTGGGTCAGTCCAGATCATTGGGCTTGAGGGTACCAAGGGATCCAGAAGGAGAAGACAACAGACCAATGACCTTAAAGGACTTGACTCCCTTCCATGTGATAAGGGATCTGTGCTCTTTATAATCCACCCCCATGGGATAGGGGTGTTGCAGAGGACATGCATGCCTCCCTCCTTCCACATCTCTTCCTTCATTGGGTTTGGCTTTTCCAAAGGACAGTAACATGAGATTCACAAACTTGAAAATAACAAAAGAAGCAAGAGCTTTGGGAATCAGAAATTCCAATTGCTCCAGGAGCAGGTGGGGGAGATCCAACATGATGCTGCAGACATGGGGCCATTACAAAGGAGTCTCTCCCGTCTGGCCTCTAAGCTTCTTGGGGTGAACAAGAGACCATTGATGAAGCAGTAAGTGCTACAGAGGAAAGCAGGGGTCCCCAAGTCTTCTCTGTGGTGTCAGGATCTGTCCAGTCTCTCACTCCTTATACCCTGGTTACTGCCTTTGAGAGAAAAAGGGACTTTTGAGATACCAGAGGGTTCCCTGTTCCACTAGGCTAAAATGAACTTAAGTATTCCAGTGCGACTTCGTATACAAACTTATATTGATCCTAAGAAAGGGAAAAAGAAGAAATCTGTTAACAGGGAGTTTTACTTAGAAACTTTAGCAATAAACTTGTGGTAGAATCACCTCACAACATTTCTATGCAGGTTCCCTAGCTTTTAAGCTATGCATGACAGATTTTAACTCACAGTCACCACATTTCCCCTCTTACCCAGAACAGTGCTAGGCTATCTAATCCCCATCTACCCTTTTCTGGTCTGTGTGTATCCCAGAACAGAAACTAATTTTGAAATTAACCTTTCTTGCATCATACAAACAGGGGCATTTCTGGAAATGTAATAGAAGCAAAGAGAGTACTTTGCATTTCAATAGTGCCTTTCATGCTGACCATTTTAGAGTGAATGATCAAAATAAGCTAAATCCTACAGTGAACCTATCTTATTAGGTAGACAAATGGAGCATTGAGGCACCAGGAATAAATAGGAATTAAATTTCATTCACTCAGACTTCACAAATTTGAAATCTGTAAAGATTTCAGCAGGAGCTGAACTGAAATTTCCCTGAGCGCTATCTCTGACAAAGAGGTCTGGGAAGCAAAGGAATAGTATACTTGACTGTGATCGCCTAGAAGGAAGGGAGGACTTAATCATCTTTGTATCCTCAATAGCACCTAGTACACAGTAGGTATTAAGTAAGTGTTGAATGAATGAATGACCAAATTAATTAAAAAGATTATAGAGGGTTCTCTTAAACTATTTAAGAAAACAAGAAGTTTTTGAGGATGTCCAAAGCATCCATTTACCTAAAAATAATCAATATGCTAATTAAGTTCCCCAAGTCATCTTCCTCCCATGCCTCCAGATTGCCATGCCCCATAGTTAAAACTGGGTTCTTCAAAACCAAGCCAGTGAAGTAAGTGCAGGCAGGTGCTCCCAAGCTGGAAAGGCTTCAAGTACATGCAGGCTGAGTGACTGTGTGTGATATACAATGGTCAGTTTAGCCAAGTTCAGTGAGGTTTATAGTTGGCTGATTGGGAATGGTTTATTTTTGGTCATAGCAACTCCTGAAATTACCTGTTAAGGCACAGAAGGCTTATGATCAATTTCACCGGAGGGATTAACTCCAAGGATGAAATGACAGACCTTTGCAGTATTGCAGCATGCTAATTAGAAGTCATTCTTTGATACTTTGACAGATTGGTGCAATCATCTTTCCTGTTCAAAAATATCTGGTTTATAGTCCAATACATTAGTGAAAAATCTTTTTTTACCCTAATTCTAGTTGTTGAATGTATTTATAAATGAAATTTAATTTCTTTCTAGATTATTCAGATTGACTTTCCCCCAAGAATTAGTGTGAACAAGGCTTTACTGGATTACATTGGGGAGGACTGTATTGGCAGAGGAATTTTTACAGAGCGGAGAAATGTGCCTTTTGCCCTATCCTAGAGCCAGGGTCCACTATTTGTGGGAGGAATAGAAATGAATCCCAGACTTTTGACTCCCACTCTGATTCAGGTTTATTTTCTGTAAAGTCTGTTAGTAGAGTGTAAGCACCTTGAGGGCAGGGAACATTTTTCTCTTCTCCCTTTGCCTTGTACCTAGCACATAAGTGCTTAATAAAGGTTTGTTGATTTGAATTAAATAAAATTAGTTTAAGCCAATGTCCCTCCTCCTAGTCTCTAGAAACTTACCAGTGTTTCCACCATGTTGGATTTGTTGTTTCGCAATGTTTTCACTATGTGGAACACATCAATGATATTTTGTTGTTGGATCATTTCACAAACACTGCAGATAGCACAGAAAGTTCCACTTCGTCCACCACCATTTCTAGGAACAGAGAAAAAAGAGATTTGCCTCCTCAAAGTGACAACTGGGATAAGATCCAAATTAAGGCCTTTCATGAACTCCTAATGAAGGGGATCCCCCTCTATAAACCATCAGAACACTCTGTCACCTATTATGTATTATTGTCATTTGTGTCTATGTCTTATTTCCATAATAGACAGTAAGCTTGATGAGGCCAGGGCCAATGTCTTATTTTTTTTTAATCTCCCTCCACTTATCATAAGACCTTCTACATTATATCATCATCATCTAAATGTAGGGTGATGCAAATTTCTAACATTGATATGTACATAATAGGGAACCTAAGAGTCATTGCCAAGGACACATATAATTAGAAAAGAAGGTGTACCAGTCATATAGCAAGGGACAGGAAAGCCTAAGAATTGCCTTGGCATTCATGACATAGTAGAAGGTCAGAAGACCTCTGCCCTTTATAGGATGAAAATGTGTGAATGGATGGTGATCTATTTGTTGTTCTGTCGTGCCTAACTCTTTGTGACCCTGTATGGGGTTTTCTTGGCAAAGATACTAGAATGGTTTGCCATTATTACCTCCTCCAAACAAACAGAGGTTAAATGATTTGCCCAGGGTCACACAGCTAGTGAGTGTCTGAGACCACAGTTGAATTCAGGTTTTTTTATTTTAGGTCCAGAGTTCTATCCACTGAGCCACTTAGCTGCCTCTATACCAGCAGAATAAATATCCCCACCAAGGATATCCTGTACCTATCCTAGAAGTGAAGAAAGTATATAATAGCTGCTCCCATCTCTATAGCACTTTCTTTTGTAGGTTTATAGGGTTTAGACCTAGAGGGAACCTTAGGGATGCCTTGTGAGTTCCGTGGTTCAAGTGGTTTATTATCAAGTGGTTCAAGTTTATTATCTTCTGCTTTACAAACTGAAGCCTACTGACGGGATTTGACTTGCTCCAGATCACAGAGTGAATCAATAGCAGATCTAGCACTAGAAATCCAAAGTCCTGACTACCAGGTCAATGCTTCTGTACCCCCACTACAGTCTCACTTGGATTACTTTTGAATCCCTTCAACAAATAGTAGCAGCTATCCACGGTGCTGAATCCCATCTGATTAAATACATCTGTGTGCTTCAACACTTTTCATCCACCAACCAAACACATTCACCATACTGGAGAGGATTTGGATACACTTACAAGCAGTGGACAACAGTTCGTCCATCCCTCCCGTCATATTGTTCCTGCCACTTCTCTAGTCGCCGGACAACCTTCAGAAGGGAACGTTTGGAGGGAGGTGTGTCCCTGTAGGCAGGCCAGCCAATGTACTGTAGGTGCTGGACGATACGATACCCGTCCTGTGGCTGAAAATGGAGTCAGTTGATTCTGTTACATTTGAGTGCTATGGAAGTGTCATCCTTTACAGGATCCAAGAAAGTGAAAGTACCATGTAGGCAGCCTTTATGGGGATTTTTACAAAGTACATTTTAGCAGCGCTAGGACTGGGAATACCCCCAGGAGATGCTTGAGTCTAAAGCCAGTGATTTGAGTCATATCATCCATGGAGTAGTCAGGAGATAGAATCACAGAATTTCACAGCTTAAGGGGACCTTGGAGATCACTGAATCTCATGCCTTTATTTTATAGATGAGGAAACAGATGGACAGGGAGTGGAAGTGATTTGCCCAAAGTCATGTTAGCTAAGTAAATCCTAGGCCTGGGACTCAAATCCATGTCTTTGGGTTCCAAATCCAATGCTCTTTTTTACTAGGTCACATTTCCCTGGATCTACCATCTTGAGTAAGAAAGAGGGGCATCTGGGAAAGAGAGAGACTCAACTGTACTCATTATCTGGATGGTAGGTAACCTGTCTGAGGCCAGATAAGGTTTTGGGATTAAGTAGAGTTTTAGTGAGTATCAAGTAGAAATACAATGACTCCCTCCCTTTAAGACACCAGACAGTTTCACTGATTCATGCTCTAATTTTGAGATGCATTGAGGAACATTAGGTCAGTCAGGCTGGTGTCCTGCCTGGAGGTCTAGTTACTGGTATTTTCACATAATCACTCCTATCTAACCTCTTCTTTGTGTAGAGGTAGAGGCTGAACAATTGAGTTACCCAGTCTGTCTGATGGTATTACAGGATGTAAAGAATGTATCCTCATAACTTCTAATTTCATTAAGAAGACTAGGTGGGGAATTCAATTCATCAGGGGTTCTTCTCCCTTCGCCCACCCACTTATCTGGGTAGCCTCTGTCTGGTTTGCTTCCTGCGAAATCCAGATAAATAAAATCATCTGGATGAAGAAAAATTGGCCCAGCATGGAAAGAAATGGCAGACACTGGGCTTACTCTTGCCATGTTGCAGATTCGGAATATCCTATTGATGATGTCCTCATCAATGTCAGCCGATACAAACTCCACCTGGATTGGCCCATAACAACAGGACGTCTTCTCTGGCCAATACTGCATGCAGAGCTAGTGTAAGCAAAAAAGACACAGAGAGAAAATGAGAGAGGTTAAGGAATAAGAGGGAGGCATTTGGGTAACCAGATCCTGCTTATTTCTGGGGCATCTCTGTTGTAGGCCCAGTCAGCTCAGTGTGCTAGCAAGAGTATGGTATTAATGAGACCAAGGTCATGAGGTTCAGCTCCTCTAGACTCTGTTTGGTGGCTACAGATGGGTGGATCAGAGGAAGTCCTCACCAAGTTCATGACCTGATGCCGGGTCAGTACTATCCTCAGGACAGTGCATTATTTTGAATTCTCACCCCAAAGAGAATGTTTTCCTTCTGTTTCAAGGGCTTCAAAGACTTAGCGCCAAAGATCTATAAGAGTTAAATCTATAGCTTCACCACCCTCCTCTCTGAGGGAGGTTAATTGGGTAGCAAGTAAGCATGTTGGGAAGCAGACGAGGGGGTCCACGGGGCCTCTGTGGCCAGAGGAGCAGCACATCTGCTGAGTTAGGAAGTAATGACAATTTAAACTTTATTTCTCTTTGCCACGGGCTTTTCTCCATCTCGGCTCTGACAATAATAAGGGACTGGGGGAGCCAGCACAGATAAGACCAGAGCTGGCCGGAGCCTTTGCCTAGAATTTGGATTAATCAGAACACTCTTTTTTTAATTAACATTTTTATCATTTGTATTGAATTCAGCCTTGTGAATACTGGCTGCGCATCAGATGAGAGGTGCAAGAACTAGAACATGAGTACTGCACTTCTTCCCCTCCCACCCCACTGAATTTTCAAACTGCATGGAACTAAAAAATCATTTAAGTCTCTTTTAATGAGATTTCCAGGCTAATTCCTCCAGCAAATGGATTCTGATATGCTTCAAACAAGCCTCCTCCATTTTTGGATACTGCTCACCATCAGATCCTTGCTCTGCTTTTTGGGTCATCCCCAAAAGGTGGTCTGGGTTAGAGGGTCTTTCCGCTCTCGAATTTGACACATGCCTTCTATGGCACTGACCTATCAAACAATCTACCAGTCAGCCTTTATTAAGTACCTAGTACGTGCCAAGCACTGTGTTAGGTCCATCTTTGACCTCAAGAAGCTTATATTCTAATAGGGGAAAAAAAAAACATGTACATAAACAGATACATAAAGAATAGATGGAAGGTAGTCTTAGAAGGGAAGGGACCAGAAGCTGGGAGACCAGGAAAAGCTAAGTATAAACAGGATCAGTGGAGGCAGGCAGCAGTAGTGTCGGGGGCGGAGTATAGGACACAGACTTAGGAAGATTTGGGTTTGAATCCTGCATCAGACACTGGCTGTGTAACCCAAATCACTTACCCTATTTGGGCCTCAGCTTACCTATCTGTCAAAGGAGAGGATTGGACTTAATGGCTTCTGAGGACAATGCCAGCTCTTAAATCTGTGATTCTATGAAAGAGAAGCTAGTGAAGGTGACCACTGACTTGAGGAAAATTAAGGGAACGGAATGAGCATTTATTAAATGCCTACTTTGTGCTGGGTACTATACTAAGTGCTTTGCAAAATATCTCATTTGATGAAGATGTAAACCCTTCTCAGTTAGTATATAGAAGGACATTTACAAACCAGTTAGGTGTGGGCAGAGATGACAATCACACCAAAACAGGTTCTCTCTCTCCTCCCACTGATACAGAGTAGGAGAGAAGAAAAGACATTAGATTTGTGGTCAGAGGGCCTGAGTTCAAAACCGAGTTCTGCCACTTACCCTCTAGGTGACCTGGGCAAGACACCTAACCTCTCTGCCCACCAGTTTATTTGTAAAATGAAGAGTTGGACTAGATGACCTCTAAGGTCTCTTATCATAACCTGACATCAACTGGCACAACCTGGCATTCAAGAATTGTTATTTAATCACTCCTCTTCATACTTGCTGTGATGATCCAGGCCAAAGTGACTTTGTTTTACTGTCCTTTATCCTATCTCCCATCTCGATGCCTTTGCATCATATTTAATTTTATACAATATTATATAATAATAGTACTTATAATTAAGGATTAAGGTTTGGCAAGATTGTTACATGGAATGTGAATTCCCCAAGAGAAAGGACCTTTGCATTCTTCCTTAGCACAACACATTGCTCATAGTAGGTACTTAAATAAATGCTTGTTGATTTCCTGATTGACTGCCCAAGGTCACATAGCTGGTTGAAGGGATTCAACCCTGTTCCTCAGATTCCAAATCCATTTTTTTTCCTCTCCCTGCCACACATTCACATTATCCCTCAAAGAATATAATAAATTTCCAACAGAGGAGCTGGGAGCCTGTTCAGATATGTCCCAGGAGTATAGCCTTCTGGGTATGTTGATCTTGAAGGTGTTGGAAAGGGTTAGACAAACCTGTTTCCATTAGGAGTGGTTTCTTTTCAGCCCCAGGGCAAAGAACAGTATTTAATCTTAATGCTGTTTTTCTGTACTGCACTGTTATCTTCTGAAGAAGGACATGTTCCTGTTTTTGTTTGAGAGGAGAAAACATGCTATTTCTTTATTAGTAAGAGAGTTGGTCAGTTCTGCATGAAGGGTTGGTCAATTCCAGAATCACACAATCTCTGAGCCAGAAGGGCCCCTCGAGGGCATTTTGTCCAGGCTGATACCAACATAGGCATCTCCTCTGCAGCATCTCTGACAAGTGGTCATCCAGTCCTTCTTGAAAACGGCTAGTGACAGGGAACTCATGACTTTCTGAGGCAGCCCATTCTACCTTAGAACGGCTCATATCATTAGGAAGATTTTTCCTTATGTCTATTATTGTTGTTGTCCTGGTGTTTTTTCAGACATATCCTATTCTTCATGACTCCATTTGGGGTTTTCTTGGCAAAGATGGTGAAGTGGTTGCCATTTCCTTCTCCAGTTCATTGTACGGATGAGGAAACGGAGGCAAACAGGGTCAAGTGACTTGCTAAAGGTCACACAGTTAGTATGTTTCTGAGGTCAGATTTGAACTCAGAAGATGAATCTTCCCTGCTTCCAGGCTGGGCACTCTATCTACTTTGCCACCTAGCTGCCTCTTCCTTATTTTTAACAAATTTATTTTGCATTTATATTTTTTGTACTTATTCTGTATATTTTATATATGTATATACTTCCTGGAGTCAGGAAGACTCATCTTCCTGAGTTCAAATGTGACCTCAGACACTTACTGACTATGTGACCTTGGGCAAATCATTTAACTCTCTTTTTCTCAGTTTCCTCATCTGTGAAATGGCCTGGAGAAGGAAATGGCAAACTACTCCAGGATCTTGCCAAGAAAACCCTAACTGAGGTTGTGAAGCTTGGACACATCTGAAACAACTGAACAGTAAAGAGTAGGAGTTGTTTAATTGTTGTCTTTGTATTTCCAGTGCCTAGGGAGCATAGCTGGTACCATGCTAGTGCCAGAGACAGGCACATAGTAGGTACTTAAGAAATGCTGGTTGATTGAAAATTGCAATCTGTCTGGAATTTGTATCCACCACCCCAGCTCTGCTCTACAGGGTGAAGCAGAAGTCAAATATTAGAGCCCCTCTAACTCTGGAAGCCAGCTCACATGTTCCCTTTACCCTAAAGTCTTAGGCTCAACACCCCCATTTCCTTCAAATGGCACTTGTATGGCATGATCGCCAGTCCTCTTGGGACCCTGCCTCTGCCTCTCACCCAGGATGTCTAGAGGGCTTTTCACTCTGGAGTGGTTGGTCAGGGGACATCCAGAAATCAGGTTCTGAAGTAGCTTCTCATTCCACAGCTAGAATGGAAATCACTAATGGGGGATTCTCTTTAAAGCTGCCAGGAGAGCAAAAACATGTTGGGCAGAGGGCCACCAAGGCCCAGGTAAAGGAGAGGTTACACGTGGCTGTCTCTTGTGTGGTCTGAGCCTAATTCAAAGGACTGGTTAATGCTGCAGGAATCCATAGGACTCTCTCCATAACAGAGTCGACCAGAAACTGGAAGATCGCAGAACTGAGTCCATTCCCTCACTTTACAGACGAGGAAGCTTGGGCTCAGAAGAGGTTAAGTAACTTCCATCAAGCAACAGGCATTTATTAAGTACCTACTGTATACCAGGCACTCTGCTAGGCACTGGGGTACAAAGACAAAAGAATCCTTGCCTTCAAGGAGCTATATATCTATATCTATATGTGTATGTGTACATATATATGTGCACGTACACAAAATATATGTGTATATAGGTATAAATACAGAATGTATATATCAATTTATGCATAGATATACAAATATAAAAATTTGCCTTAATGAGAGGTGTGCTCGATGTACGACATAGTGCTTATGTGGTAAGGACTACTCCACCCTTTTCAGAGTGGCAAGTCACTTAACCTCTATTTGCCTTACTTTTCTCATCTACACAATGGGGATAATACTAGCACCTACCTCCCAGGGTTGTAGTGAGGATCAAATGAGATAATTATAAATCATTTAGCACAATGTCTGGAACGTAGTAGGTGCCATATAAATGTTAGCTATTTCTGGTGTGTGTATGTGTGTGTGTGTGTGTGTGTGTGTGTGTGTGTGTTTGTCCCCACGCGTGTAGGTATGGTGCCTGAACACAGAATCTGCTCTGTTGTCTATTCTATGAAAAGAGGAGGGTGAACAAAAACCAGAGGAGGTTGGTCAGCTCTCCTTTATCAGCTGGCACAAAGGAAGAACTCCTCTCCTGACTCTCATCTGCCCAAGATTCCCAGCCAATGAAGTCATCCTGGGGGGCAGCCCAATCAGGTCCCCAGTCACTAGAAACCAGCCAGGAGCTGTGTTCAAGTTCCAGCTCTACTGTATTAGTCAGTAACTACCTGACTTTGGGCAGGTTACTTTTTTCTGTCCTGAAATTTCCTGATGTGTCAAGTGTTAGACCAGGTGATCTAGAAGGCCCCTTCTAGCTCTAAATTTCATTAGCCTAGTATTTCCCTGCTGCTCAAAAGGCTTTGGGCCTGGTGTCAGGGATAGAATGATTAACAAAAAGAAACAACTGCTCCTTCTATCAAGAGGTGTGCATTCTATTCCAGGGAGATGTGGACAGATAAGCCTATGCATGATAATTTGGGGAGCCAGGAGCAAGCACAAATAACTAAGGGGATCAGGAAAGCCTTGAGGTGGCCACGTGTGGGCTGCTACCCATGTTGTCTTTGTGGGAGTATTTCTCCTTCATTCTAGCAAGTCCATGTCTCTACGTGGCATCCAGGACTCCCAGGATTTGAGATGGGCACTATGCCAGTACTTTTAAAATGGTTACCCTACTTTCTGATAATGAGCTCAATTTGTTGAAAAAGCACATAGAATGTCTGTGCGGAAACAGGCTACGGTTGTTTGTCCTCATGATATTCTCTACTTTTCACGTATATTTGGGCCACATAAACATGCACTGGGGGGTGATGAGTTCAAGGAGGAAACACAATTAGTGTATGATTGGCTTTGGTCTTTATAGTACCTTTCTCTCCACCCCCACCCCACTCCCAATCGCCTGGTTTTTATCAGATAAAATCAGAAAAGACTCATTAGTTGTTGCGCGGTGTTAGGAGCTAAGTGCACTGGAAAATGTCACGTGTTCATATTTCTGGTAGATTTAGTGATGGACTTGCCAACTAGAAAATCATCTTGGCACTTTACAAACCACAAAACATCTCATTTGAGCCTCACAACAGCCCTGTAAGTGGGAGGAGATAGTATTATCTCCACTTGACAGATGAAGAATCCAAGGCTCAGACAAGTCAGGTAGCTGACTTGACCAAGGTCACACAGCTAGTAAGTGGCACAGCCAGGATTCAAGAACTCAGGCTTTCTGACTCATAATTTAGAATGTAGGCTCCTTGAAGGCGGGGAATGTTTTGTATCCCCAGTTCTTAACACAGTGTCTGGCATGTGGAAGGTACTTAATAAATCCTCATTGATTCATAAACCTCACCCATTATCTCATTTGAAAATACATGTGCACACACATACACCTACACACACATGCACACACATACATACACACACACACCTACACCTACACATACACACACACACACACACACACACACACACATACTATCAAGGACCATTGACCTACAATAATTATTCATCAAGGGCTCACTAAGGAAAAAAGCAACATCACATTTTTGTTTTTAGAGAGAACTATAAAATGGTTCATTCATCTGTTTTTTAAATTAGGAAGAGAACACAGTCCTCTATTCCATAGATACCACACATAAAAATAATAACCTTCAGTTCTATTTTATGACCAGTTATGAAATCAAGACAGAGGAGGAAAAAGAATGAAAAAGAAGAATAGAGGAGTAAAGGTTGAGGCAGACAAACAGGCGCATGTCCAGAGAGAGAAAGACATCCATCTGTCCACCCACACAGAGACATAGGAGCAGAGAGATTTGCCCATTAAGGGGACACCACTGTCCATTTGCAACCCACTTTCTTCAGTATTTGGACTAGATGACCTCTAAGGTCCCTTCTAGCTTTCCAGCCTATGATTCCTTTCAGTCCCTATCACATAAATAAAATCAAGAGATATTGACACTCTGAGTTATTAAAACCCTTCACAACCTGGTCCCAAATTACCTTGCCAATTTTTAATGTAACAGTTCTTTTTTTAATTTAATTTTTTTGGGGGCTACATTTTAAGTTCCTAACTGTCTCCCTCCCTCCCCCACCCTTGCACTAGACAAGGCCATCATTTGAAACCAATTGTTTTTAGCTCATTAGCAACGGTCAGGTAGCCCAATAGTCCAGTCAAACTGGCTTTCTTTATACATGGCACTCCATGTCCCTGCCCTTTGCAATGGCTGTCTCCCATTCCTAGAATGTGCGCCCTCTTCTCCTCTTGGCTTAGACACTCTAGTTTCCTTCCAGATGGAGCTCAGCTGCCACCTTCCACATGAGACCTTTCATGATGACTTATTTCTGTCCCCCTCTCTTCCCCTCCTCTTCCGCCCCCTTACCACATCCTGTGTCTATTTAGAATGAACCTACATAAATACCTATTGTTTCTCTGGGTAAAATGTAAGCTCCCTGACATCACAGACTGGCTTACTCTTATCTTTGTATCCCTAGCTCAGAGCCTAGGCTTGATGGGAACTTAAAAATTCCTGTTGATTAATTGAGAATTGTAAGGACTCAGAGGAAATATTAAAGAAAACCAAAATAAGGGAAAGGTTACAAGCCATAAACGCTCTACAGAGAATTTATACAAAGCTGCATATAAGAAGAGCCCAGGAGAAAGTGGAGATGACTTCTACTTGCCTGAGTGAAGGGAACTGAAAAGACTGGAGTTGAGTTGTTACAAACTATATTTATAAATATGAGGGGTGTCTAGGTGGCGCAGTGAATAGAGCATTGGCCCTGGAGTCAGGAGGACCTGAGTTCAAATTTGACCTCAGACACTTAACACTTAACCTTGGACAAGTCACTCAACCCCAATTGCCCTGCCTTCTGCCCTCCAAAAAGAGTCAGTCTCTCTTTCTCTCTCTCTCTCTCTATCTATCTATAGATCTGTATCTATATCTATATCTATCTATATCTATCTATCTATCTATCTATCTATCTATCTATCTATCTATCTATCTATCTATCACTTCTTGGTATCTGCTCTGAAGGCCAGACAAGATTAAATGAAGCCATCAGTCTATGGACTGGAAGGTCCCCACTCTTGTGGTTGCAGACTTTCCAGTGTGAAAAATGGCCTCTTTTCTCCTAGACTCTGCCTACTTCCTGGCTCCTCCTTCACTTCCTCCTCCTCCTCATAAATGCTACCCTTTTCTCTGAGCCTCTCTTGCTTTATTCCATTTGATTTCCTTGATTTTCATCATTTCTTCCTTTGTCCAGCACTCATTCAAAAAGTGGCTTAAAAACGGACCCTCTAGGGTCAAAAAATATGGGGTGACTGAGAAATGATTAATTCTTGCTCACATTTCTACAGTGCAATTAGCTTTGCAAAGCAGCTTAAATATATCATTTCTCTATATTCTTACAGTAATTCAATATATTGGGATGGAGTACCATTTTATAGATGAAGGAAATGAGCCACAGTGAAAGGATAGTATTCATGGTCACATGACCATAGTAGGAAGCATCTAACCTTGGATTTGAACCCAAGTCTCCTGACTTTAAGTCTTTCCAATGCATTAGGTTGCTATAGTAAGGTTTCTGTTACAGATAGAATTAGGTTAGCATCTTGGTGCAAAATTTTGAGATCAGCCGCAGCACCATCCTGGAAGTATACTCTTCTCTTGCCTACAATTGGTTTATGTACCCTCCCCTCTTCTCCCCCCACCATTTCCTAACCCACAGAGGCCATCTTCAGTCGTCCTGATCCTTATCTGGCCACTGGACCCAGATGGCTCCAGAGGAGAAAGTGAGGCTGGTAACCTTGCACAGCCCTCTCTCACTTAAATCCAATTCACTTGCAAGTCCTGGCATCACCTCCCTGATGTCATGGTCATCTTCAAGAATGAAGGACAAACAACAGCACAACACCAGAACTCTAACCTATCCCATTATGGGTTGGCCTTTCAAGGTGCAGTATGACTGCTTAGTGCTCGAGGTGCAGCCTATTTTCTCAGTCAGGCCTTTCTGGCTTAAGCTGGCCTTGGCCCCCTGGCAGACAAATGCTGACATTGATTTTGAAAGGTAGCATTTCCAGGTGCCATTGAAATTGCATGGCAATGGATTTTCTGATTCTCCCAATGTGTCATTGTTTATTTTTAATTTTTCTTTTATAATGATGCAAGGCTCCCAGCTGCTGCTGTGATGAGCATCATAGAAATATTTATATAAATAAATACTCTATTCATCTGCAGATTTCAAGAGCAGCTTGCCAACTGTATATGCCAGCAAATCCCACTGCCCCTCCAGGCTTTATTTTTTTGCATACACAGAGGCCGTTCTCAAAGGATCAGTTCAGACTGAGGAAATTTGTAGGTTCAAAAAGATAAGTTCTGGATTGATAGATCTCAAGACCAACCCTGAAATCTGGACCCCCTAAATTCCCATCACCTTTTGCTCTTTTCTGTTCTTTTTGAGAGTAAGGCTCTGCTAATCCTCCATGGAAGAGAGCCTCCCACTAATCCTAAGAGCAGACTGCACAGGAAAGGGGCACACAGGTGAGGAGGGAGCGACCCATGGAAAAAGAAATCAATATTTAAAGCTCTAGTCTACATAAACCTGAGGGTTTTCCCCCCTATGTCTTTCTGCTGACTGTGATAGAATAGGAAGAGCTGGGATCCAATCCCGTCTCTGCCACATACTACCTGTGTGACCCCAAGGCAGGACCCCTATTCTCTCTGGGCTTCAGTTTCCCCCTATTTAAAAAGAGAGGGTTCAACTAGATGAGCTTGAAGGTCCCTTCTAATGCTCGAGCTATGACCAATGCTCAATCTGTGCCTGTCTCACATGAGAAATTGCTAGGAAATTTTCCTTATGTCAAACTGAGAGTTGCCTCTCTGTAACTTCCACCTATTTCTTCTAGTTCTATCCTATAGAACCAGGAAGAACAAGCCTAACCCCTCTTCCACATGTCTGCCCTTTGAGGACAACATGCATATCCTTGGATAGTCTTGTCTTCTCCAGGCTAAATATTCCCACTTCCTTCAGCTGGTTTTTGTGTTGGCTCCCCTCACCCTTCCCTAAACTCGTTTTGCATTTTCGTGTATATTGTACAATTAGCGATGTGTTTCAGTCTTTCCATTTCCCTAGTCATACTAAACAATTCAGTCCCATGTTCACTGACTTAGAATGCTGACATGGACAGTCTTGCTAATGAATTGCTTCCTGTATTTCAGTTCACTTACTGGCCATCTGCTCACTATTGCTGCCTCAACTTTGGCCATCAGCCTTCACCTCCCTCCCCAATCTCCATCTCAAGCTTAGACTTTGCTCCCAGGATACTCAGCTCTGCTAGATGAGCTGCTGCTCCTAAAACACTTCCTAGCCTTGTCTACATTGGCCCCTTTCCAGCTCTTTAAAGTCGTGTCTTCCTCCATTAGAATGTATGCCCCTTGAGGGCAAGGACTAACTAGTTTGCTTGTATTTATATCCCTAGCATTTAGCACAGAGCGTGGGGCATACTAGGCACTTAATATATACACTATCATCTATCTTTGTATTATCTCCTCAACTCAATGGTGAGCTCTTGGGTGATGTCTTATGCTTACTTTGAGTGAGCTCATCCATTGACTTCCCATGGTGTTCAGCACATACCAGGTACTGGTAGACTACTTGTAGAATGATAAACTGATGGACAACTACATTTTTGTTTTAGCTCCTCCTAGAATCTCAGAGCCAGAGAGGTGACATACAGTCTTATTCACTGTCATGTGTAAGAATAATTTTTAAATTAACTGCAACAAATGTTCATTTATCTTCTTTTTAAATATTTCTAGCGATGAGAGGTTCACTACCTTATAAAGCAAGCCATTCCATTGCAGGACAGCTCTAATTGTTAGGAACCTCTCTTCCTTTTTTAAGAAGTTGTTGTAATCTGCCTCCTTATAACTTGAACCCATTATTCCTAGTTCTTCCCTTAAGGGGCCAAACATGATAAATCTAATCCATCTTCCACATGACAACTTTGACTTTATATTCCATGCCCCGCGGTGGATGTTCCACATCTTTTCTACTCAAACCATTAATACCTTCTGTATTTGCTTCTCTCTTAACAGATGTGCTGGCTTCTTACTTTACCAAGGAAAGAGGCAATCTGCCATAAGCTCTGCCTTCTCCCTCATTTTATATCTCAGAACCCATCTCCATCCTCACCCACAATCTCTTCTTCTATGCCTGTCTCTGAAGAAGAGGTGGTCCCTCTCTTTGACAACCATTCTATCTTTTGATCTCCTTCCTTCCTATAACCTTCTGGAACTTGCCCTATTTGTTATACCCTTCCTCTCATCTTCTCTCTTTCCTTATTTATTGGCTCTCTACCTACTCTACAAATACATTCTAGTTTCCTTTAAAACAAAACAAAACCCTCACTTGATCCTGTGAATCTCTCAAGCTGTAGTCCCATATTGCCCTTCCCTTTCATTACCAAATGCACCTCCCGCCTCCACTTCCTCATTGTTCAGTCCTTTGCAAACTAGTTTTCAATTGCACCTCCTGATTGAGAGTGCTGTCTCCAACAATCTCTTAACTGATAAATCTAATGGTCTTCATTCAGTGCTCATCCTCCTTGTAGTCTTTGCAACTTTGGATACTGTGGACTGCTTTGCCCCACCCCAAGACATTCTTCTCTTGGCTCCCATTACTAATTTCTTGAAGTTGTCCTCTCTGACTACTACTTCTTAGTTCCCTTTGCTGGATCATCATTCACACTCTGTCTTCTTAGCTAGGGCTCTGTCCTAGGTTCTCATTCTTGTTCTCGATCTCTCCTGCTCTCCCCATCTCCCCTCTCTTTTCCTTCTCTACCTCTTGAAAATTCTCCTAGAAATCTTATCAGCTTCCATAGTTTCAAGTATCATCTTTATGCAGATGACTCGTAAATCTATATAAATTCAGGCCAAATCTCTCTTTTGAACTTTAGTTATGTATTATAAATTGACTACTAGATATCGCCTCCTTGATTTCTCAAACTCAATATGTCCCAAATAGAACTAATTGCATCCACTATCTGTCCCTCCCTCCCCCCACAAAAAAACAACAACCATGCTCATCATTTAAACTTCCTTATTTCTACTTAGAGCCCCATCATGTCTCAGTTGGGTCATCTTTGATTCCACAACACTTCCCACCTGATTCCTCCCTAATCAATCAATTCTACCTCCACAACATTTCTCCAATTCATCCCCTTTCTCATCATGCACACAGCCACCACCTTAGCTCCAGCCCTCATCACCTGTTATTGTCTTATACTGGCAATGGTCTTTTAATTGGTTACTTTACATTCAGTCTCTTTCCCTTATAATCCATCCTCTGTACAGCTGCCTAAATAATCTTCCTAAGGCACAGGTCTGACCATGTCACTCAGCTAAAATCCTTGGGTGGACCCTCATTCTTTGTGGTCTAAAATACAAGTCTTTTGCCTGGTATTTATGTTACTTTACAATCAGTAAAGTTAGATGGCTCCCATCTACCTTTCCATCCTTTTTTATATTACTCCCTTTATGAACTCTATGCTTTTGCCAAAGCAGACTTCTAGCCATTCCCTAAATTTGATGCTTTAGATCCTGCCTCAATATTTGGACAAGCCATACTGCCTTGCCCCCCATGGAATCTGCTATTCCTCCTCATCCCAGAATCCTCATCTTCAACTTAATGTTCATTTTAGGTGCATTTTTGGTGGAGACTTTTGTAGTATCCCCAGTTGTTAGTACTTTCTCTTCCTCTCATTATCCTTGTACATCTTTGAGGGCCTCTTGTAACCCCCTCCCCTTAAAAGATCATAAGCTTTTGTAAGGGCAGGGAGTATTTTATTTGTGTCCTTGAATCTCCAGCACCTAGTAAAGTGTTCTGCATGTGACAGGTGCATAATAAATGCTTGCTGAATTTGTTGAATTGAAATGGAAGACAGGGATCATTTTAAGTCTTATGTCTTTAAGTTTTCTCTTTGCCAGAATAAACATTATAATTCCTCTCAGTGAATTCCCCAAAGAAATGATCATTGGTCCCCTCTCCCTCCTGTTTGCCCTCTTCTGGCAATGCTGCAGCATGTCAACATCCTTCCTAAAGTGTGGTCCCCAGAACTGGGCACAACATTCCAAATTTGTCCTCATCAGGGAAAAGAATGGCAAAAAAGGGGGAAGGGTCACTTAAAACATGCAGAGATGAAAACAAAAGGAAACCAAGAAAGAAGCACAAACAAACAGGACAGCTTTAGAAGTTATGGCTTGAACTTCATACACGCACTTATTTATATATATACACATATAGATTTTTTTTCTTTAAAAACAAGCTCTATAGAAGAGAGTTCTTCAATTTGATTTGGTTCTACTAAACATACACACATGCACATACACATATATGGAGATGCCTATTTTATTTGGCATCAAGTTCTAAATTCACAACAATATAGAAATGAATAGAGTGTCAGGGATATGACTTCTTTTGTCTGGACCCTTTACTTTTAACACAGCCTCAGAAATCTATCACTTAGCATTTTCTTGGAGCTCTTGTCACATCTCTTGCTTTTTGGGGGAGAGTACGTACTCTTTAAAATAAATGCCACTTCCCTTACCTAAGATAGGAGGACTGGTAGGAGATGTTCCTCTCCTCCCCGTCCCCCCACTCCTCCAAGAGGAGAAGTGGAATTCTTTGTCTTAGTGCGCAGAAGCCCGCTGCTAACCCTTCGCAGGTGTGGGGCACTTCTCAGGACAGACCTGTGCGCTCTGTTTGAAAAGAAACTAAGTGGATCCTTGATGATTAGTGCACTAAAGAAAGCAGTGAAATCCAATCCAAACTCTCAGAACTTTGCCCTGATGACTTCCAAGGGCAGACTGAGGCAGCAGAACTAGCTCACACTTGGCTAAGGGTGTCTCCATCTGCTCATCTCCAGTCAGAGGTAAAGGCTTTGGATGTTCTTGCGTGGTTCCCATCTCTCTTGCTTTAGAATAAAGAAAGCCGTTACCTGGGATTCAGGAGACCTGGCATGGGGTTCAGGCTCAACACTTACTAGCTGAGTGACCCAGGAGCCAATCATTTCATTTCTACCGCCCTGAATGTCCTCATCTATAGAATGGGGATAATCGGGCTTGCACCAAGTTGCAACATCATCGTGGGGCTTAGATGAGCTAATGAGATTTAGGTCTTACAAGGAATACGCAGATGTTAATGATTCTTGTTGCATTTCTTGTTGGGATAAAGTCATGAAAGCTGATCTTAGGAGACCGGAGGTTTGCACATCTCTTTACATATATTGTCTAATCTGACGCTCACAACAACTCTGTGAGCGAGGTTGTATGATTAGGCCCATTTTACAGATTAGGAAACTGAGGCTGAGGGAAGTTAAGTGATTTCCCCAGCGTCACATAACTAGTAAATATACAAGGTGGCATTTGAACTCAGGTGTAACTCCAGGTCTATGCCCCCCAGCTGCCATAGTATCTGTAACCTTCAGAATCACTTCCGTCATACCTCCTAGGCCCTATCTTCTTTGACCCACTCAGTGCCAAAGGCCAGGCTGCCACCTACCTGGGCAGTATCCATCTCATTTAGCATCACCACTGAGGAGCAGTTGTAATCGAACACCAGCCTCCAGAAGTCAGCTCCGGTGTTGGGAAGGGGGTGCTGAGTGACGATAAAGGCCGCTGGTTGCTTGTGGCTCTGACAAAAGAATAATATTGGCTTTTAAAAAATGCATCAATCAGCATTATTCAGATGACTATTAGACCCATGAGGCTGACAGGAGGCCATCTGAGCCATTTAAACTGATTAGACAAAGCACTGAGACCTTCTCGTTATCAGCTCCAGTGTGAATGAAACCTTCTCATAATGGAATCATTCTCCTTCAAACTAAGACATTTCATTAGAAAAGTGTCACCAGAATAGGGATTATTCAAATAAATTATTTATGTCTGGGGACTCAGCAAATAACAATGATTAGAATATGAAATGAAAAATATTGGGAGGTGATTTTTTTTCTCTTAGTTCCCCAACAACAGAGCATCTGGGGATGAAAGGACATCTCTGTTTGCTGGGGATACTAAGAATGGCTATGGCATGTCCGTGACCTCAGGTTCTGACCCACGGGCTCCTTAGGGAAAAGAGACATATTTGGATATAGTAGTCTCAAGACAGGACCAGAAGCTAGGCAATTCTTGGAGCCCTGTTTCCCTAGCATCAGGTGGGGACGATGCTCAAGTGCCCGGCACACCCAGTGCTAGTGAATACCAAGGCAGGTAAGTAGCTGGAGACTGCCAGAGGGCAAAGGGATTTTCCTCCAGTGCTCTGCTCTGAGACAAACCACAGGCAAGCATTAAGCATGCTTAGTGGAGAAAGCCTTAAGTTGGAAGTTTAAACTTGGTTTCTAAACCTAGCAATGTCATTGGGTTGCTATGTGAGCTTCAGCAAGGCATCTTCTCTCTGAGCCTCAATTTCCTCACATGGGGGCAGTTAGACTCATTGATCTCTAAGGCTTATTCCACCTCTAATAGTTTATCATTCTATGTGTAAGGATGTGTGGCACAGTGGGGAAAGAACACTGTATTCAGAGTCAGAGGACCTGGGTTTAAACTCTAGCTCCATCACTTACCACCTGTGTAACTCTGGGCAGATCACTAAAGATCTCTGGACCTGAGGTCCTTCACCTACAAAATGAGGGCTTGGTCTGGATCAGTGGATAAGAACCCAACTGGGTTCTTAATCTTTTTGTATCCTTGGCCTCTTTAGCAATTCAGTGAAGCCTATGGACCCTTTCTAAGAATCATGTCTTTAAATGCATAAAATAAGATATGGAGGATGACACAGAGAATTGATGATAATGAAACGAAGTCATCATGGACCTCAAGTCCAGAACCCCTGGATTGATGATCTCTGAGGTCCCTTGTAGCCCTAAGTCGACTCCACAAACAGCACGAAGGCTAAGGACGGAGATCAACATCTAAGCTGAAATTACACCTCTCTCATTTTGGTGGGACCAAGTCGAGGCACAAATGGCACTCAGAGGCAGGCAGGACCTGGGCAGGCCATGCACTGGCTTCATGCTCCAGGTGCTCCCTTCCCTTAAGATGCTTAACAATCTCATTGGGGAAACAAGACTGACAGAGGTGAAGTGAAGAGAACCATAGAAGATGGGGGTATAATTAAATGCTAGACTGCAAGGCAGAGACTATACATGCCAGAGATGGTCACTGAAGGGAGAGGGCAGCCTAAGCTGCAGTCATCAGGGAACAAGAAGAGCTTTAAAATTTGCAAATCACTCTCCCTACATTATCTAGCTTGAGCCTTCCGTTCACCCAGGGAGATGGGCATTTAACTCCCATTTCACAGATGAGGAAATTGCAGCACAGAGAGATTAAGAAATAATTTTTCCATGGTTTCATAACTGGGGAATGGGAGATGTGGGATTTGAACCCAGGTCTTTCTAATGCCAGCTCTAGCTCTCCATCTACTGTACCATCTGTTTACTATACCTACCTACTATACCTACCTTCCAGAGAATAGGGGGGACTTTGCCTTGAAAGTAGAAATTGCTTTTCTTTGCAAACTTTTTCTTTCTGAACTTGGGCTGAAGGATCATTAAACAAGAAAAGTCATGTTTCTGAGGGCAGTAACCGTCAGGAGGTGACTCCAGACAATTTACTCCAACAGCTGTTCATGTTGCTTGCCAATAGCTGGTGATTTTGTGCCACTTTGCAGGGAAGCCAATGAAGAATAGTCATAATGTCCCTCAGACTGTTAGGGAGGGGTGGCCAGTCTGAGCTAGGGAAGAGTTTGCTGTATGGATCTTAAAAGAAATAGAGTTGAAATCCTTTTCCATCCAAGAACTATCAATAAGAGCCATTTACCACTTAAAGGTTTGCAAAGCACTTGACAAGTATTTCTCATTTGATCATCACAACAGTCCTGAGAAACAGGTGCTATTATTCTCTCCGAGTTATAGGTAAGGAAACTGAGGCTAAGCAACATTTAATGGATTGCCCCAGATTGCACAGCTAGGAAGTACAAGAGTCAAGTTTGAACTCAGATCTTCCTGACTCAAGGCCCAACACTCCATCCACTGCACCACCTAAATTCTGGTAATTCAATAGCTTAAGGCATTTCGCCTAATGGCCGGGTTTGCTTTTGTGAGCCAATGGATGGGCAGATCTTAGTAAACAATCTTTATACTATAAAAAGATAAGAATGACTTTTAATGAATTTGGTTGTACTTAATTATTTTGTTATTGTTCAGTCATGTCAGACTCTTTATGATCCCATTCTTGGCAAAGAACACTTTGCCATTTCCTTCTCAGGCTCATTTTACAGATGAGAAAACTGAGGCAAATAGGGTTAAGTGACTTGCCCCGGGTCACACAGCTAGTGAGTATCTGAACTGAATTTGAACTCAGGAAGATGAGTCTTCCTGACTCTATGCCCAGAACTCTATCCACTGTGCTACCTAGAAGCCCATGGTTCATTATAGAATCCTCCTATGTAGAGTGACCTTAAAGAACAACCAATTCAGAACTTTCATTGTAGAGGCTGGAATGAGGGACCTGAGGCTGGAAACCAGGGAAATGACCTGTCCCAGGTCATACAGCTAGTTAGTGGCAAAGTCAGGATTAGAACCCAGGACTTCTGGGGCAGAGTCTCTATTTTGTAGCGTCTTTGTACCATTGCATAGCTTTTAAGTTGTCAGAAAGCAGTTTTTTCTTTTAAACCTTTCTTCCCCTATGTTTGGAATATGTAACTTTGCCTAGAAAATGCCTTCTAAATGGGTAATAGTGGAAATCTTGGCCCTGTTTTCTTTCCCTTCCCTTTTTAAACCTTCCCTACTTTCCTTTTCTTTCTTCCAGAACACATTGAACAGCTACTAATACAAATCCCTATTTTAAATATTGTGGGAAATTCATGATAGATGATCACAAATACTGACCCGTGTGTAATTTCAGGTGATCAAGTTGCATGGTCTTTCCAGTTCAAAGGTATGTATGGATTGTATGAACCCTTGTGCTTTGCAAGATGGTTATATGTCTCATGAGAAGGGCTGTATAAGGCAGGAGTCCTTCACCCCTTTTGTGTCCTGGCCCCCTTTGACAGTGTGGTGAAGTCTGTGGAGCCCTTCCTAGAACAAATTTGTAAATGTCTAAAATAAAGTACATGGGGTGGCAAAGGAAACCTATTATATTGAAACGCATTTAACAAAATATATTTTTTTAAAGTTTGTGGGCCAGCTTAAGAACTTATGCCTTAAAGCAATAGTTCTCAACCTTCCTAATGCCACCATCCTTTAATACTGGTATGTGGGAGTAACTGCATGTGGGCAGACCTGCCTGGAGATGGATAGAGGAGCGGTGTCTCAGTTCCTAAGACCATCGGAAATATGTGCTTTCCCATGGTCTTAGATGACCCCTATGACCCCTGTGAAAGGGTCGTTCGACCCCTAAAGGGGTCGCGACCCACAGGTTGACAACTGCTGCCTTAAAGGAACGACAAGATAGGAAAGTATTAGGAGAAAGAAGAGGTAGCTTGGCAGAGCAGGGCTCCCATGTGAATGTTTGCTGAATCTTGGGAAGTTAGAGGTAGAAGGGGCCTGAAAGATCACTGAATCAAAGCCCCTGTTTTACAGAGGAGAAAACACAGGCCTAAGGGAGGAAGTGACTTGCCCAAGTTCACACAGTGAGTGAGTTGCAGATGTGAAACCCTAACTCACAGATCAGAGATCCCTCCATTTCTGTGCTCACGAAAAGGCTTACTGGGCATCTGAGGATGAGTAAAAACCTCGACAACTTTGACAATTTGCTAATGAGTTAGAAAAGCCCTCACTTTGCTTTCTCAGGAGAAACCTCCTGTGGGAGAAGCTGCTGAAGAGGCATTGTGTGTCCCCAGGTCACATTTCAGTGGCAGATCCCAGGCTCAGGGCTGGATAAGGGGCCTTGCATTCAGCGGGCCAATGCAGTAGAAATGTTTCTCCCCAGCAGGCCTTGAATTCCAGAGTAGAGCCTGTAAATCCCCAAGGGACTCAGTGAAAGGCAGATTCCAGCAGACCTGGGATGGACTCGTTTAGCTCTGAGGAAAGCCAAGCTCCAGGATGCAGGGAGCCTGGGTCCTGATCCTCTCTCTTCCTCCTGTGATAAATGCTCTAATAGCCTGGCATATCTGACAGACCTTATCTGCAAATATGTTCAAGACTTGTGCTCTGGCTGGCTTTTAGGAATCAGCCAGCAATCCATTCTAGGGATAACATCATCCTTTACCAGGGGAAACATTAAAAATTAACCCAAAGGACTTCATATTTTTCCACCAGGAGGAAAGCTGCTATGGTTACCAGATAATGCACAGACTAAGCTGGAATACAGATAAGAGGTTTTTTTCTCCCCCTCTTAAGAAAGAAAGGAAAAAACAATCTGATGAGGGCGAACCAGAGAAATGCCCTGTGGGCAAAATGAATACAATTAGCATCTCCTAGCCTATGGTCCCCATTTGACCTCAGGAAAGCCTCATAAGCTACACAAAGGGCCAGCAAGATACACTTTCAATGTATGGGAGGTAAGTGCTTCCTCAGAAAACATGGAATCAGCCCCAGTAAAACACACACACACACACACACACACACACACACACACACATACACACACACACACACACAGCCACACAGTTCTTAGTACCAAATATCTACATGGACACTGTGAGAGTCAGCCTTAATCCAGATGTTTGCCAAACATCCAGATGTATGATGTGTGTTGAAAGAATATTAGTACAGCAGGAAAAAAAAAAACCACATTGGATTTGGTGTCAAGAGAATGTGAGCTCCAATCCTGGTTCTGTCCTTTTGCTGTCTTTGGGCCCTTAGGAAGATCCCTCCACCTTTCTGGACCTTACTTTCCTCAAATGTTAAATGAGAGGGTTGGATAAAGTGACTTCAAAAGTCTCTTTCATCTTGAAACCTATGATTCTATGGTTGATGTTATATAACCATATAGACATAATCATCCATGACATGGCCAATGGTCATAGGAAAACAGGGAGAAAAAATGTCTAGCTAACAGCCAAAACTCATGATTCACTTCAATTCAGGGACCTCGTGTAGTACTGGTGACAAATGTCTCACTGATTATGGGTAAGGCACAGCTGAGAGTGATCTGCCAAGGAGGCTGCTGGGAGTGCTTTAGAAGAAAGAAGGTTTGGAACATTAAGCTCAGTGTGATCAGAGCTTGGACAACAACTCAGGAAGAGGCTCTGTCTGGTCCCTGGCAATGAAACTCCCAAGACAGAGGGCTGATGCTTAAAGAAAGAGTTCCTTGCTTTTAACCTGCTAGGATTTATGGAAACCTTTTCCAACCATTCTCTCATTATTACACTCCTGTGAGGGTGGCAGGGGATAGATGAGATTTCCCTTTTGCAGAGGAAGGAATTGAGGCCCAGTGAGAGGCATGTGAATTGAGGAGGGTCACATACTAAGTTAGTGGCAAGTCAAGTCAGCAAAGCGCCTACTATGAGCCAAACAATGTACAAACAGTTGGAGAGTCAAATAAAAAAAAAACAAAACACCTCTACTCCTAAGGAGTTCATAATTCAATAGGAAGGGGCAACAGGCAAACAACTATGTACAAATAAGCTATATTTGGGATAAGCTGGAGATAACCTCAGAGGGAAGGCACTGAGCTTAAGGGGGTCCGGGAAAGGCTTCTTGCAGAAGGTGGCAGTGTGAGGACTAACTCTTCCAACTCCTGTTCTAGGGATTCTTTCTGTGATGCCAGACTTAGGAAAAGCGAAGATGGCAGTCCTGAGATGTTAAAGCATGACCTTCCTAAGAATGCAAGTGTCAGAGATGGGAAAAAGCCAGGACCTCACAGTGAAGGTGTCAATGAACCTAGGCCTAGGATCAAAGGGATTATGGACTGTCCAGATCTTTCCTTTCTGTAATATTTCAAAAGATCTGTGTTTTCATGAGTTTGGGCAGTCTCTCCCCTGACATTGACAGCAACCTCTCTGTGGTTTCTCTAGAACAGAGGTTCTCAACCTGTGGGTTGCAACCCCTTTGGGGGATGGAAAACACATATTTCCAATGGTCTTAGGAACCGAGACACTGCTCCTCTATCCGTCTCCAGGTGGGTTTGCCCACATGCAGATACGCCCACATACGAGTATTAAAGGGTTGCGGCATTAGGAAGGTTGAGAACCACTGCTCTAGAATATGATCTTTGTGAGTGTCTGTGGACCAAAAGACTCCTGACCTAGTGGTTAACTCTAGTGAGGGGTTTCTCTGACCTTAGCTAGGCTGGAATGATACCCACATAATCCATCAATAGGTCCATTCATAAAACTTGATAGGACCTTCCCAAACTTGGACTCCATTGACGTGACCAGTAAGAGCCTATGGTCTTGTCTACACCATCATGGACAGAAGATTTAGAAGGGGGGTGGGGTTCCCCTTCTAGGCAACCTTTCACAGATGTAGGGCGAGCTGCCTGACTTCCTCAGGATACAGATGACAGGACTTAGTTCACAGATATTATTCAGGAGGATCAATGTTCCACTGGCCCCAACCACCTGGCTTAGCCCATCTAGCCTGCAGGAAGGAGAGCAACTGGCATTAGCTAGAAATCTGCTTACATCCATTAATGCTGCATTGATGTAATTGCTTGATTCTCCATCCACAGAGATAAGGAAGGGGAGGCATCGGTCAAGAGGCAGCACCTCCATGCTTCGGTTCTTGTCATGATTTCTTGGCAGGAGCCCAATACTGCAGTCCTCAGGCCGGACACGCGGTGTCACAATATTGAGGGTCTGTGGGAGGATGATCATAGAAAATGTTGAGGAACTACAGCCAGATTGAACAAGATGATCAGCTAACAGACATAACAAATGTAGGGAACCCAAAAGGATGGGGATCGGTCATGGGCTCTCCTCACTTCCTTGGCTGTCTTCTTCACGCTGGCTATTCCTCTTCGCTAAGGAAGCCTGTTGCCTCCTGCCCTAGGTTTTCTCCTCTTCTTTTTGTCATCAAACACTATCCTGATCAGGTTGATGTTTGAAAACCTCTCCCCCTCCTCCAACTTCCCATGTGCTGGAAATGAGACAAAGTATTTCCCTGTACATCTGTCTAGTTCCTGTATATATTCTATTAAAAAAAATAAATCATCTGTCAGCACTAATAGATCCTATGATTGGACTATGAGCCCAATTATGCAAAAAAAATATTGACTGATCCTGGTTTCCAGCTAGGAAATTCCTTAGTTATAACATGAAGGATTATATTTGAAAACAGAAAGGTCAGATAACCATAACAGATGGATCTGTTGCTGGTTCTTCCTTCTTCATGGATAACAGCCTAGATCTTAGTTAGCCCTCCTTGGGATATGTGTTGTTGCTTATTGGCTCCAGGATGCATATTTTCCAGGATTTCAGACTTTTAAAGTTCTTAGGAGGATTAGTTATTATGAAATCTGATAATGTAACATTATTGCATGTATAGCAAAGGGCATCCCATAAAGCATGAGTCTGTACCCTGGCCCCTTGTTGGGTAGGGAGACACCTATGTCCTTGCCCAAATACACATGGCCAAATTAATTTGTCCCATGGGTGGTACACAAAATGACATCTGCTCTTACCTGAAATTCATCTTTTATTTGGCTGGAATTGGTCTGTGGATCCAGTCTGCTGATGTTATAGTATATGGATCGGAACTCACACACAGGAATGGCGGTGTTGCCACAAAGGCAGGCCTCCAAGATGGCATCATGGACAAACACATATTGCTCCTGCCATACCCAAAGAAAGACAGGACATGTGAAACAGCTCCTCATGACCTAACCCAATAAAACCCAAGTGGAAAGGCACTCTTGCCATGTAGGTGAAATTGGCTTAAGTGAGAACTTGGGCTAAAGTGGGAAATGCCCATCATAGGCCATGGTTGTTGGAATATTGAATTAGAAGGGTTTTTAGAGATCATCTGTTGATCTAACTTCCTTATTTTATAGATGAAGAAACTGAGGCCCAGAGAACAGAAGCCACAACACAGGTGACAAAAAGCAGACCAGGATTTGAACCCAGGTTCTCTGATTTCAAGGTTAGTGCTCTTCATACCACACCTCTCACACACGGTTTATCATCAGTGACATGAATGGTTTACACCATGTGTGTAAACCATTTTCATCGTGCTTTGGCTCAATTACAATTCAAAAGCCATTGACATTGGAAACATTCATTGACAGAAGACATTTGTAAAGTTAATAATGATGGGTTTCTCCTCATAAGGTGGGTAACGAACACAGAAGCTCTTAGCTCTTTGCCCAAATTTATTCCATGCAGCAGTGACCTCCTGTCAGATGTTGGAGAGGGAAACCTGGGCAGCAGGTTGGATCAGATGACCTCCAAGAGACTGTCTAATTCTATGAGTTTATGAGGTTTGATGTGTATTGCTCACAATACAAAGCTATCCCCTTATGAGGTAAGAAACATTCTTGTTGATGGAAACTTATTGTACTCCTAAGAGAGATGTACATCTTTAATGGCTAAAATGCCCTTTTCATTGTATGTGACTGGGGAGGAAGCTTGGTGTAGCAGAAAGAGCACTGGATTAGAAGTCAGAGGAATTGGGTTCAATTCTTGACCATGTTGGTCTATGTGAGCCTAAGTTTCCTCATATTTAAAATGAGAGTGCAGGTCTACATGTCTTCTGAGACCCCTTCTGGCTCTAGATCCAGGATCCCATGATCTTCGGTGACATAAACTTGGGGAAAAATGTTTGGATGATGATATAAGTTTAAGATGAAACTCATGGGAAATTGTCATGGCGTATAGAAAAAAGGAAAGAAGTTAAGGAATTGTTACATCCCGTGCACTGCTCCAGGAAAAGGGGTATTCTTATATGGGGTCCACAATCCTGGCTCTGTAAGTAGAAATTTTCCTAGAGTGGAGTAGGGATCAGGCTTAATCTGATAGCATGATAAAGTGGAAAACATATTGAAACTAAGTCAGGAGACCTGGGTTCAAGTCTCTGCTCTCATGCTGATGGCTTTATGACCCTGGAGATAGCTAGATCTGGAGTCAGAAGAATCCAAGCCCAATTCCAGCATCAGTCACTAGCTGTGTGACCCTGAGCAGATCACTTAACCTTTGCCTTCCTCAGTTTCCTCAGCTATAAAATGGGAATAATAATAATGACACCCATCTCCCAAGGTTACCCCCAGGGTTATCAAATGAGATAATACATGTAAAGTGCTTAGCACAGTGCCTAGCACATAGTAGGTGCTTAAGAAATTCTTTTTCCCTTCCTTCCTTAGAAAGGTAGCAACTCAGACTCTTAGAGCACAAGGGATCTCTGGGGCCATCTAGTCTAACCTTTACCTGAACAGGAATAACCTCTGTAACATCCCTGATAAGTGGTCACATAGTCTTTGCTTTAAGACCTGTAGAGCAAAAGGAGCCCATCTTATCCCAAGGAAGCCCATTATACTTTGGGGGCAGGTCTAGCAATAGGTAGGGCACTGGGTTCAAATCTTGCTTCAGGCATTTAACTAGTTGAGTGGCCCTGGGCAAGTGACTTCACCTCCCTGCGCCTCCCTTTCTTTCTTCATCTATAAAATAGAGGAGTTGGGCTCAGTGGTGTCTAAGGTCTTTAATGACTCTAAATCTGTGCTCCTACTTTCTTGGAACCTTTTCCTCACACTCAGAATAAAACTATTTCTCTGCCACTTCCTTCTACCTTAGTTCTGTCTCCTGGAGCTAAGCAGAACAAGTGGAGCATAGGATCATAGACTCAGAGCTAGAAGACTGGCCATGTGGTCCATCCTTCTCATTTTACAGATGAGCAAACTGAGGCCCACAGCAGCTAAGTGACTTGCCTAATGTCCACAGGTAATAAGTATCAGAGATGAAATTTTAAGTGAGGTCCTTTCAATTCAGATCCAATATTCTTTCCATACTATTAGGCTACCCTTTCACGTTTCTTCTATATAAAGCCTCTCAAATGTTCTCCTCCCCAAGTCTGCTTTTCTCTAAGGTAAATATCCCCTTATGATATGGCCTCTGATTCTCCCAATCCTGGTCACTCTTCTCATGCTCATCTATGCCCTTTCTAACATGTGGTACCCAGAAGAGAGCACAACATTCCAGATGGACATGTGCTCTGACCTCTGTTTCTTTATCTTTAATAAACAGATATGCCAATCCTTTGGTGTATGGAGTTATTTGTAAACCTTAAAGGGCTATAGGAATGTGAGCCACTATATTTTCATAGAAACATCCTTTAGACTATCCAAAACCCTTAGCTCTAATTCTCTATGTTCCCCACTTTCTAAATTGTTATTGAGTCTTCTTAATGCACCCACATATCTGGAGGATGAAGAACCACGGGAAGATGACCAGCTTTAGGTCTTGGGCAAGACATGTCCCCACTTAATGCATTAGCTTTTCAGACTCCTTTGAGTTTATATTGGGTAATCCATTGGGTAACCCTCCTGCAGGGTGGGGGGTAGTATTAGATATTAGGATTATTGATCTGCAGGACTGACGCTATGCCATGATGAACATGTAGAGCAGAGATAGGGAGGATCCTCTGCCCTCTTTATTGTGGGAAGGCCTTCATGGACACCTAGGGAGAAAGAAACAAATGCTCCCTAACTTGGAGAGTGATACCAGTCTAAACAGATGCCCCTGAAATAAGACCATCATTATCCAATCCTGGATTCAGAGGTGTAAGGTCACATGAAGAATGGCAATAGCTCCTGATTCAGAGGACCTGGGTTCAAGTCCAGTCTTTAATGGTTACTTGGGCACTTAAGTCACTTCTTCCACCTTGTTTTCCTCATATGTAAAATGAGGGTGTTAGACTAAAGGGCCTTCAACATTCTTTCTGGCTCTGGGTCAGTAAATTTCTTATCTCGTGACAGAGATGGAAACACTTGCATTTTCTCTCTCTTTTGCCCTCCCTTGCACTTTCACAAGGGCTGATGTGGAGGTGTGACATTTAATTTTCTGTTTGCCTGCTCTTCCCAGTAGAGCTCTAGATGATAGCCTAGGTCCAGATGACTCCTCTCTTTGTACTTCCAACTGCTGGCTGTGTTATGCTTGGGGAGAGGTCCAGGCAGGCAGACAAATAGGAAGGTAAAACAAACAGAGATGGCATTAAGACCAAACAATTAATTAAGACTAAACTAATTCTGGGAATAAGATAAGAAACACATCAAGAAAAACTGGAAGGAAAGAGGGTTCCCAGCGATTTGGGGGATGGCTGAGTGAATTGCTATATATGAATAGCATATAATATTACTGTGTCATGATAAACAAGAACATAAAATATTCAAAGAGACTTGGGAAGACTTGTATCTACTGATACTGAGTGATGTTAAGGAGAGCGTGGAGAACAATCTGAATGATGATTAAATACTGCAAAGGAAAACAACACTGAGGGATGTTGGCATATGATCGATGTGGCAGCCGAGTCATGATTTCAGAGGATTTTTGATAAACCAGGCCTCCCACCTCTCAGCAGTGAAGTGGTGAATTTTGGTGAGGAATGAGACCTATGCCCCCAGCTGTGGCCCCAGTGGAGATTTGCTTAACTGTGCCTATTTATTCAAGAGATGCTTCTGTTGGGTAGCAGGAGAAAAGGATGGTCACATCAGGAAGTAACAGGGATGTTTTTTAAGAAGCATAACAGAACTTTTTAATGAAAGAAAGGAAGCATATGTAGGAACATGGTAGATCCAAACACACACTAAAGTAGAAGACAGGAAACCTGGGTTCTAGCCTCAGCTCTGGCACTGAGCTTGGGAGGGCTATTTAGCTTCACAGCTTCCTCATCTACAAAATGAGAAATGTGTACTAGGTGGCCTCAATGTGCCAGGTGCTAGAAAAAATTCCTCTCTAGGGGTGGAGTCAAGATGGCAGCATAGAAGCAGGAAAACTCTGCAGCTCCCCCCATAACCATCTCAAATACCTATAAAATATGACTCTAAACACATCTTAGAGCTCCAGAACCCACAAAAGGACAGAGAAACAAAGTTCCTGCTGAAGGCAGCCCGGTAGGTGGACAGGAAGGGTTCATTGTAGTGTGCTGGGAGCAGAGCCAAGCCCCATGCAGTTTTAGCCTGGGGTGGCCAGGACAAGCCACGGCTGGAGTTTTCAGGAGAGCAGATCACTGGCAGCTGTGCCAGTTTCCAGAATTATCAACCCATAAGAGCCAAGGACAAAGTGAAAGGTTAGTGGAACTTGGCTAAATTTGGGGGAGAGGATCCAGCCAACTACCACAGAGCTAAAAGCAGCAGAAGTGGTGGCCCTGCAGCTGCCTCCACATGCCTGCTTCAGAGCTCCTGGCCTGCAGATTGCAGCGGGGCTAAGCAAACATTCAGAGGCTAAGTGCTCTTGCCTTGACCTGTCTGGATCGGGATCGCGGTCTTGGGTGGTGGTCCTGTGGTGTGTGACCAGTGAGCTAAAGCTGGTGGGGGCTGCAAAGATGGCTCTTAATAGCTTTGGCAGCTGCAAAAACCCCAGCGATTTGGGACAGAGCTCTCCCCTCTGAAAGCAGAGTTCTACTGAGCCCAAAAGTCAAATAACTGGCTGGCAACATGAGCAGGCAAAGGAAACAAAGCAAGTTCAGCAATCCAACTTTACATTCCTTTTTTGGGGACAAAAAGGATCAAAGCATGGAATGGGAGGAAGACAACACAGTCAGAACTCCTGCACCAAAAGCTTCCAAGGAAAATGTAAACTGATTATAGGCCATAAAGAAGCTTAAAAGGGATTTTGAAAACCAAATAAGAGAAGTGGAGGAAAAATTGGGGAGAGAAATGAGAATGACGTAAGAAAATAACAAAAAGAGAGTCAACAACCTGACTGAAGAAAATAACACCTTAAAAAATAGACTAACTCAAATGGCAAAAGAGGC